>VHKM01000621.1:0-335467 GCA_007210695.1 Neogobius melanostomus
CGCTCTTCTCCTCGCTCTTTCCGCTCGCTCTCTCCCTCGCTCTTCCTCGCTCCTCCCCTCGCTCTTCTCCCTCTCTCCCTCTCCTCGCTCGTTCTCCCTCGCTCTTCTCCCTCGCTCTTCTCCTCGCTCTCTCCTCGCTCTCTCCTCGCTCTTCTCCCTCGCTCTTCTCCCTCGCTCTCTCCTCTCTCCTCTCCCTTCACCTCGAGCGCTTCTCCCTCGCTCTTCTCCCTCGCTCTATCTCCCTCGCTCCTCTCCCTCGCTCTTCTCCCTCCGCTCTTCTCCCTCGCTCCTCTCCCTCGCTCTTCTCCCTCGCTCTTCTCCCTCGCCTCTTCTCCCTTCTCCTCTCCCTCCGCTCCTCTCCCTCGCTCTTCTCCCCTCTCCTCTCCCTCGCTCTCTCCCTTCTCTTCTCCTCGGCCTCTCCCTCGCTTCTTCTCCCTCTCTCCTCTCCCTCGCTCCTCTCCTCGCTCTTCTCCTCGTTCCTCTCCCTCGCTCTCTCCCGCTCTCTCCCTCGCTCTTCTCCCTCGTCTTCCCCTTCGGCTCTTCCCTCGTTCCCTCGCTCCTCTCCTCGCTCTTCTCCCTCGCTCTCTCCCTCGCTCTTCTCCCTCGTCTTCCCTCGCCCTCTCCCTCGGCTCTTCTCACTCGTCTTTCTCCTCCTCCTCTCCCTCGCTCCCTCCCTCCTCTTCTCGCTCGCTCTCTCCCTCGCTCCTCTCCTCGCTCCTCTCCCTCGCTCCTCTCCTCGCTCCTCTCCCTCTGTCTTCTCACGCTACCTCGCTCGTTCTCCCTCTCTCCTCTCCTCGCTCCTCTCCGCTCGCTCTTGCTCCCTCCGCTCTTCTCCCTCGCTCCTCTCCCTCGCTACTCTCCCCCCTCGCTCCTCTCCCTCGCCTCTCCCTCGCTCTTCTCCCTCGTCTCCCTCGCTCTCTCCTCCGCCTTTCTCTTCCGCTCTTCTCCCTCTCTCCTCTCCTCGCTCCTTCCCCGCTCCTCTCTCGCTCCTACTCTCCCTCGCTCTTCTCGCCTCGCTCATCCCTCGCTCCCTCTCCCATCGCTCTTCTCCCTCGCTCCTTTCTCCCTCGCTCCTTCTCCCTCTCTCCTCTCCCTTCGCTCTCTCCTCGCTCCTCTCCCTCGCTCTTCTTCCCTCGCTCTTCTCCCTCGCTCGTCTCCCCTCGCTCCCTCTCCTCGCTTCCTCTCCTCGCTACTTCTCCCTCGCTCTTCTCCTCGCTCTTCTCCCTCATCTCCTCTCCTCGCTCCTCGTCCCTCGCTCGTACTCCCCTCGTCTCCTCGCTCTTCTCCCTCGCTCTCTCCCTCGCTCTGCTTTCTCCCTCTCGTCGCTCCTCTCCCTCGCTCGCTTCCTCTCGTCGCCTCCCTCGCTCTTCTCCCTCGCTCTTCTCCTCAGCTCTTCTCCCGCTCTTCTCCCTCTCTCCTCTCCCCTCGCTCTTCTCCCTCGATCTTTCTCCCATCGGTCTTCTCCCTCTCCTCCTCTCCCTCTCCCTCTCCCTCGCTCCTCTCCCTCGCTCCTCTCACCTCGCTCTTTCTCCCTCGCCTTCTCCCTCGCTCTTCTCATCGTCTTCTCCCTCGCTCCTCTCCCTCGCTCTTCTCCCTCGTCTCTCCCTCGTCTCCCTCGCTCTTTCTCCTCGCTTCTTGCTCCTGCTCTCTCCCCTCTCTCCCTCACCTCTTTCTTCCTCTCCCGTCGATCCTCTCCTTCGCTCTTCTCCCTCGCTCTTCTCTCCTCTCCTTCTCCTCTCTCCTCTCCCCGTCGCTCTTTCCCTCGCTCTTCTCCCTCGCTCTTCTCCCTCTCTCTCTCCCATCGCTCCTCTCCCTCGCTCTTCTCCTCGCTCTTCTCGCCTCGCTCCTCTCCCTCCGCTCCTCTCCCTCGCTCCTCTCCCTCGCTCTTCTCCTCGCTCTTCTCCCTCGCTCTTCTCCCTCTCTCCTCTCGCCTCGCTCCTCTCCCTCGCTCCTCTCCCTAGCTCCTCTCCCGCGCGCTCCTCTCCCTCGCTCTTCTCCCTCTCTCCTCTCCTCGCTCCTCTCCCTCGCTCCTCTCCCTCGTGCTCTTCTCCCTCGCTCTTCTCCTCTCTCCTCTCCCTCTCTCCTCTCCCTCGCTCCTCTCCTCGCTCCTCTCCCTCGCTCTCTCCTCGTCTCCGCTCCTCTCCCTCGCTCTTTCTCCCTCGCTCTTCTCGCCTCGCTCTCTCCCTGCTCCTCTCCTCGCTCTTCTCCCTCGCTCTTCTCCCTCGCTCCTCTCCCTCCTCTTCTCCCTCGCTCTCTCCCTCGCTTCTCCTCTCTCCTCCTCGCTCTCTCCCTCGTCCTCGCTCTCTCCCTCGCTCTTCTCCCTCTCTCCTCTCCCTCGCTCCTCTCCTCGCTCTCCCTCGCTCTTCCCCTCGTCTCCCTCTCTCCTCTCCCTCGCTCCTTTCCCTCGCTCCTCTCCCTCGCTCTTCTCCTCGCTCTTCTCTTCTCTCCCTCGCTCCTCTCCCTCGCTCTTCCTCGCTCTCCCCTCGCTCTTCTCCCTCCCCTCCCCCGCTCTCTCCCTCGCTCTTCTCCTCTCTCCTCTCTCCTCGCTCTCTCCCTCGCTCTCTCGCTCCTCTCTCCCTCGCTCTCTCCCTCGCTCTTCCCTCGCTCTCTCCCTCGCTCTTCCCCTCGCTCTTCTCCCTCGCTCCTCTCCCTCGCTCCTCTCCCTCGCTCTTCTCCCTCGCCTCTCCCGCTCTCTCCCTCTTCCCTCGCTCCTTCTCCCTCGCTCTCTCCCTCGCTCCTCTCCCTCGCTCTTCTCCCTCGCTCCTCTCCCTCCCCTCTTCTCCCTCCTTCTCCCTCGCTCTCTCCCTCGCTCCTCTCCCTCGCTCTTCTCCCTCGCTCTTCTCCCTCGCTCTTCTCCCTCTCTCCCCTCGCTCCTCTCCCTCGCTCTCTCCCTCGCTCTTCTCCCTCGCTCCTCTCCCTCGCTCCTCTCTCCCTCGCTCTTCTCCCTCGCTCTCTCTCCCTCGCTCTCTCTCCCTCGCTCTTCTCCCTCGCTCTTCCCTCTTCTCCTCGCTCCTCCTCCCCTCGCTCTTTCCTCTTCTCCCTCGCTCCTCTCTCTTCTCCCTCGCTCTTCTCCCTCGCTCTTCTCCCTCGCTCTCTCCCTCTCTCCTCTCCCTCGCTCCTCTCCCTCGCTCTTCTCCCTCCTCCTCTCCCTCGCTCTTCTCCCTCGCTCTTCCTCCCTCCGCTCCTCTCCCTCGCTCCTCTCCCTCGCTCCTCTCCCTCGCTCCTCTCCCTCGCTCCTCTCCCTCGCTCTTCCCCTCGCTCCTCTCCCTCGCTCCTCTCCTCGCTCTCTCCCTCGCTCCTCTCCCTCGCTCCTCTCCCTCGCTCCTCTCCCTCGCTCTTCTCCCTCGCTCTTCTCCCTCTCTCCTCTCCCTCGCTCCTCTCCCTCGCTCTTCTCCCTCGCTCTTCTCCCTCACTCCTCTCCCTCGCTCCTCGAGGAGGCCAGGGTCAACCAGTATAAGTTTAGGGACCGACCTCTGACTGTGGCCAAAGCGCCCTGAATCGCACTAGTAATAATAATAATAATATTGCATTGGTTTTATATAGCACTTTTCTCAAAGACGCTTCACATTGCATTATTCATTCGCTCCATACTTGGTGTGGTAAGCCACTCTTGTAGCTACAGCTGCCCTGGGGTAGAGTGACGGAAGCGAGGCAACCAGTCTGCGCCATCGGCCCCGCCGACCACCACCAACCACTCACTCACTCACAACATTGTGTATGACACGCAGGTCATACGGATTCAATATTTCACAACATCATACCACTGTTCTAAAAGGAAATTTTGCCGATATTAGCATTTAGCCGCTGTTAGCGCAATTTTAGCTGGTGTTAGCATAACATTAGCATGTTGTTTAAACATTCATAGTTCATGAATTAGCTGTTGCATTTCTGTTTTATTAGCCTTGGTACCTCTGAATGACTCCATAGCCCCCACCAGAAGGCAGCATGTGTCTACATTTGTTCTCATCTCGGCTCTAAAAACTTTTAATGACGATCTGTACAGCGTGCTCCTCTGTGGGGGTTGCCGTGTGTGTGTATGTGTGTGTGTGTGTGTGTGTGTGTGTGTGTGTGTGTGTGTGTGTGTGTGTGTGTGTGTGTGTGTGTGTGTGTGTGGTGTGTGTGTGTGTGTGTGTGGGGTGGAAACAGAAGCGTGTGTGGGGTGGAGTCGATATGTGCACTGTATATCAGCGCTATATGGAACAACCCCTAAAGTGGCCTTAAAGAAGTGCCCGTGCCCACAGCTGACCTCCAGGGGAGACCTCTGATATGGAGATTACCTTGGAAGTTGGGCCTGATCCTGGGGTCGTAGGTGACCATCAGGCGGTTCAAGATGTTAGAGGTGGAGTTGGCAGGAACATTGGCCATATCCTCCGGAGACAGCTGACTGTGAACATGAACAACACGATAGATTCAATGCTTAAAATCAAGTTCCAGAGTTAGGTTCTCTGGTGTTGTTTGAATCATCACGACCATTTTGGCACCTGACAACCTCCCAACCACATGAGAAATATCAGAGCTTTGTTACAAAGTTATGCATGTAACTATAGTTTTATAAATCACATAGGTATATGTCGAGAATCTAATGATATCAGAGTCACTATAGGCAAGTTTATTTGTAGTGTGCCATGCCATTGGTCCGACGTCCCATTAGCCCGACGTCTCACCGAAAATGTCCCATTGAGCAAAGGTGCCATTAGTCCGACATCTCTTTAACCCAGTTGTGTTGTGGATTAGAGAGCCATATACATCCATTGGCCCTAACCTTAAGGTAAGTGGACTCTTGCCTAAACCTAATTTAACCTAATATTTTAAACCCCTACTCAATGGAACATTTTCGGAATAATGAGACGTCGTACTAATGGGGCTTTGGACTAATGGGCCGACCCCATTTGTAGAGCACAGTTCATACACAAAGCAAGTCAAAGTGCAAGGCAGATCAAACCAATACATAACACATCTATATAATCAATGATTAAAAACATGAAAAGCAAAGAGTTCAGATAAAATACTTTCAGCAGCTAAAAAAAGACATGTTTTCAGCCTGGATTTGAACATTGTCTGTGTTGAGACCTGTCTCACATCCTTTGGAAGTTCGTTCCAGATTTTAGCTGTGCAAAACTGAAACGCAGCCTCACCGTGTTTAGTCCTGACTCTGGGAACCACCAGGAGACCCCTCCCTGAAGTTCTCAGGCCCGATATGGTCTGTAACATGTCAGAGATGTACTTTGGTGCTAAACCATAAAAAGACATGTACACAAGCAGAGCTGTTTTAAATTCTATTCTCTGAGCGACAGGAAGCCAGTGCAGAGACCTAAAACCAGACTGGATAGTATCAAACACATTGTTGGACAGGAATTGGTGGCATAGGGGTTAGCCTCGCCGGCCAGTCACAAGATGGCCGCCACGTTTGCCACATCCACAAGCGTCACGTCCGATCAAGAGTTTTATGAAATAACTTTGACTGTATAGAATATTTGCTAATATTATGATAATAATGGAATACTTACCCAGGACACACCACTTTCCTGCCCTTCCTGGCGGACTTCTTGCCCTCAGCAGTGCTCATGTCACTCCAGCACAGTGCCAGGAGCAGGAGGAACACCGCGGTGTCCCTGGCAGCCATGATGCCTACAACACACCAAGAAACAAATCCAATTGTATTTACGTTTAGCTCTTTAAAATACTGAAATAGAATTAAAGGTTCTGATGCCAATTGGGATCAGATTTAATCACTCTGAGCAGAACTTTCCAGGTGGTCTTTGGCATATGACCCTGCCTGGTCAGGTGAGCTGCATCATGTGGTTTGTGTCACAGTTCTGGAAATCATGGAAAACACTCTGAATCCAGGTCCACTCAAAACCACCACTGTATCCACAGAAGAACCGGAAAAAACAAAAGCTGCATGTTGAGGACACAAACTGGTTTACTGGCTGTCATCCTACCTCCCAGTGCAGTATTTGTTTTTCTTAAACATTTGAGGAAAATAGACCACAATGCATGATCTGAAGAAGTGGTGCAGCTGTTGGCGCTCGTACCTCACAACTTGAAGGTCCCAGAGACGATTTGGGTTTCCCTCTTGGGCCAGGACTCCATTGAAAAGAGATTCTGACTTTCCTGGTTAAAAAAGCTCAAATACAAGTAAATAAAGTAGGACTGATGCTAAAAACAATAAGCCTGGAGGAGTGTAATGTTAGGATACCTCTGCTGAAATGTGCGTATAAACTATTCCCTATGAATCGGGTTGTTGAAAATGTTTTAGGAATGTTCTGAGTGTAAATACACAATTTAAAACAAACTTGCTCCATTTTATTTTTATTCATTTTCTTATTTTGTAAATGAGTAAAGTAGGTACAAAATCCTGTTCCTAATCTTTTTAAATGGCTTTGAGGTCCAATAAGGAAGGGGTTGGACCCTCTTTTTACTCTTGAATTTTCTCCCTTTTTCCTCATTTCGCAATCTTACAGACAATGATTAATAACTGTTTTCTGTTTAAATTGAACTTGGAGAATTGGTTGAAAATCTTTCCCTTAACCTTTAACCGTATTGTTTTAAATCAATATCCCTGATGAAGATGAGCATGTGCAATATCCCTGATGGCGATGTGCATGTGCAATGAAGATGAGCATGTGCAATATTCCTGATGAAGATGAGCAAGTGCAATATCTCTGATGAAGATGATGAAAATGAGCATGTGCAATATCCCAGATGAAGATGAGCATGCGCAATATCCATGATCAAAATGAGCATATGCAATATCCCTGATTAAAATGAGCATGTGCAATGTCCCTGATGAAGATGAGCATGTGAAATATCTCTGATGAAGATGTGCATGTGCAATATCCCTGATGAAGATGAGCATGTGAAATATCTCTGATGAAGATGTGCATGTGAAATATCTCTGATATTGGTGGTCATTTATTGTCTTAAACACAGGGAGAAGACAGACAGCAAAATGGCGGGCTCACAGTGCTCTGCCCTCTCACACACTCAGTGACATATTCATACAGCACTCGCACGTATCAGATTGACAAGAGATGACACCCTGGCGCCAACATATGTGTTATGTCTCTGCACATACGCGCTATCCCAGAGCCTAGCCTCTATCTGTGACATGACCTGAGATGACTATTCAGGTCATAGCACAGATTTGCATTAATAACACAATAGTTAAAAATTACCACCCATGTTTAACGGGACAAGATGAAACAAACCAAAAAGAAAGAAATCAAAACACAGACAGTACACATGCATAGTACCAAGTGTTATTATTAAACCATAATAAATCAAATCAAAAGTCACAAAGTCAAATCCTTCCAGGCCATCTCGTATCAATCAATCATATGTCCCAGGCAGTATGGTCATTGGAACAGAGCTTAAAACCCACAACCTCAGGCCTAAACATATCCAACTTTAACATCACACACATTAAAGGTTAACATAAGACCATCAACTGAGAACACAGAAAAGACACTAAAAACATCAATGTCCCTGATGAAGAAGAGCAAGTGCAATATCCCTGATAAAGATGTGCAATGACCCTGATGAAGCTGAGCAAGTGCAATATCCCTGATAAAGATGTGCAATATCCCGGATGAAGATGAGCAAGTGCAATATCCCTGATGAAGATGTGAAATGACCCTGATGAAGCTGAGCAAGTGCAATATCCCTGATGAAAATGTGCATGTGCAATGTCCCTGATGAAGATGAGCAAGTGAAATATGAAGATGAGCAAGTGCAATATGCCTGATAAATGAGCAAGTGCAATATCCCTGATGAAGATGTGAAATGACCCTGATGAAGCTGAGCAAGTGCAATATCCCTGATGAAAATGTGCATGTGCAATGTCCCTGATGAAGATGAGCTAGTGAAATATGAAGATGAGCAAGTGCAATATGCCTGATAAATGAGCAAGTGCAATATCCCTGATGAAGATGTGCATGCACAGTATCCCAGATGAAGAAAGCAAGTGAAATATCCCAGATGAACATGAGCATGCGCAATATCCATGATCAAAATGAGCATATGCAATATCCCTGATGAAGATGAGCACGTGCAATATCCCAGATGAAGATGAGCATTTGCAGTATTCCTGATCAAAATGAGCATGTGCAATATCCCTGATGAAAATGAGCATGTGCAATGTCCCTGATGAAAATGAGCATGTGCAATGTCCCTGATCAAAATGGGCATGTGAAATGTCCCTGATGAAGATGAGTAACTGCAATATCCCTAATGAAAATGAGCAAGTAAAATATTCCTGATGAAGATGTGCATCTGCAATATCCCGGATGAAGATGAGCACGTGCAATATCCCTGATAAATGAGCAAGTGCAATATCCTTGATGAAGATGTGCATTCGCAATATCCCAGATGAAGATGAGCAAGTGAAATATCCCCGATGAACATGAGCATGCGCAATATCCATGCTCAAAATGAGCATATGCAATATCCCAGATGAAGATGAGCATGCGCAGTATTCCTGATCAAATGAGCATGTGCAATATCCCTGATGAAAATGAGCATATGTCCCTGATCAAAATGAGCATGTGAAATGTCCCTGATGAAGATGAACATGTGAAATAACCCTGATGAAAATTAGTATGTGAAATGTGCCTGATGAAGATGAGCAAGTGCAATATCCCCGATGAAGATGGGCATGTGCAATATCCCTGATAAATTAGCAAGTGCAATATCCCTGATGAAGATGTGCATCTGCAATATCTGGGATGAAGATGAGCATGCGCAAAATCCATGATCAAAATGAGCATGTGCAATATCCCTGATCGAGATGAGCACGTGCAATATCCCTGATGCAAATGAGCAAGTACAATATCCGTGATAAATGAGCAAGTGAAATATCCCGGATGAAGATGTGCATGTGAAATATCTCGGATGAAGATGAGGAAGTGCAATATCACTGATAAATGAGCAAGTGCAATATCCCTGATTAAGATGAATATGTGAAATGTCCCTGATGAAGATGAGCATGTGCAATATCCCTGATGAAGATGAGCATGTGCAATTTCCCTGATAAATGAGCAAGTGAAATATCCCTGATGAAAATGATGATGAGCATGTGCAATATCCCTGATGAAGATGAGCATTCGCAATATCCATGATCAAAATGAGCATATGCAATATCCCTGATGAAAATGAGCATGTGCAATGTGCCTGATGAAGATGAGCAAGTGCAATATACCAAATGAAGATGAGCATGTGAAATGTCCCTCATAAAAATGAACATGTGCAATATCCCTGATGAAGATGTGCATCTGCAATGTTCCTGATGAAAATGATGAAGATGAGCACGTGCAATATCCCTGATGAAGATGAGCATGTGAAATGTCCCATATAAAAATGAACATGTGCAATATCCCTGATAAATGAGCAAGAGCAATATCCCTGATGAAGATGTGCATCTGCAATATACCGGATGATGATGAGCACGTACAATAACCCTGATGAAGATGAGCATGCGCAATATCCCTATTCAAAATGAGCAAGTGCAATATCCCTGATGAAAATGAGCATGTGAAATGTCCCTGATGAAGATGAGCAAGTGCAATATCCCTGATGAAAATGAGCAAGTGCAATATCCCTGATGAAGATGTGCATCTGCAGTATCCCGGATGAAGATGAGCATGCGCAAAGTCCCTGATCAAAATGAGTGTGTGAAATATCCCTGATGAAGATGAGCACGTGAATATCCCAGATGAAGATGAGCAAGTGAAAAATCCCTGATGAACATGAGCATGCGCAATATCCATGATCAAAATGAGCATATGCAATTTCCCTGATGAAAATGAGCATGTGCAATGTCCCTGATGAAGATGAGTAAGTGCAAAATTCCTGATGAAAATGTGCATGTGAAATGTCTCCGATAAAAATTAACGTGCAATATCCCTGATGAAAATGAGTATGTGCAATATCCCTGATGAAGATGAGCAAGTGCAATATGAAGATGAGCATGTGCAATATCCCTGATGAATGAGGAAGTGCAATATCCCTGATGAAGATGTGCATATGCAATATCCCGGATGAAGATGAGCAAGTGCAATATCCGTGATGAAGATGAGCATGTGCAATATCCCAGATGAAGATGAGCGTGCGCAATATCCCTTATCAAAATGAGCATGTGCAATATCTCTGATGAAGATGAGCATGTGAAATGTCTCTGATAAAAAGAGCATGTGCAATATCCCTGATGAAGATGTGCAAGTGACATATATCTGATGAGGATGAGATTGTGCTATATCCCTGATGAAAATGAGCAAGTGAAATATCCAGGGTGAAGATGAGCAAGTGCAAAATCTCAGATGAAGATGTGCATGTGCAATGTCCCTGATGAAGATGAGTATGTGCAATATCCCTGATGAAGACGAGCAAGTGCAATATCCCTGATGAAAATGAGTATGTGAAATACCCCTGATGAAGATGTGCATATGCAATATCCCGGTTGTAGATGAGCAAGTGCAATATCCCTGATAAAGACGTGCATGTGCAATATCCCGGATGAAGATGAGCAAGTGCAATATCCCTGATGAAGATGTGAAATGACCCTGATGAAGCTGAGCAAGTGCAATATCCCTGATGAAGATGCGCATGTGCAATGTCCCTGTAAAGCGCTTTGTGTGCCTAATGTAGGTGGAAAAGCGCTATATAAGTTGAGACCATTTACCATTTCCTTAAGCATTGCAGGCAGGTCAAACTAAACACTTTCAAAACTTTATTAACCCCACTGTGAGCTTAACAACGTTCGTGTCCCCCACAATCTCTCTGCCTCCCCCTCTGCCTCCCCCTCGCTGCGGGGTCTGGTTGGAGGAAAAGGCATAGGCCATGTGTGTTCCCACTTAAATGCACTAAGTCTGGAGTGGCACGCTCTCAAAGTATACGCTACAGTCTACGTTTGGAAGCACAAGATCAGGCCCTTTGTCTGCCTGCCCCAGCCTGCCAGGATTCTTGCTCATTTTCAACAGTCTTCGCTCTCCCAAAAAAAACATTCTACTACTCTGATAACCACATGCTATACACTAAAATAAAGATCTAAGTCTCTGCTTTCATTAAAAAAAGTATTTGACAATAGGTCTATTGGTTACCTTTTAATTGGCAAATGAACAACAGTAGTTTTCGTCAAAAACTGGAGAAACTCGCACTTTTGTAAAAAAAAAAAAAAAATATTTCATGACGTTTTGAAGTATTTAAACATCCCTCGTCATACATTTAACTGTGAAATATATTTACCAACTTTAAAAACATCCGTTTTTTTTTTATAGCAGTCGTAGCGTGTCTCTTTTTGAAACAAACCCAGCGTCTCCTGGATTATCCTCGGCTGTTTATGATCTGACTCTGATCCTGTGTCATCCAGTTTTCTCTGGGGCTAGCTGAGTCGTGTGTGTGTTTTGATGAGAAACATTCAAAGAATTAGATCGGGGAAGTGTACTGTTCCCCCGTTTGGCTTAGAGTAGTGTAGAGCGGTGTCGGCGTAGAGCAGGGAATGCTACGATGCTTTCCCCGGGGTGCTATAGTGCTCCACCTGCCAGACGCAATGTCAAGGCTTGTTTGCATCTGGCTGCTATGTGTGCTAGCGACAGTGTGGTCTTAATCTTTTGGACGAAAATGCTTTAGTTTTAGTCATGTTTTAGTCAGATGAAAACTCAAACGTTTTAGTCAGTTTTGACTTCAAAGAAAGTCATTAAATATTAGTATTTCAACAAATTAATTTACATCGCTATTGAAAATAAGTATTGTAAATGCGGATGAATGCAGACAGGCTGTACTAAGCTTTTGACAGACAGATTACACCACAGTTGCAGAAGTGTCATTGTGAACATGACTTTTCCCGCTCTCCTCGTCCTCTGTGTCAGGTTGAATACAGAAATGGACCCGAAAATGCAGACAGAGAGGACAAAACAAAAACATTAACAGCCGCCTCTGCACATTGGTTCATCAACATGCTTTCTGCGTTCAGACGCTATGGTATTTAAAGTGATAGTCTGGAAGTTTAAATGTTTTTCAAATGTTATCAAATGTGCACAATTGACCACCTGGTCCTGTATCTATTTATATCTATCTATCTATCTATCTATACATACATACATACATATGATAAAAATATGTATAATTTATGTAAAGTCCTCCTTCCCGGATCTCAGTGACTAATCAGAGTCCAGTATCCTCCCGCGTCGACCAATGAGACAAGCTTTTCCTGTGAACCAGCCTGTCAGGTCCAATCAGGAGCGAGGGGGAGGAGCTTGATTCTCTTCCTGCTCTCCTCATTTTGCAAACTAAAGCCCTATTCATACAGGATTAGAACGACCAGGGGACGTCGGTAATTTTTATGGGTATTTGCACGGATCAGCAACGTCAATAATTCACAACTTTTACAGACTTTTTTCTTGAAATTACGGTTAGATCATGAACACTGAACGATGACAACAAGCCTTTTATTCATTCGTGATGCGAGCGCTAACTCTCAGCTAAGTTTATGAGCTTTGCTTTAGCGAGAAAAGCCATTTCTCACCTGTTTCCTTTCTCCTTTAATCCGTTAGCTCTGAAACAGCCTCCTCCCTCTAAACTTTGACCCAAACGCATCCAAACCTTTCATCAGAGCCGCCATGTTGGTCGGTCTAACGTTGCCATGACAACGGGGCTGTACTTCCGTTTCATGTGTGTGTTACGTCGTGGTTTTTCGCGCTCTGTGTGACGTGTAGCGGTGTGTTCATACTCTGTCTGACCAACCACTTTCTCCCATGTTGGTCTCGTCTCATTAACGTAAACTCATAAACGTGTCGTCATGTTTTTATCTCGTCACTCATTTAAAAAGGCGCGTCAACTAAATGATATCGTAATAGTCTTTGCTGACGAAAACAACATATATTAAAGTGTTGATGACGAAGAGTAAAACGACCTGCTTTTTAATGACGATTAAGTTCTGAATTTATGCCCTGCGGGAAAAACAATAAAGACCGTGGCTCGTTCCAAATCCAAGCGTTTCAGTCATGTGACCTTTTCCTCATACAGACGCCATTTTGTGGTCTTTTTTTTGTGCGTTCTGAATTAACAGCTAAGCAAACAATACTCCCATCTCATCACCGGGGCAACACGTGCGCCGCTTCTTCTCCGGTTATTCATTATTCATAAATCATTGTTTTCTTTTGCTCCCCTGTCTGACACTTTGGCTCTGTTGTCCACAGCCCTCGCCTGTCCCGTGTGGGGATGGCCGACAGAAGGTGACCCTGACTGGCTATATAAGTTGGGGGAAAGGGTATAACTCCTGCCTGTGCTCTCACTCTATGACTTCACGTTAACGCGTCAGCTGACTGTGCTGAGCGGGACAGTGGTGCAGTGCCAGGCTGTAAAATGCCTCGCACAGGGCTGCAGAGTGAACCAATCATGCACCAACTTGCTCCATGAGTCTGATGCACTGTTGTTATGCAGAGCACGACACTTCTCCTGTCATCTGTTTCCCTGGTGCATGTTGCGAGTAGAGCAGTGACAGTAACGGGGCTGCGCTCACTGGACAGGACAAGAATTACAGCCCTCGTCACTCTCCCCCCTCTCCCCCCTCTCCCCTTCACTGCTTTCCAGGAGCTGCAATAGTTTTCATAGTGACGCGCGCCGCTGAACCTGAATATGACACCTATGAACGGCACGAGGGACGTCCCATTTGGCGTGCCTCTCTCCAAAGCCGACACAAATCAAAGAGGCTGCAACTTGGTGTCCTGACACAGCAAAACGCAGCAGCCTGAACCCCCCCCCCCCCCCCCCCCCCAATTCCCCCATGCCGCGTGTCCCCGCGTGGCGGCTCAAAGCGGTACCTGCGATGGCGTCCCGTGTCGTCCTGTCCTGTCCCGCGCAGACCGCTGTGTGCTGTGTAGCGTTCCTCTCTGCGCCGCTATCTGCACTGCAGCCCCTCTCACATCCTCATCGAAGTTCCTGTGCCTGCGCTCGTGCCTACCGGGGCAATATAACACTGTCAGGAGGGAGCGGGGGAGCCGGGAGGGAGGGAGGGGGAGAGAGGAGAGGAGGGCAGGATGGAGAGAAGAAGAGGGAGGAGGGAAATAAGAAATACTTTATATTAACCAGTTACATTTCCACCACCTGTGAGTTGTGTTTCACTCACACCGGTCTTACACATATTGTAAGACACGACAAGGTCTTAGCTTTCAAATGAGGCATATTGCACTTGCCCATAGGCCTTAAACAAAAACGCAACAAAAAGAGATAAAAGAGGAACAAAAAAACAGACAAAAAACCTGATGAATACGTGACAAAACAGGACAAAAAGTGTCAAAAACACACAACAAATGTGACAAAAACGTGCCGGAAAAGCAACAATAACACAATGAAAGAAGCAACAAAATTTAAGATGGGACAGTGCATATTAATTAACATGAGTCCTCAAGGTCCACATGTAAATATGCCAGCGTAGCCACAATGGCTACTTTTCATCTGTCGTCCCAGGGCAGGTTGCTGTTCTCAGACAGGGAAGGCCACAGAACAACAAGCACAACAGACATGAACATAAGACAATAGATATGAAATGATTAGCAAAAATAAACACACAACAACGGTAAGCAGACATTATAAACAAGGCGACACAGACAAATAAGACAATGAATATGACATTTTAAACACTATTGGTAAAAAACCTATACTGTATGTCCACACAGTGACACAGGTTTGATTGTCCAAGACCCAGAGTTTGACTGATCCAGTGTTGGGATGTTCCTGATGTTAGTTGGTACAGTGTATCCACTCTACCCAGGACACGCTTTTGTTTCCACTACACGGCACACTATTTTGTTGTGGGTGGCGCCCCCACAGAGGAGCATGCAGTACAAATCATCATTAAAGTTTTTAGAGCCGCGATGAGAACACATGAGGACACATGTTGCCTTCTGGTGGGAGTTATGGAATCATTCAGAGGAGCCATGGTTAATAAAACAGAAAAGAAACCGCTAAATACGAAGTATTAAGGTAAGCAACATGCAAATGTTATGCTAACACCAGCAACAGTGGCTAAATGCTAATATTGGCCAAATCTCCTTTTAGAACAGCGGTATGATGTTGTGAAATATTAAATCCGTATGACCTGCATGTTAATAGTCAGAGGCCATCGTCTGTTCACGTCACATTAGTCACGGTTTAGCACGCTTTGGCCACAGCCAGAGGTCGGTCCCAAAACGTACCTGGTCAGACCGGTTTGACTCTGGCCTCGATCCTCCAATTTCGTCAAACCAGGTTGACCAGGCATTGGGCTGAGTCGCACCTGCCTGTGGAAAGGCCCTAAAGTCCTCCAGCCTCTCGTTCATCAGGGCCCAAACTCCAGCAGGAGCCGAGCCTGCACCGTCTTCATGTGGCAGTGTGCCTGCAGATGGGCACTGCCACTATGACATGTTCAATCGTCAAAGTACTCCAGGTGTTATTACGCCTCACAATATAGTTCCCCTTTTTATCCGCTTAGAAAATCCACATGTTTAATTTTGTGTAACTAGACTTGGATCGTGTAAAGGCTCACGCAACGGTATTTAAATAGGGAAAACGTGGAACAGCTTGGTAGCTTCTAACTTCACCCCCGTTTGGAGCTATACCTTTGCTGAGAGAGGCTAAATGCTAACAACATTTGTGTGACTGAGCGCACGCACAAAGACCGTTACACATCAGCCCGTCTAAGCTAAGCTCTGAGCCTCTTCCTACAAATGTGCACATGGAATCCCGGACCTGATTTAAATTGTTCCATCCCCATTCAAATAAAAAGGGAAGACAGGCGCAATACGGCGCCTGGGGAGGTACCTTTGTCTTTTTCATGGCATTTATATAATTTCTGTGGTTTCTTTATCATTATCATCTCTATAAGATTATGTTTAGTGGTCACTGGAGGTGTATCTGAGCCACAAAAAGCACAAACTGAGCTGAATTTGATTCAGCATTTAGCTGAGAGGACGTTATTAGGCACTAATTTGTATGTCAGTGTAAGCTCTCAGTCGTACAGGAGTTGTCCATCTTTAATGAAGGTACTTGAGTCATCCTCTGTACTCAGTAGTTGAAGTCTCGAACGTTTCACCTCTCATCCAAAAGGCTTCGTCAGCAGACTAAAGTCCCGCTCAGCCCGCAGCTAGATAGACCATGGGGAGGAGTTGGGGTTGGCCCGGCTCCTCCCCTCTACTCACAGCTACTCTCACCTGTGGGTGAGAGTAGCTGTGAGTAGAGCGTCTCTAACGACCTGCTCACCCCAGTATCGGTCAGTCCTGTCCTATTCATAGATGATCACTGCTAATTACCTGCCTATTGTTCCCATTGCCCTTTCGGTTGTCTCTGAAGGAGATTGGAGTAAAGTGAAGGAAGATTAAACGTTCTTCTTTAGCTAAAAGTTTGACCTCCCCGTCCTCAAAGGAGTGATTGGAGGCTTTAAGGTGAAGGTGCACAGCCGACTGGGGGCCGCTTGTGCTTTCTCTTCGGTGTTGATAATGTCTCTTCTGTAAAACTTGTTTCGTTTCTCCAATATAATGTTCTTTGCATTCTTCTTCTTTGCATCAAATACTGTAGAATAAACCAAATTGCTTTGTTTGTAGCTCGCAGTTTTGTCTTTGGGATGAACTCATTTTTGTCTCAGTATGTTCACTGGTTTGTGGTACACTGGAATCCTGTGCTGCCTAAAGATTCTCTGAAGTTTCTCTGAGACCCTGGCTACATACCAGTGTTGTTTTTGGCAGCCCTTTTAGTTTTAGTCTTAGTCTTTTGGACGAAAATGCTTTTAGTTTTAGTCACATTTTAGTAATTTCTAAATATGATAGTTTTAGTCACGTTGGGTCAGACGAAAATTTAAAAGGTTTTAGTCAAGTTTTTGTCAGTTTCATTATAAAAAGTTATAATTAATTTCGATTAGTATTGGAAATTGGGATAAATAATAGTTATCTATAGGCTTTATAGCTTTTGACAAACAGATTACACCACAATAGGCACTAGTAGAAGTGTCATTGTGAACAGGACTTTTCCCAAAAGCGCCCGCCCTCCTCGTCCTCTGATCACCGCTTTGAGATCTTTCTTAAATCAAATAATAAAAAGATACTAAAAAGATAGAAAATTACAGTTTGGTGCTGTGTGAGATGCTTTTTTAGCGCATGTAGTCCCATACCTGTTCCCTGCCCGAGTCCCAGCACAGCTGACGCGAGAAACTCTTCTCCTGTCCGGGGAGCCAAGCGTCTATGTCCCTCTGTCGGTCCCGCTGCTTTTCTATTGAAGCTCTTCATGAGGAAGGGGCCCCAAAAATCCATGAACAATAAATCCACTTCATTGGGATATTTCCAAGAGGAATATCTGATTATCCGGTTTACTTCTGATTTCCTGGAACGTCTTGCCCATGCGCGGTTACATTAGCGGATTTCCCAGGCGAACAAAACGTAGGGGCGCTACTGAGCTACTGAAGGCCCTGGGGGCGTACTGTCAATGTACATCGAATTCTGATTGGCTGATAATTCTGTCAGTCACACTGAGTGTGAATCATGTGTGCGGCCTGACAACACAGGGCCAGCAGAATCTGTTCTGAAGGCCCTCAGGAGGAGCAGCTTGCCAGAGGTGTTTAAGGCACGTTTTGAGTTGGAAATTACAGTTACACATCAACAAAACCAATACAAGCGACTCAACTGTACATTATATAAATACATTAGAAATTAAATATACTATTAAAATATTTTATTATATTTTTCCTCATTTGGCCAGGGCTAGCCGAGAAGGCCCTGCTGGCCCTGACGGCACACCACTGGCTATACAAAACCATTGATTGACTCTCTGCCGTAAAGAAAATCTGCCGAAACCCGCAAAAAAACTGCAAAGACGTACAAAAGCATCCAGTAAAACAATGTGGAACAGAAACCACAAGTGCAGTTCACAGAAAAAGGCAAAACATTTTGGTGTACCGAGAGAGACGGAGGTTGCTGCTTATTTAGACGTCGCCACAACGCGCACCTTTAATTTACATCCAAACCATACCCACATTCTCTGAACACTGTCTGGAGCAGAACAGCCGTGTATGGATTTATGGCTCTTTACTGGGAGCCGAGTCTTTGGGATCCGTTCATTTCAAAGAGCCATTTCAAAGACTGGCTCTTTTTAATATATTATTATAATAATGTCAGCCAGATAACTCACTTATTTCAATAATCTAAAATTCCAATGGGACTAATAGTTATGCTTTGAAAAACGTGTTTGTGAATCAAATCTTGCACCATGACTAATAAAAAGAGGCTGTAACTGTCTGACAAATCATTTGTAGTGCAGAAAGCTTTCACTTGTGTCGCCTGCTCTGTTGTTGGGCTGATTCTTGTGTTCGTTCGGGGGAGTTCTGTTTTACAATTGACTGAAAGAAAGCTCAGGCTCTTTTCACAATTGAGATCCGGTTCACCTTAAAGAGCCATTCATCAGCCCCGGGTTACTGCTAAGATAGCTATGGGGAAACTGTACGTCGCCAACAGCAAAATGCACATCCAGAGAGCTAAAAACTGTATTGCCCAAACTCTACAAAAATGTGGACATTAAAACAAGGAACAGCAAAACATTAGATCAGGTGTACACATTATGTCCCGTGTGCTCACCCTTCACCTCATCTTGGACAGTCAGTTCATTTACCTTGTTTCTAACCCCAGCCTATAAACCACTTATCACGCAGACTAAACCACACACCAAAAATGGTGCAGATCTGGAATGTGGAGGCCTCCTCTGCATTACAGGACTGCTTTGGTGAACATGGGCCTGTAGATACTCTCTGTCACTGCATCGAACAGATCAGTTTGTGGATGCAAAACAACTTTCTCCAACTAAACTCAGACAAAACTGAGATCATTGTCTTTGGCCCACAGACACAAAGACAAAGTGTTATCAGTCACCTTGAGTCTCTCGCTCTGAAACCAAAAAATCAGGTTAGAAATCTAGGAGTAATCATGGACTCAGACCTGAACTTAAACAGCCACATCAAAGCAATAACGTCATCAGCTTTTTACCATCTGAAAAACATTGCTAAGATCAGAGGAATAGTGTCAAAACCAGACTTAGAGAGACTCATCCATGCATTTGTCTCCAGCAGGTTAGACTACTGTAACGGCTGCTCACTGGCCTTTCTAAACGAGCTGTTAGAGCTGCAGAACATCCAGAACGCTGCTGCTCCAGTCCTGACAAGAACCAGGAAATACGACCACATTAGTCCAGTGCTCCGGTCTCTGCACTGGCTTCCTGTCACTCAGAGAATAGAATTTAAAACAGCTCTGCTTGTGTACAAGTCTTTTCATGGTTTAGCGCCAAAGTCCATCTCTGACATGTTAGAGCCGTATGAACCATCTCGGGCCCTGAGAACTTCAGGGAGGGGTCTCCTGGTGGTTCCCAGAGTCAATAATAAACACGGTGAGGCTGCGTTTCAGTTTCATGCAGCTAAAATCTGGAACAGTCTTCATGAGGATGTGAGACAGGCCTCAACTCTGACAATGTTCAAATCCAGGCTGAAAACAGCTCTTTTTACCCGTGCATATGAAAACTGAAAGTATTTTATCTGCACTCTTGCCTTTTACTGTCATTGATTCACTTTATGTTGATGTTTTATTGATTGATTTTATCTGTTTTCTTGTAAAAAAATTTCTGCAACTGTGAAGCACTTTGAATTGCCTTGTGTATGAATTGTGCTCTACAAATAAACTTGCCTTGCCTTTGAGGACACCAAGTGGGAGCTCTTTGAGGACCCAGACATTGAGCTACACACCGATACAGTTCTATCATATATTAACTTCTGTACAGACCAGTAAAAAGGAGATCAAAGTATTCCCCAACCAGAAGCCCTGGTTTACCAGGGTGCAAAGTGCAGAGTGCAGAGTGCAAAGGCTACTCAAGGTGCGGTATTCAGCACTTAAGTCAGGAAACAGGGAGGAGTACAGGAGAGCAAGGACCGAGCTGAATGGGGCATTAAAGCTGCTCAAAAGCAATACAAGAAATGTATTGAAAACAACTTTAATGACAGCAATCCCCGAGCCATGTGGAAAGGTGTCAGGAATTTGACTCTTCCCACTACCATCGGTCCATCCTTTCCTGATGAGCTCAACACATTCTTAGGCTGCCCTGAGGATAGCTCCAACACCAAAGCAGAACCACTCGCAACTGGTGTGACCAGTTCCGCAGAGAGGAATCGCTCACTCATTCTTCAGACCTATTAAGTTAAAAAACACTGCAGCATATTGATTGTAACAAGGCTGCTGGGCCCGATGATGTAGCAGGCAGGGTTCTGAAGCAGGGCTGGACTGGCCATCGGGCGTACCGGGACTTTCCCCCATGGGCCGACGTACTTTGGGGCCGGTCTGACCTGATGAGAGATCAGGCCCGTAGTGCACTATACAGGCCTAATGATGCATGTTCATTTTACTTGCTCCTCATTATTTGGGTGCAATTACACAATGTATCCACGGGATGTATCTGATGCTTTTTATAGCCCTCCCTTGGCAAGCTTTCTTGAGTTATGGTTCCCAGATAATCTCGTATATAATGAGCAATGGACCTCTCTGATATAATATTACTCCTTCCCCTCACATCATATTTGCCATTATAAGTGAAAATAGGTTATTGTAACACCCTCCAGGACTCACAGAGCATCAGGCCTCTATTTTTATACATTTTAGACAAATGCATGTAAAGAAGTGCATGCTGAGAGTTGTCAGGTGACTCGCTCTCCTGCCCCTCGACTCAGTGTGTGCAGTTTGGAAATAGCTTCTGGTTTCCATTGAAAGGATTTACAATGTTTTGGCCTTTTTGGGACTTCTATCTTCACTCCACACCTCCCTAACTCCGTGGTGAGTTTGACCATTTCATTTCCTAAATCTACAGTGTGATCATTTGGTTGGTTTTGTGAAGTGTGTCATAGTCGCGAGAGGAACCTCCTTCACGGAACGTGCATTTTAAGATTGTTTAGAAATTTTACAAATGTTGCAGCAAGTTGTAAATGACAGGATTAAAGTGGTGAGTGATCTGAGGCGTTAGATTGAATTCGGCAGAAACAACATGCAGCTATTGTCCTCGGTTTTGTAGCTTATACTGCTTTAGTTCAAGGGTTTATCATTGCATTACAGTATGACTCATAGGCGCCGACCCTGTGGGGGCTGCAGGGCTGGAGCACCTCAGCACCCAGGCGAATTAGCCCTAATTCCAAAATGATTCAATAAGTACAGCCTAACCTGTAAAACCGCTCCTCTGTAAAATGAGCACGGGGTGGTTCATAACTTTAATGTGCAGTGGCGGGTCAATGCTCTGCTCGTTTAGTTCCATAGGTTGAGCGCTGGGCTCATAACCACAAGTCTGTGAGATCAATCCTGACCCCCACCTAATGGGAAGAACATAAATCAGCGTCTATGGTATGACTGATTGATCAGATTGATCGATCTATGTTCCCACCCTCATCTATGGTCATGAGATCTGGGTAATGACCGAAAGGACAAGATCGCGAATACAAGCGGCCGAAATGAGTTTCCTTCGCAGGGTGGCTGGGCGCACCCTCCGAGATCGGGTGAAGAGCTCGGAGTAGAGTCGCTTCTCCTTCACGTTGAAAGGAGCCAGCTGAGGTGGCTAGGGCATCTGTTCCGGATGCCTCCTGGTCGCCTCCCTCGGGAGGTGCTCCAGGCATGTCCTATTGGAGGAGGCCTCGTGGAAGGCCCAGGACACGCTGGTGGGACTATGTCTCCGAGCTGGCCTGGTGTCGCCTCGGGGTCCCCCCAGAACAGCTGGAGGAGGTGTGCGCGGATCGGGAAGTCTGGGCATCTCTGCTGAGACTGCTGCCTCCACGACCCGGCCCGGATAAAGTGGAAAATGGATGGATGGATGGATGTATTTTGTACAATGACAATAAAGAGCTATCCTATCTTAAAAGAGCCGGTTGGTCATGAACGTCACATCACTATCCCACACGACCCAAAACCCAACAAAATAGACACCCCTCACCAACACTGCTGTTATTGTTAGCACTGACTGCTATAGCACCATGGAGCAGCCTCAACCATAGACCTCCCTGTCAGTCTGTGTCGATTTGTAAAGAGAGAAGAAAGTGAGTTGGAGTGGTGTGTGGGTGGGTGGCCTGCAGCAGCACACTGTGAGCCACTCTGGGTGCAATCAGCCAGAGACACTGCTGGAGAAGTGCACAGAGCGACACAGTGATAATGCCCTGACTGAAATGGAATTAAATGAACGGACTGCGTGGAAAAATAACAGGCTGCAGCTCCTCTCGCATTCTCGGAACTATCCTCAGACGACCTCAGGACCCAATGACAGCTGAGAAGACCCACAGAAACTAGACAGAAGTGAGCATACAGTATACAGAGGCAACCAAATGTTTACATACACTATATAAAAGACACATATGCATTTTTTTCTCAGTGTCTGACATGACACCAGAATTTACTTTTCCTTATTTTAGGTCAGTTAGAATTTAGCACAGCTAAGCCACACATGCCTTCTATCCCTTCTATTGTTCTAGCGAATGGACATTCTCTGGAGAATAAAACAGATTAACTGCTAAGCTCTTCCCAGAAGATGGTGAAAGACTGTTGTGGAGCGAAGGGACCTCCGCAGGAGGAAGAGGAAGGAGGAGAAGCTGACCAGTGCAGGACACCATGCTCTGAAACAGGGACAAACCCAGGAGACGCTGCACTGTTTCAGAGTATCAGAGGAGACTGAAGGCAGCCAGGTTTCCTCCGGGTGGTACGGTTTCGCCGACCTCCAAAAACATGCAGCTCAGGACTAACACCTGAACACTATTTCATTCTACGGTTGTTCAATGACAAATAAAGCACTTACTGACTCACTTACTTACTCAACATACACTAAAATTATGATACCTTTAAACAATTTGGGAAAGCCCAGATGCCATATCCTTGGAAGCATGGTTAAACCACATTTTGTAATAACTGTTCCAGAACGTAATAAAATTTGAACTTCATTGTGACATAAAACCGCATTTTGTTATACTCTGTCAAATCATTTTGTAATAAAATGGATCACTTCACAAGCATTTAGAAACACCTTGTTAAATAAAATACTTCATTCATCAATTAAGACATTTACACAGTTTCCTAACCATTGTTAACATGTATAAGCCTATGAACAAAGAGTATAGTGACAATGTGCACCATCCATGAGTCCGGTTTAGGTCAGAGACAAGTCCGAAAGAGTTAAGTTTGGGAAAATGGTTTGGGCATGTTGTATAATTGAGTCTAAACGGATTCATCAACTAAACAATAAAGGTAATCACGATTGAGCTTCTTATAAATTAGTTACAAATGATGAGGAAAGCTTTTTCGATGTTTTAGAAATGATAAAATAAGTATTTCCAAATGCTTTAATAATGTGCAGTCATCATAAAGTGTTACCACACATTTTATGATATTATATATAATAATCTAAAGCAAAATTAGAAAGTTATTACAAAATGTGTTTTTATTATACAATGAAGTTAAAGTTGTATTACATTTTGAACTATTATAACAAAATGCGGTTCTACAAGCATACACAAGTCTGGTTCATCCTTGGGTGCAATTTCAAGACACCTGAAGGTGCCACGTTCATTGGTTCAAACAATTATACACATGTATAAAAAGATGGAAATGTCCACGTACAGATCAGAAAGAAGGCGGGTTCTGTGTCCCAGAGATGAACGTGCTGTGTCTGAAATGTGAATATAAACCCAAGAACAAATGCAAAAGACCTGGTGAAGATGCTGAACCTGGTAAGAGTTTGTCATTATCCAGAGTGAAACAAGTCCTGTACCGACATGGGCTGAGAGGGAACTCTGCCAGGAAGAAGCTCTGACTCCAAAAGAAACATCAAAAAGACAGAATGACAAGGATAAAGACTTTAATTTTTGGAGACATATCCTGTGGTCTGACGGGGGAAAAACATTGAATTGTTTGGCCATAATGACCATCATCACGTTTGGAGGAAAAAGCCTGAGAACACCATCCCAACTGTGAAATACGGGGGTGGCAGCATCATGCTGTGGGGTTGTTTTGCTGTGGGAGGGACTGGTGCACTTCACAAAATAGATGACATCATGAAGAAAGAACACTATGTGGAAATATTGGAGCAACATCTCAAGACATCAGCCAGGAAGTTAAAGCTTGGGCACAGATGGGTCTTCCAAATGGACAATGACCCAAAGCAAACTGCCAAATTGGTTACAAAGTGGCTTAAGGAAAACAAAGTCAATGTTTTGAAGTGGTCATCACAAAGTCCTGATCTCAGTCCAGTTGAAAATGTATGGGCAGAGCTGAAAAGGCATGTGCAGGCGGTGGCCTACAAATGTGTCTCAGTTACACCAGTTCTGTTTGGAGGAATGGACCAAAACTTCTGCCAACTATTGTGAGAAGCTTTGGAAGTAAATCCAAAAGGTTTGACCCAAGTTATACAGTTTAAAGGCAATTTGATCAAATATTAATGAAATATATGTAAACTTTTGGTTTAGTAAAAAGTAATACAAAACTTCTACAAAAATTCTATCTCTCATTCTTCTGGTATTTAGCACATAGAAATATTTATAAATAAGGGGGCGACAATGGCGCAGATGGTAACGACCCGGCAACGGACAAGTGGAAGAAAATGGATGGATGGATGGATGGAAATATTTTTTTTAAATTCTAATCGACCTAAAAAAGTAAAAGTTAATTCTGGTTTCATGTCAGACAGTGAGAAAAAATGCATATGTGTCTTTTTATAAAGTGTATGTAAATATATAGTTCCCACTGTACTACAGTAGGAAACCCCCCCAACTGTTAGCGACTCAGTCCCAGCACCACAGGCAGCGCGGGCCTGAAACCCAGGGAGTTACACAACAGTTTCACAGAAGAACTCTCAGTGGAGCGCTATCTTTGTATGGACAGTGGACTTTGCAACATGACACAGTGGGCAGTAATCAGGCCAGTGGTTGAGTGACGGTTAACTGACTGTTTCGTTTGGGAGCGACTCATGTAACTCCTTTCCTTTGCTGCCTCTTGGCCAGGACTCTCTTGAAAACATTATTATTATTTTTTTATCTCAATGGGACTTTCCTGGTTAAATAAAGGTTAAATAAACAAAATAAAAAATGGAACTATGGGGAAATGGATGGAACGGGTCAATGGATGGATGTGGACTGATGGTTTTATGGTACAGTAAACCTTAAGTCTGTGCATGCCTTGAACGTAACTAAATCATTAGAAATTACTGTATAAGTTTGGCCATATTTGCTGCACATAGGGTGACATTGTTAACGATAGGCCTGTCGTTATAATGACTTATCGCTCCATGAGTAAAATGGAGGACAATAACATTTATAGACTGGATAAATGCGTGACATGCTGCATGTGCTTAAATATAGAAGAATAAGCTCCATCTGCCAGTCTGGAGTCTCGATGTGCGTAAAACCAGATCCACAAAAAGAAGCTCAAAAGCTTGATGCCAAGTCTTTCTTCCACAAGAGCAGAACTACCATTTCTAGCCTCGCCACTCAATCCACTTCTTTGAAGGTTTTACTGAAAGACAAATGAACGGCAGGAGAATAACCCTGATAATGTGAGGTCTGTTCTCACAGATGAGAATCTGAGACAAAAAGTTTATTCCTTGAAGGTCTTCAATGACAGAGAGAGGCATTGGCCTCATTAAACCATCTAAACTATCTGTACCAAATGAAGACCAAAAGCAACTTTTTCTCCGCGTTTCCCACATCGAATATAGTACTACTGTTAAAAAGCAGCAAACCCAGGCACTCTAAACAAATACAGTATGTACAGCATGAGGAAGTACTTAAAAGGCCTTTATTTATATGGTCAAGCCAACATGTTTCGACCTCCCAGTCTTCATCAGGGCTTAATAATTCT
The DNA here is from genome assembly GCA_007210695.1 of Neogobius melanostomus. Classification (NCBI taxonomy): domain Eukaryota; kingdom Metazoa; phylum Chordata; class Actinopteri; order Gobiiformes; family Gobiidae; genus Neogobius; species Neogobius melanostomus. The sequence goes on from VHKM01000621.1 coordinate 25,872, forward strand.
AATGTTCTTACACATGTACAGGAGTGTAAGGAGACTGGAAGAGATTATTAATGACCTAATCATCGTTGTACTGGAATCTCAGTGCAATTGATACGTTTTTTTCACAAAGTGAGACCATGGACGAGGTCGTCTTCCCTGACCGGATTTTCACAGCTCGGTTTGCAATGGATGTCATTTGCCCAGCGGTCCTGTCGGTCGGAGACATCAAAGATATTTACTTATTTGGACTCTTGATAACAGGGTCCCTGCTTATTGGATGGACTGCCCTGGATTATTGGAAATTTGGAAAGACAGCAGCTTTCAATCGGACCACGCTGCTGTCCGTTGAAATTAACAAGCACTTTGGAGCAGGGAGTGACCGAGTGATGGAATTACACCGGAAAGTAACGCACAACGATGGACTGTTCTGTACGACCTGGCAGCTCGCTGTGGAGACGGACAACAGATGGACTATATTTCTGGGAGGAAAAGGGATGAACTGTGAAGGAACTACCTGCTCTGGAGAACTGAACTAAAGCTGAGACCAAGACAAAAGCTAATTGATTATAAATGTATGAACTATGGCTGGAATAATTCTCTTCCTCCTGAGAGAGGAGGTTTGAAGCAGCTGGACCTCTTATCTCTCCTACGCCGTCAACACTTCCCTTCAAGGCCAAGCCACGGAGCTAAACTTGATAAGGACTGAGCTCTCTGGGTCATATTTAGCATAACACTGACTTTCAGACTGCAAATAACCGCACACACTAACCACACCCCTCCCTAACCACTCCCCCGTCGTTCTGCGTCTGCCTCAACAATGGCCAGTCATCGTATATTTCCCACGTCTTGATGTTTCTATATATGTGCTTTGCCTTAACTTAACCTGATTGTAATTTCGCATATCTTCTTTTGTAAGACACATTGAGTTACATTGTGTACGAAATGCACGGTATAAATAAACTTACTTGCCTTGCCTTGTATGGATCAAGTTTCTGTTTCCTGTGGAATTTACGCATTGTCAGGTTTCGGCCTATAGAGCAATGAAAATTGTGTAAAAGTTGCCACTCTTTACTGGAGTCTCATTGGCTCAATTTTTTTGTACAGATGTTCAAAATGTCAAAAGGAACAAGGCTAAATGTGATCTAAAAAAATCTGACAAACATTTATATATACCATTATATTGGTAACCTCCCTTCCTCAAAGAACCCGTATGCCCTAATTGTGTGGGGATATACACGTCTGAGTTCCCCTGGACCTTATATCAACTGTGGCCTTGTTAAGAATATTCAACAGTCACTCTAAATGAGTGGGCAAGTCCATATACTAAATGATAATGTTTAAGTGAAGGCCCCTTGTAGCCACTTGACTTGCCACACATGGTTAAATATAGATAAACACGCTTTGCCCAGCGTGGAGTGAAACATTCACTTGGATGCTATTAAGACGCTCAAACCCACTTGGAACTTTAATGCCAGCTCTGTGCCACAATAATATTTAATTTTTGAGGTTTTAATTGTGTAGAATTTTAAAATATGCTGTAAAAAGTACTACAGTCAGGCCCTTAAATATTGGGACATCGACTCAATTCTTATCTTTTTGGCCACAATCAATTTCAAATGAAACAACTAAGATGTGCTAAAACTGCAGCGATACATCCTCCACACCCCAAACACCACCCCCATCACACCTACACCTACATTTAGCGTATAACTATATATTTTGTCCCAATCAGTGTTAATTTTGGCAACATAATTTAATTTTGTTTTAGTCTGTGTTTTGACGAAAATGTAATTTAGTCAAGATTTTGTCAAATATTTATCTTCAATTTTAGTCTATAGTTGATGATTTATGTTTGGACAAAGCTCAGAGCTGTTCCTTTGGCAGTGAATTTAAATGATATGAGACTCTTTCAAACTGTCATTGGAAGTTTGGGTGATCCACAAGCCTAGCGCTCTCTGCACTGGTGGAAAATATAACAGCTGCAATTGAAAGAAAAGAGTACAATCATGATTTGTTACTGTCAAAATCATCCAACTATGGAATTAGGGGTATAACACATCAGTGGCTTCAAAGTTATATTACAAACCGTAAGCAGTATGTACATATCAACGGGTTAGATTCTGAATGTAGAGGTCATATGTGGTGTTCCGCAAGGGTCTGTTTTAGGGCCATTGCTTTTTATTTTGTTTATTAATGACATTTGTGACTCAACAAACAGGTTACATTTTTGTTTGTTTGCTGATGACACCAGTATATTTCAATCAGGAAGTGATTTGTTGGAGCTATCGGAAAGAATTGAAGAAGAAATGTTAAAAGTGAGAAATTGGTTTAACGAAAATAAGTTATCTTTAAATTGGGATAAAACAAACTATATGATTTTCAGTAATCATAGCAAAATTGATAATGTGAAAATTACAATTGATGGAGTCAGTATAAAAAGAGTCAAGGAAGTTAAGTTTCTAGGTGTTGTTTTAGACGAAAAATTAAAGTGGAAAGCTCATATTGACTATGTAAAAAGAAAGGTCAGCAAAAGTATTGGCATTTTATATAAAGTTAGAGATTTGTTTGATTGTAGCTTGTTGAGTATGCTTTATTCCTCAATGATTCTCCCATATTTCAGTTATTGTGCTGAAGTCTGGGGTAACACTTATACTTGTACCACCAAGCCCTTGTTCCTGCTGCAAAAAAGAGCAATTAGAATAATCAGTAAGAAAGGTTATAGAGAGCACACTAATCCTTTATTTATTGAAAATAAACTTCTTAAATTTAAGGATCTCGTCGACTTAAACATTTTGATTATTATGTGGAAAGCTAAACAAAAAAAATTGCCAAATGATGTTCAAAGTAATTTTGTTGCACACGACGCTTCCCATAGAAGAAAATATAATTTTCTAAATATGTTTGCAGGAACATCGTTGAAACGGAAATGTCCGTCGGTTTATGGAGTTAAATTGTGGAATTCTTTAAGTGTGGAATTTAAATGTTGTACAAGTGTTTACAAATTCAAAAAATGTACAAAGACAAAATTCTGAGTGATTACGAAAAAATTGAAAACAACTGAAGTGAACTGTAAGACAAATGATGCTGTTTTGTTATGTTTTGTGACCTGGTGATGAGTCGGGGTAAAATCAGAAATGGGGATTTCTGATTTTATTTTGTAAATTTGCTAATGGGAACAGATATTACAAGATTAATCTTCATTCTGTTCCTTTTGTTCATGTATGGATGGGGAAAAAAAGTGTAATGGCATGACATGACATGAACAAATAAATAAAAAAAATTAAAAAAATTTTAGTCTCTTTTGTTCATTTTATTTAGTCAGATTTGAGTCAACAACAAATCTGGACATTTTAGCCATAGTTTTAGTCTCATAAACAACTTTTTAATCAGCAAAACACTGGTCCCAATAACAATGCATTGCAGAAGGCTCCATTCTCCTTCTAATGCAAGTGAGAAAGTGAAAACCTGAGTAAACCTGTAAGTATGTCACGTGATTCTTCTTGATTTTGTTTTTAATAAAGGAACGTTAGAATATGAGCTAAAATGAGCCAGTTTAGAAGAATGGAACTCGTCGTCTGTTGGATCAATGATTGTAGCGGCCTCTTTGTTCCAACATGTTGATGGTAGCTGTGTTCTATAGTGGGCTGTTTACGGTGGGACAGAATGTATCGGCGCAGTGTCGCAGAGGAACAGGCAGTGCATGTTACAGTTCACACCTGTGTGCCACATGACTCAAGATATGCTCACATGTGCTCATATAGCCTGTAGTAAAGACTGTGCACACAAAATAAACGTAAGATTGTATTCCGAGAGGACCAGAGGATAGGCAGCATGGAGGCCCTGTGCAGGCTGAGCGGACTGGATCCTTTCTGGGTAAGCTGTTATCTATAGTCTTTTCAGTTGTTACAGTAGGACATTGTTCCAGATGCATAGCTTTCATTTCCCAACAGGAGCTAACTAGAATTATTGCTCTCTAAACACCGAAGAGCACCTTCACCACAGACCAATGATTTGAGATAAACTTCCCACACGTTTTGATATTTGTCTTTAAGGACACCATTTTCTTCAACAGAACCAAATTCCAAACACCCCATTCAAGGTCAAAAGCACATTTTGTTTTTAAAAATGTGAACATTGTTACAAATATATATATATATTTATATATTTATTTATTTTATTTTTTTCTCAAACGGCACAGCAAAAGATTAAACAATGCAATGTTTGCAATGGCAAGTAAAAGTAGCTTCACTGTGAACAAATCATGAATTGTGTTCTAGGTTTTAACATCTGATAGTGATGAGCGGGTTGCGGGTTCGACAACGGGCCCCGCGGGCTACCCGCGGTTCGCATCGAGTTGTGAAATTCTCCTTTGATCGCGGGGCGGGTAAAAAAATGCCGTCGCAGCCACTCTTTGCCGCCATACGCGCATTCATTGAATTCAGTCACAACTGTCATATTTACAGCAGGTTTTGACGTAAATAAAGATTTTCATGAAACAAACAGTGTTTTGCAGCTTGTGATCCAGAAAACGCCTTTGTGGAGCTCAGGTCTCCTATTTTCCATGGTATGTGCGACTGTATGTAACTTCGCTTTCGTTACCTCTGCTCTCTTCCTCTCTCCCTCCTGCACAGTGCTCTGCGGAGAGAGAGAGAGAGAGAGAGAGAGAGAGAGAGAGAGAGAGAGAGAGAGAGAGAGAGAGAGAGAGAGAGAGAGAGAGAGAGAGAGAGAGAGGGGATGACACGCCGGTTCTGTTCATACGGGCCGGGTCGGGTTAGAACCTGCTCCAAATGCGGTACCCGCGGGCTGAAAAAAAACCTGACCCGCGCACCACTAATGTCTGGAGATGTTTAATGTCTGGAGATATTCAATGTTTGGAGATGTTTAATGTCTGGAGATAGTTAATGTTCGGAGATATTTAATGTCAGGAGATATTTAAAGTCAGAAAATATGTAATGTTTGGAGATATTTAATTTCAGAACATATTTAATGTCTGGAGATATTTAATATCTGGAGATATTTAATGTTTGGAGATATTTAATATCTAGAGATATTTAACATCAGGAGATGTTTCATGTCTGGATATAATTAATGTCTGGATATGTTTAATGGTCGGAGATATTTAATGTCAGGAGATTTTTAATTTCAGGACATATTTAATGTTTGGAGATATTTAATGTCAGGAGATATTTAATGTGTTTGTAGATATTTAATGTATGTAGATAATTAATGTGTCTGTAGATGTTTAATGTCAGGAGATGTTTAATGTCTGGAGATATTTAATGTCTGGAGATATTTAATGTTTGGAGATATTTAATGTCTGGAGATATTTAATGTTTGGAGATGTTTAATGTCAGGAGATATTTAATGTCAGAAGATATTTAATGTTTGGAGATATTTAATGTCAGGAGATATTTAATGTCAGAAGATATTTAATGTTTAGAGATATTTAATGTTTGGAGATATTTAATTTAAGGACATATTTAATGTCTGGAGATGTTTAATGTTTGGAGTTATTTAATGTCTGGAGATATTTGATGTTTGGAGATATTTAATGTCAGGAGATATTTAAAGTCAGAAGATATTTAATTTCAGGACATATTTAATATCTAGAGATATTTAACATCAGGAGATGTTTCATGTCTGGATATAATTAATGTCTGGATATGTTTAATGGTCGGAGATATTTAATGTCAGGAGATGTTTAATGTCTGGAGATATTTAATGTTTAGAGATATTTAATGTCTGGAGATATTTAATGTTTGGAGATATTTAATATCTAGAGATATTTAACATCAGGAGATGTTTCATGTCTGGATATAATTAATGTCTGGATATGTTTAATGTTCGGAGATATTTAATGTCTGGAGATATTTAATGTTTGGAGATATTTAATATCTAGAGATATTTAACATCAGGAGATGTTTCATGTCTGGATATAATTAATGTCTGGATATGTTTAATGTTCGGAGATATTTAATGTCTGGAGATATTTAATGTTTGGAGATATTTAATATCTAGAGATATTTAACATCAGGAGATGTTTCATGTCTGGATATAATTAATGTCTGGATATGTTTAATGTCTGGAGATATTTAATGTCAGGAGATATTTAATGTCTGGAGATATGTAATGTTTGGAGATATTTAATGTCTGGAGATATTTAATGTTTGGAGATATTTAAAATCTAGAGATATTTAACATCAGGAGATGTTTCATGTCTGGATATAATTAATGTCTGGATATGTTTAATGTTCGGAGATATTTAATGTCAGGAGATATTTAATCTCTGGAGATGTTTAATGTCTGGAGATATTTAATGTCAGGAGATGTTTAATGTCTGGAGATATTTAATGTCTGGAGATAATTAATGTCTGTAGATAATTAATGTGTCTGTAGATGTTTAATGTCTGGAGATATTTAATGTCTGGAGATATTTGATGTTTGGAGATGTTTAATGTCTGGAGATAGTTAATGTCTGGATATATTTAATGTCAGGAGATATTTAAAGTCAGAGATATTTAATGTTTGGAGATATTTAATTTCAGGATATTTAATGTCTGGAGATATTTAATTCTGGAGATATTTAATGTTTGGAGATATTTAATGTCTGGAGATATTTAATGTTTGGAAATATTTAATATCTAGACATATTTACATCAGGAGATGTTTCATGTCTGGATATAATTAATGTATGGATATGTTTAATGTTCGGAGATATTTAATGTCAGGAGATATTTAATCTCTGGAGATGTTTAATGTCTGGAGATATTTAATGTCTGGAGATGTTTAAGTCTGGAGATATTTAATGTCTGTAGATAATTAATGTCTGTAGATAATTAATGTGTCTTTAGATGTTTAATGTCTGGAGAATTTAATGTCTGGAGATATTTGATGTTTGGAGATGTTTAATGTTTGGAGATATTTAATATCTAGAGATAAATCAGGAGATGTTTCATGTCTGGATATATTTAATGTCTGGATATGTTTAATGTCAGAGATATTTAATGTCAGGAGATATTTAATCTCTGGAGATGTTTAATGTCTGGAGATATTTAATGTCAAGAGATGTTTTAATGTCTGGAGATATTTAATGTTTGGAGATGTTTAATGTTTGGAGATCTTTAATGTTTGGAGATATTCAATGTTTGGTGATATTTAATGTCTGGAGATATTTATGTCAGGAGATATTTTAATTCTGGAGATTTTAATGTCTGGAGATGTTTAATGTTTGGAGATATTTAATATCTAGAGATATTTAACGTCAGGAGATGTTTCATGTCTGGATATTTTAATTTCTGGATATGTGTAATGTCTGAGATATTTAATTCGGATTTAATTCTGGATTTTAATGTCAGGAGATATTTATGTTTGGAGATGTTTAATTTCAGGAATTTGAATGTATGGAGATATTTAATGACAGTTTGAGACATGACAGTTTGTGCAGAAATTGTTTGCTTATGCAAACCAATTGTTTCAGCAGCTGTCTGACTGGCTGGTCTCAGACGATCTTGGAGGTGAACCTGCTGGATGTGGAGGTCCTGGGCTGGTGTGGTTACACGTGGTCTGCGGTTGTGAGGCCGGTTGGATGTACTGCCATATTCTCTGAAACGCCTTTGGAGACGGCTTATGGTGGAGAAATGAACATTCAATGCACGAGCAACAGATCTGGTTGACATTCCTGCTGTCAGCATGCCAAGTGCACGCTCCCTCAATGCTTGGGGCATCTTGTGGCATTTTGCTGTGAGACAAAACTGCACATTCAGGGTGGCCTTTTATTGTGGGCAGTATAAGGTACACCTGTGCACTAATCATGATGTCAGATCAGCATCTTGATGTGGCACACCTGTGAGGTGGGATGGATTATCTCAGCAAAGCAGAAGTGCTCACTATCACACATTTAGACTGATTTGTGAACAATGTTTGAGAGAAATGGTAATATTGTGTATCTGGAATGAATTTTAGATCTTTAAGTCCATCTCATGAAAATGGGAGCAGAAACAAAGGTGTTGCGTTTATATTTTGTTGAGTGTATTTAATATCTAGAGATATTTAACATCAGGAGATGTTTCATGTCTGGATATAATTAATGTCTGGATATGTTTAATGGTTAAGGGGCGACAGTGGCGCAGATGTAGAGCGGGTCGTCTCATGATCGGAAGGTCGGGGGTTCGAATCCCGCCTCCTGAAGGTGCACATTGTCGTTGTGTCCTTGGGCAAGGCACTTCACCCACATTGCTCCAGTGTCTGCCAACACTGGTAGCCCCCCTAGGAGAGACCAACAGGCCCGGTTTGAACCGTGAGGCCGTCCTTCCGTGGACCCACCACCTGCAGAAGGAGCCATGGGGGGCTGGTGCAATGTGATTTGGGCAGCTCTGGCGGCTGCCCCCACGACCCGGCAACGGACTAGTGGAAGAAAATGAATGAATGAATGTTTAATGGTCGGAGATATTTAATGTCAGGAGATGTTTAATGTCTGGAGATATTTAATGTTTGGAGATATTTAATGTCTGGAGATATTTAATGTTTGGAGATATTTAATATCTAGAGATATTTAACATCAGGAGATGTTTCATGTCTGGATATAATTAATGTCTGGATATGTTTAATGTTCGGAGATATTTAATGTCTGGAGATATTTAATGTTTGGAGATATTTAATATCTAGAGATATTTAACATCAGGAGATGTTTCATGTCTGGATATAATTAATGTCTGGATATGTTTAATGTTCGGAGATATTTAATGTCTGGAGATATTTAATGTTTGGAGATATTTAATATCTAGAGATATTTAACATCAGGAGATGTTTCATGTCTGGATATAATTAATGTCTGGATATGTTTAATGTCTGGAGATATTTAATGTCAGGAGATATTTAATGTCTGGAGATATGTAATGTTTGGAGATATTTAATGTCTGGAGATAATTAATGTGTCTGTAGATGTTTAATGTCTGGAGATATTTAATGTCTGGAGATATTTGATGTTTGGAGATGTTTAATGTCTGGAGATAGTTAATGTCTGGATATATTTAATGTCAGGAGATATTTAATGTTTGGAGATATTTAATTTCAGGACATATTTAATGTCTGGAGATATTTAATATCTGGAGATATTTAATGTTTGGAGATATTTAATGTCTGGAGATATTTAATGTTTGGAAATATTTAATATCTAGACATATTTAACATCAGGAGATGTTTCATGTCTGGATATAATTAATGTATGGATATGTTTAATGTTCGGAGATATTTAATGTCAGGAGATATTTAATCTCTGGAGATGTTTAATGTCTGGAGATATTTAATGTCTGGAGATGTTTAAAGTCTGGAGATATTTAATGTCTGTAGATAATTAATGTTTGTAGATAATTAATGTGTCTTTAGATGTTTAATGTCTGGAGATATTTAATGTCTGGAGATATTTGATGTTTGGAGATGTTTAATGTCTGTAGATAATTAATGTGTCTGTAGATGTTTAATGTCTGGAGATATTTAATGTCTGGAGATATTTGATGTTTGGAGATGTTTAATGTCTGGAGATAATTAATGTCTGGAGATATTTGATGTTTGGAGATGTTTAATGTCTGGAGATAGTTAATGTTTGGAGATATTTAATGTCAGGAGATATTTAAAGTCAGAAGATATTTAATGTTTGGAGATATTTAATGTTGGAGATATAATGTAAAATATCTAGAGATAACATCAGGAGATGTTTCATGTCTGCATATATTTAATGTGTGGATATGTTTAATGTTCGGAGATATTTAATGTCAGGAGATATTTAATCTCTGGAGATGTTTAATGTCTTGAGATATTTAATGTCAGGAGATATTTAATGTTTGGAGATGTTTAATTTCAGGACATATTTCATGTTTGGAGATATTTAATGTCTGGAGATATTTAATGTTTGGAAATTTTTAATGTCAGGAGATATTTAATGTGTCTGTAGATATTTCATGTATGTAGATAATGTGTCTGTAGATGTTTAATGTCAGGAGATGTTTAATGTCTGGAGATGTTTAATGTTTGGAGATATTTAATGTCTGGAGATATTTAATGTTTGGAGATATTTAATATCTAGAGATAACATCAGGAGATGTTTCATGTCTGGATATATTTAATGTCTGGATATGTTTAATGTTCAGAGATATTTAATGTCAGGAGATATTTAATCTCTGGAGATGTTTAATGTCTGGAGATATTTAATGTCAAGAGATGTTTAATGTCTGGAGATATTTAATGTTTGGAGATGTTTAATGTTTGGAGATCTTTAATGTTTGGAGATATTCAATGTTTGGTGATATTTAATGTCTGGAGATATTTAATGTCAGGAGATATTTAATGTCTGGAGATATTTAATGTCTGGAGATGTTTAATGTTTGGAGATATTTAATATCTAGAGATATTTAACGTCAGGAGATGTTTCATGTCTGGATATATTTAATTTCTGGATATGTGTAATGTGCTGAGATATTTAATGTCAGGAGATATTTAATCTCTGCGGATGTTTAATGTCAGGAGATATTTAATGTTTGGAGATGTTTAATTTCAGGACATATTGAATGTATGGAGATATTTAATGTCTGGAGATGTTTAATGTTTGGAGATATTTAATGTCTGGAGATATTTAATGTTTGGAGATATTTAATATCTAGAGATATTTAACATCAGGAGATGTTTCATGTCTGGATATAATTAATGTCTGGATATGTTTAATGGTCGGAGATATTTAATGTCAGGAGATTTTTAATTTCAGGACATATTTAATGTTTGGAGATATTTAATGTCAGGAGATATTTAATGTGTTTGTAGATATTTAATGTATGTAGATAATTAATGTGTCTGTAGATGTTTAATGTCAGGAGATGTTTAATGTCTGGAGATATTTAATGTCTGGAGATATTTAATGTTTGGAGATATTTAATGTCTGGAGATATTTAATGTTTGGAGATGTTTAATGTCAGGAGATATTTAATGTCAGAAGATATTTAATGTTTGGAGATATTTAATGTCAGGAGATATTTAATGTCAGAAGATATTTAATGTTTAGAGATATTTAATGTTTGGAGATATTTAATTTAAGGACATATTTAATGTCTGGAGATGTTTAATGTTTGGAGTTATTTAATGTCTGGAGATATTTGATGTTTGGAGATGTTTAATGTCTGGAGATAGTTAATGTTTGGATATATTTAATGTCAGGAGATATTTAAAGTCAGAAGATATTTAATTTCAGGACATATTTAATATCTAGAGATATTTAACATCAGGAGATGTTTCATGTCTGGATATAATTAATGTCTGGATATGTTTAATGGTCGGAGATATTTAATGTCAGGAGATGTTTAATGTCTGGAGATATTTAATGTTTGGAGATATTTAATGTCTGGAGATATTTAATGTTTGGAGATATTTAATATCTAGAGATATTTAACATCAGGAGATGTTTCATGTCTGGATATAATTAATGTCTGGATATGTTTAATGTTCGGAGATATTTAATGTCTGGAGATATTTAATGTTTGGAGATATTTAATATCTAGAGATATTTAACATCAGGAGATGTTTCATGTCTGGATATAATTAATGTCTGGATATGTTTAATGTTCGGAGATATTTAATGTCTGGAGATATTTAATGTTTGGAGATATTTAATATCTAGAGATATTTAACATCAGGAGATGTTTCATGTCTGGATATAATTAATGTCTGGATATGTTTAATGTCTGGAGATATTTAATGTCAGGAGATATTTAATGTCTGGAGATATGTAATGTTTGGAGATATTTAATGTCTGGAGATATTTAATGTTTGGAGATATTTAAAATCTAGAGATATTTAACATCAGGAGATGTTTCATGTCTGGATATAATTAATGTCTGGATATGTTTAATGTTCGGAGATATTTAATGTCAGGAGATATTTAATCTCTGGAGATGTTTAATGTCTGGAGATATTTAATGTCAGGAGATGTTTAATGTCTGGAGATATTTAATGTCTGGAGATAATTAATGTCTGTAGATAATTAATGTGTCTGTAGATGTTTAATGTCTGGAGATATTTAATGTCTGGAGATATTTGATGTTTGGAGATGTTTAATGTCTGGAGATAGTTAATGTCTGGATATATTTAATGTCAGGAGATATTTAAAGTCAGAAGATATTTAATGTTTGGAGATATTTAATTTCAGGACATATTTAATGTCTGGAGATATTTAATATCTGGAGATATTTAATGTTTGGAGATATTTAATGTCTGGAGATATTTAATGTTTGGAAATATTTAATATCTAGACATATTTAACATCAGGAGATGTTTCATGTCTGGATATAATTAATGTATGGATATGTTTAATGTTCGGAGATATTTAATGTCAGGAGATATTTAATCTCTGGAGATGTTTAATGTCTGGAGATATTTAATGTCTGGAGATGTTTAAAGTCTGGAGATATTTAATGTCTGTAGATAATTAATGTGTCTTTAGATGTTTAATGTCTGGAGATATTTAATGTCTGGAGATATTTGATGTTTGGAGATGTTTAATGTCTGTAGATAATTAATGTGTCTGTAGATGTTTAATGTCTGGAGATATTTAATGTCTGGAGATATTTGATGTTTGGAGATGTTTAATGTCTGGAGATATTTAATGTCTGGAGATATTTGATGTTTGGAGATGTTTAATGTCTGGAGATAGTTAATGTTTGGAGATATTTAATGTCAGGAGATATTTAAAGTCAGAAGATATTTAATGTTTGGAGATATTTAATGTCTGGAGATATTTAATGTTTGGAGATATTTAATATCTAGAGATAACATCAGGAGATGTTTCATGTCTGCATATATTTAATGTGTGGATATGTTTAATGTTCGGAGATATTTAATGTCAGGAGATATTTAATCTCTGGAGATGTTTAATGTCTTGAGATATTTAATGTCAGGAGATATTTAATGTTTGGAGATGTTTAATTTCAGGACATATTTCATGTTTGGAGATATTTAATGTCTGGAGATATTTAATGTTTGGAAATTTTTAATGTCAGGAGATATTTCATGTGTCTGTAGATATTTCATGTATGTAGATAATGTGTCTGTAGATGTTTAATGTCAGGAGATGTTTAATGTCTGGAGATGTTTAATGTTTGGAGATATTTAATGTCTGGAGATATTTAATGTTTGGAGATATTTAATATCTAGAGATAACATCAGGAGATGTTTCATGTCTGGATATATTTAATGTCTGGATATGTTTAATGTTCAGAGATATTTAATGTCAGGAGATATTTAATCTCTGGAGATGTTTAATGTCTGGAGATATTTAATGTCAAGAGATGTTTAATGTCTGGAGATATTTAATGTTTGGAGATGTTTAATGTTTGGAGATCTTTAATGTTTGGAGATATTCAATGTTTGGTGATATTTAATGTCTGGAGATATTTAATGTCAGGAGATATTTAATGTCTGGAGATATTTAATGTCTGGAGATGTTTAATGTTTGGAGATATTTAATATCTAGAGATATTTAACGTCAGGAGATGTTTCATGTCTGGATATATTTAATTTCTGGATATGTGTAATGTGCTGAGATATTTAATGTCAGGAGATATTTAATCTCTGCGGATGTTTAATGTCAGGAGATATTTAATGTTTGGAGATGTTTAATTTCAGGACATATTGAATGTATGGAGATATTTAATGTCTGGAGATGTTTAATGTTTGGAGATATTTAATGTCTGGAGATATTTAATGCCTGGAGATATTTCATGCCTGTCTCTGTGTGGATTGTTTGCTGCAGGACTGGAACCTGACTTGGTACACGGAGCGTCCTCATCTAACCCAGTGTTTCCGTCAGACCGTCCTGGTGTGGTCTCCCTGTATTTACCTGTGGACCTGTGCTCCGTTTTACCTGCTCTACCTGCAGCTCCGCCCCCCACACCCCGTCTGCCCCTGACCTCCCTCTGCTGTGTAAAGATGGTAAGCGCCTCCCTTGTGGAACTTTAAGGAATCAAATAAATAAGAGTGGTACTATTTTTGTGACTGTTTATTTGTCCTGTACTTTGCCTTCATTTTGTTTCTATGTTTCATCTGCTGCTTTCACGATGTCTTGCAGGCTGTGGCTGTCATCCTTGTGAGCTGCAGCCTGGTGGAGCTCCTGTACCTGTTTGCGCTGAAAGACAGGTCTCATCAAAACGTGGTGTTTCTACTCGGGCCACTGCTCCACATCATCTCCCTGGTAATGCTTCCACCAGCTCCTGTGTCTATTCTTGGTCAGAGCGAGGTTATATTTGTGTACAGTGACTGACACATGTTGTAATTCACTCTGATGGAGAGATACAGCAGGTGTAATCCGTATTTTCTGAAGATGCTATTGACTTTTTTTTTTTTTAACGATATTGGTAGCCACCAGCGCAATCCACATGTGCAAAGACATAAGCGGTATTATGAAATATTATGAAATGACCTGGGAAAAAAAGAAACTGCTGGACACATGAAGAATGGACTACACATGAGTCACGGCACATGCTAAAAAACATTTGTTATAGAAAAAGTCAGCGCTAATGCCGCATTTATACAGAATTTGTAAAACATTTAAACTTACAGGATTAATCAAGGATTGTTTTTAATTTAGCTGGAATTTTCATTTTTCTCAGTCAAATACATCCAGATGACAAGGCGCTGGTAAGTATATGAAGTTTTATTTGCACAAGTTGTAAGTTAGAAATTCATACTTCCATTTTTTGTTATACTGTGTCATTGCCAGTTTTCAAAATACCTTTTCCAATTGAAATATCATCATTTTGAACACTGTCCAGACTGACAGTTTTGTCAATCTAGAACAATCCATATTTCGACAATCCAATGAAAAGGACTCACAAAGACAGGGCAGCAGCTCGTGGAAAGTCCCAGTTACTTAGGCAGTGATTCACAAGCTAGTGCCTACGTGTGCAGCCATGACACAGCCCGCACTCAAACCAGGAAAGGGGACAGACATTGGGAGGGCGGAGAGAAGGAGTCAGAGAGAGAGGGGAAGGTTAACCGGGGTCCGCCCATTAGTCCGACGTCTCATTATTCCAAAAATGTATATGTAAAACTGAAATTGTCGTTCCCAAAATTAGGTTCAGGCAAGAGTCCACTGACCTTAAGGTTAGGGCCAATGGTTGTATGGCTCTCTAATCCACAACACTTTGGATTAGACATGGGTTAAACATTTTGGAATAATGGCACCTCTGCTCAATGGTAATTTTCAGAATAATGAGGCGTCGGACTAATGGGCTGTCGGACCAATGACATGGCACCAGGTTAAGCACCCTGGATTATGCACTAAGGTGCCAGCCTGCATGTATGTACATCATACAAGGCTGCTGAAGTTAATTAAACAAGATCATGAAATACTGGGGACTACATACTGGTCAAAGAAGACAAAAGTTGAACCCTGTTATTTGGAGGTGGCATTGCACATCACCAAAAGAACACTAAAGATCACTGCGTAGTGCGTATGTGACCCACCCAAAAGATGCCAGAATGGTATAAAAATATAAAAGTATCAAAAGCAGGTACCGAAAAATTCGATATCTTTAGAGACCAAGTTTTGTTGCTGTTGGTCCAAGGACAGCACTAAAGGAAGTGTCTTGTTTGTTTAACTTCAAATAAATGATACAAATTTAAAAGAAATAGTCTTTTATGGAATAAATGGATTTGAATATTTTATTTTGAGCTACACAACACTGGCACAAAGCGAGAGAAAAAATAAATAAAAAATAACATTCTAGCTCGAAAAGGAATTTACATTATTGCTCTGGTTTCTGGTTCTAGATGTATCGGTATCGTGAACCAAGTATCGTTATCGAAAACAATGAACGGCACCCAGCCCTAATGATGTGTGTGATCATACCACCTTTTATTCATTTGGTTGGGACAGTGCATGTTAATGAACATATATGGGTCTCATGCATGTAAACAAGCCACACCGGATTGTAGCCTTGGGCTAATTTCCATCGTCCCCCATGCGCACTCTCAAAGAAACTCACATTCATCTTGGCCTAGTGTACATGTTTTTAGTGGTAGGGGAAACTGGAGTACCCGGAGGACACGGGGAGAACATGCCAACTCCACACAGAAAGGCCCCGTGCAGGTGGGAATCGAACCCAGACCTTCTAGCTGCGAAGCTAACTGCTGTGCTACCGTGCCGCTTAATTTATTTCTGTGAATTTCAAGGGTTGTTACTAATATCTGAGAAAAAATCTCAATTGCACCCTTTAAATTATGAATACTACCAAATAGTAGTTATTATGAATACATTTTATACTATGAATATTTATATTATTATGACTTTTATGCAAGTATTGTGTTGTGCTTGATAGGTCCTGGTGGTGTGTCTCATACAAGTGGAGCGACTAAAGGGTGTTATTTCCTCCCTCATTCTCTTCCTCTTCTGGCTCCTGACTACGGTGTGCTCCCTTGTGCCTCTGAAGGTCGGTTTGGAGCAAATCATCAACCAGGTTAGTCCATCTATGTCTTAATGACACTCTGATGCTACCCAAGGAAGACATCAGGAATACCGCCATACCGCCTTTGCTCTGCCCGATCCCGTCAGACCTTGGAAGCTATGCGGGGAAGGGCCTGGTCGGTACTTGGATGGAGACCGTTTGGTAACACCAGGAAGCCTGGTGAATGTAGTGAGTGAGTAAGTGGTTGGTGGTGGCCGGAGGGGTCGATGGCACAGACTGGTTGCTTCGCTTCCGTCAGTCTACCCCAGGGCAGCTGTAGTAGCTTACCACCACAGAGTGTGGAGTAAATGAATAATGACGTCAGCGTAGCGCTTTGAAAAAGTTGGTAATACAGGCTTGTAAAGCGCAATACAAGTGTAAGGCAATATTATTATTATTATTATGCGGTGATGGTGGCGCAGATATTAGAGCGGGTTGTCTCATGACCGGAAGGTCGGGGGTTCGAATCCTGCCTCCTGAAGGTGCACACTGTCGTTGTGTCCTTGGGTAAGACACTTCACCCAGCTTGCCTCCAGTGTCTGCGTACATTGGTGTATGAATGGGTGAGTGGATCCTTGCTGTAAAGCGCTTTGAGTGCCTAACGTAGGTGGAAAAGCGCTATATAAGTTGAGACCATTTACCATTATTATTATTAAGCAAATAACGAAGATGCATTGAGGGCATCTCAGATGGACCACAGCTTACCTGGCCCGCCGTCCGCTCTTGCTTTTTCTATCTGTTCAAAAGGAGGACCTTCTGAAACTAACAGCCACATACAATCACAGAGCACATTGTCACGACAGGACCCAAATTAACCACTAGTGAAATTTTTTTTTTTATGTACTTAACAAGAAAGTACCTGCTTCATCTTTTTTAAGAGAATTTCTTTCTTATTGCCCTGTCTATTGAACGTTTTTCGTCCTGTTCCACACGTGCATTGATTGAAACAGTTGTTATGCATTCATGTTGAATTCTCCTACGTTTAAAATCTGAACAGTTGCTAATGACTCCTTGTTTTAGTGGCAAAAACGGCATTGATCGTTCACATTAGTGTCCGCTCTTCCAGCCGGGGCTTCGTAAAAAAACAACTAACTATACAACATTTGCGTCATGTCCATCTTTTTTCTGATTGGTTAATACGCTTGTCAATCACGCCCATTGGGAATTCGAAGAAATCACTCCCTGATCCTGGTCTACATGTCTTTGTAAAGAATAGGAAAAGCGTGTATTCTGGCTGCCAGACTAGATCACAGTGCTGGGCTAAATAAGCCAAGGTATCGAGCACAGAAAGAAACATCTCGTCCTGTAAAGGCCACATAGGTCCCTACATGTGAGTCACCCAGCAGGGGTGAACCAAACCCTTTTAATGTCATTCATTATGCAGAACCTGGTCACAGAGGGTATAAAATCATTTTATTGTAATCATTTCGTTAGTACTGTTGTAATCTGTAACCCGGGTGTCAAGTCCTGTCAAAACCCCAATATTATCCTTCTTTCTCATAATTGCGTGCTTACTTATACGTATTACGTCACACGGTCATGTAACAGGGGCAAGCGCCTTACGTGTAGCATAGACCGGAAGTGTTTGCTTACCGGTAAGAGCGAGAGGAGCACGCGTGGGATGAGCATTTGCTGCAGGAGCCAACTACTGGAGTCGTTGAGCGGTCGAAGGGAGCACTGTGTGTGTTTAAACGTGAGAATTGGCCAGGTTTTGATGGCGAGCTGAAGCCTATGAACTGTCATGGTTTACACAGCCTGAAGAGTTCTTCACCTGGATCCGAACCGAACTACAGAACCTCCTCCATTGGTCAGGCCAATAGGAGGCTCCTGTATGCAGCCGCCCCTCTTCCTTCTTTCCTTTTTGTTTCCCCCTGTGAGGCCACAGCCCATACATTCACTCAATCCGTCCCCTCCTCATTCACTCACTTTGGACAGTAGCCTTTGGACCTTGTTGGGCCTGTGGGCTTTTGCCGAACTTTACATTCCCGACAAGGGAAACTCAGGACTATTTGCGTTTTGAACTGCACATTTATTACGCGGAATTATTTGTTCACTGTAAAGAACTTTTGTTGTAAATATTTATTATTGAATGGCCATTCACTTACTAAGCGCTAGCTACTTGTTATTTGTTTGTTTATTGTTTATTTGCACATTATAAGGTGCCTATTAACCACACCTTACTTCATGGTTCAGTCTCTTTTTATTCACCGTTCCGAGAGCTGAACGTAGAACTTCTGAAGCTAGTCCAATAGTATTTGCTCAGTACTATTTTGAGTATACGAGAAAAGAGCTGAACATTTTTGTGTGGTATTGGTTTATTTGGTTGGAAATGGAAATATTCGAGTAACGTGGCATTAAGATCCCAAAAGCAGTTTGATCGAAGACGTGACGAAAACTGAAACCGACAACGAAGTAATTGAATTTTTAAAGCAGTACGGTTCTATTTCGAAAAATGAAGTTACTGATGAGCACAAATCTGTTTTTCATCATTCAATTGACGTAGAGTACAGTTCTTGCGCCGCATTGTTTGCGTTACGTCCACTTCTGCCTTATACGTACAATTGCGACACAGAAAAAGTTACATATGAAATTTTAGACCTCGCTACAGTCAGTGCGAATGAGGTAGGGAAGCAACAAACCACCGATTATTTCCCCGAGATAAAAAAGTTGCGAAATTGACCGGTCAAGATTTTTCAATCGTCAGAGCCTTCTCAGGAAGATCGCCCAGACCTCAAGCAGAGTCTGATTACAACACATGGCATTCTAGAGTAGAGCTGCTAGTGAAACACCCTGCAGTGCCCGACCTACAGCACTCACGCAAGATCGACAGCTTGTTACCACCTGCTGCTGATATGGTGAAGCACTTGAGACCGGATGCTCCTCTAGCAGTGTATCTACAGACACTTGACTCAGCGTATGGTACGGTCCAGGATGGCGATGAGCTATACGCCAAATTTGTGACCCATCACGGAAACCAGGGACACAACTCGGTTTTGGGGCATTATGAGATGGCCATACATTATGAAAGTGTAGTCTCCAAGCTTTGTTACACATCCAATGATGTGTAACACATCCAATAATGCGTTACACATCACTGGATGTGAAGTTAACAATTTGAAGTTAACAATTCCCAAAAGGCCAAAGGGCCTCTGCTGCTCGAGTGACAATAGGGCTCATTTACATCTCATTTAGATAAGCCAAACCCGCTCCCCCGTAAAGCTGTAAAGCACAAGGGGGAGAAAGGCAAAAAGCAAGAAAAATGTGCCATCAAAGAAAAGAAAAAGGTTTGCATACAGGTAATATATAAATAAATAAATAAATATTATCCGTAACAGTGCTGCCTGCCTTTACGTTTCACTGCACAAACCCAGCGTAACTGTATCTGACCATAAAACTGAAAATATGAAGCGGATCTCTCTCAAATAAGAAGTGGCTGAAAGCTAGGGATGCGCTGACTACATTTATGGAGTAGTTTAAGTTTGTAGAGATCTTGATTTTGTGTAAATAGCAGGTTAATTCCTCGTGAACTACATGGCTGTGTCCCATGCTAACGACAACCACTGGCACAGCGACCATCAGCGGTAAAAAAACATAAAACATAAAAAAACTTTCACTCACCCGTCTGAAGTAATCTTTGTGTGCCTTCTGCTCAGCAAACTCGCGGTAAATCCATTTTCCAGCGTAAGTAGCCGCGGCCTCTGAGAGCCACACACGGGGAAGCGTTGAAGCCATCAAGGCGGTTTGAACCTAAAGGTTTACGCTTTTAAATATACCAATACTGCTAGCTTAAACATAGAGAGGCTTCTTCGTGACTTCAACTGAACGATTTTGCAAAAAAGTGAAAATCACCAATTAAAAAAAAAAAACCTTCTCTTGCGTTTTTCTCGAAAGTCGGGCTGCCAACATGTGTCCTTGGTTCCCACGGCAGGTCACATTTATTTAGTTTAGTTTAGTTTAGTTTAGTTTATTCGGATGAGGGGCAGAGGGCGGGCAAGCAACCAAAGAACCTGTCTTCTGTTCCCAAGCCTGGCTACTGCTATTGGTGTGGTGAAGATGGCCACATAAAGACACACTGAGATAACCCCCGAACTCTGCACTGGTCGCTGCCAAGAAGAAGCATGTCGCAGAAAAGCAACAAAGCTGGCAAAGATCTTATTCCTTGTCCAGACCATCTTTAAACTAGAGTCAGTTCCAGTTGTGGGGCAAACTGGAACTGTTGTGGACCCACAATGTCCCAACCTGAGGAAGAAATATGTCAAATGTCAAGAAATGACCCAGCACTACTACTGTTCCATCCCGGTTACCCAAAGGCTTGGTCGGAGCGCGCTGCACAGCAAACATCAAAACCGCTGGTGAAGAATTCAGCTGCCTGTTAGACATCGGATCGCAAGTCACTACAATCCCAGTCTCGTGCTACAACCACCATTTTGCAGACCAGCCAGTGAAACCCTTGTGTGACTTACTGCAAGTTGAAGGAGCTGCCAGACAGGCTGTTCCGTATGTCGGATATATGGAGATGGTGTCACGTTTCCAAGGGAGTTTCTGGGAGCTGATTTCGACGTCTCAACGCTGGCACTGGTTGTTCCTGATGTCGGAGCCCATCAGTCCCAGGTGTTAATCGGCATGAATACTCTGGAGCCGCTATACAATCAGCATATGGGGAGTGAGTTCTCAAACTTTCAGCCGACTGCTAATGGCTACAGAGCCGTGCTCCAACTACTCCAAATATGCCACAAGCAACAACAACAAGGCAGCGATGGAGTTGTGAGATTAGCCAGCAAGTCACCGGTCCTCATCCCTGCTGGCCACACCATCGTTGCCGAAGGCTCCATCCCCACCAGCATGCCGTCTCCCGGTCAGTGGGCGCTTGTGGAACATCCAGCCTCACCACTGCCAGGTGGGCTGTGTGTCAAAAACTGTTTGATTATGCTCCCAAGCCAATCCCACGAGAATATTCCGGTCATCCTGAGTAACGAGTCAGACCAGGATGTGACCATACCACCTCTCTCCACCATTGCAGATCTTGCTGTGTCACCGTAGTTCCTGTCGCACCGCGTGTTAACAAGCCGTTCACCATCTGAAGGTCCTTGTACTCCTCTGAAGCTGAATTTTGGAGAGTCACCTATTCCGCCAGAGGCAAGAATGACTGAGAAACTCCATCAGATCCCGGACGTCTTCGCACTCAGTGAATTGGACCTTGGACGCACGTACAAGGTGAAACATCACATAAAGCTGAATGACGAAACTCTGTTCAAACACAGAGTCAGACCTATTCACCCTCATGACATCAAGGCAGTCCGACAATATCTAAGGGACCTGCTGGAGGCTGGTGTCATTCGTGAATCGTAGTCGCCATTTTCATCACCAATTGTTGTGGTCCACAAGAAGAACGGTGGCATACGCTTGTGCATTGATTACAAAAAGTTTAACCTTCAAATGGTTAAGAACGCCTGCCCCTTGCCAAATCTGGAGGAGTTTCTTTCTGCTTTGACTGGTTCGTCCTGGTTCAGCGTTCTCGATTTGAAATCTGGATATTACCAGATCGAGATGAACGAAGCCGACAAAGCTAAGACAGCTTTTGTGACGCCCATTGATTTTGGGAGTTCAACCAAATTCGTAACAAACGCTCTATCTACGTTCCAGCGGTTGATGGAGAGAAGTATGGGGGATCTGCAATTAAAAGAAGTCCTGGTTTTCATCGACAATCTTATTGTATTTTCGGATTCGCAGGAAGAACATGAACGGAGGCTGCTGCTGTGGGTATTACATCGCCTGAAGGAATATGGTCTGAAGTAGAGACCTGCACAGGAGCGCTCCCGCCCATGCCCGCCAGCCTCGTGCCCGTTCCCGAGCGCTCCCGTGGGACAGTCCTCCCCGGGCCGCCCGAGGGATTCAAACGGGTCCCGCCAAGTCCCAAGTTTTTTAAGGCACATTCATGATGGCTATTACCAGAGCGCACTCAGCGCACCGCACAGACTGAGTGAGGTCTGACGAGTAGCACCACTATGAGTCAAGGGAAATGCACCAGGAGATAACAGCGGGTTTGAGACGTGTAGGCTAGTTCAGCTGTACGTTTAGGTTGGTTGGTCAGTTCAGAGCGGACCAAGAGCAGCCAGTGAAGGTGCACTAAGCGCACAAATCTAGTCTACGTAGCGTCCGTCTGGGTCTCGGTTACCTGCAAACATGGAGCACATTTTTATTGCACAGCGCTGTCGCTGGCAGCTTTTCAGGTCGAGCGCATGCTTTAAAACCAGACCCGTGAGGAGGAGTAATATTGTCCGTGGGGCTATACTTTGCTTAAGAATCCCGGGACCAGGTGTGTGATCATGCGTAAAAGGCTGCGCTCGTGTCCTCAGCGTCAAAAGAGGCTTAGCAAGTGAACGAATTCTCCCTTTGACTAAAGTTAAAAAAGTGAGTTAAAGACAGATGCCTGGGAGAGACCGAAGGTACCTGAATTATGCCTAACAACATGCAATGTTGTGCTGAGGTACGCGCAGTGACAGTCAGCAGATCATGTTACATAAAAAAATAAAATAAAAAAACATTTTCATTTCATTAAACGAAATTACGGATTAAAGCTTTGATTAACCTTCTCTATTGTTAATTTTGGACAGAAAACTGAATAGCCTAACAATGATTGATACCGAATCAAACGTGGATGTAAGAATACTTTACTATTAATTGTGCAGTTTTGTACGAGTTACAAAGTGTTTTACAACAACAATTGTTAATTACTGGATTGTTAATTAATGCGTATAATGTGATTTTCAATAATGTGGACGAAAATAGCCTATGGGCATAATTTCATGTTATACAGTTTTTCACACGAGAAAAAAATAACACCATCAATTTGTTTGTTGTATTTATTCATTTAATTAATTTATTTATTGTATTTACTGCACTTTTTGAAAAAATACATATATTACACGCATATTTCTCGAGTCATATGTTCGTGCACCTCGTGCGTAATAGAATGGCTAAACTGCAACAACAGAAAAGCCTTAATAAATGTAGAACTTATGAAAACAAGCAAATACAACAACAACAACAAAAAAACTGGTCTGTATTTTTTACGGAACATCGTTCATTTGTTTAGATTGCTGTTTAGAAAAAGAACATTGTTGATCATTTCAGGTGCCAATAAGGATGCGGCCACAGACACTAAACGCTCTTTCTGAAGGCGCACTGGATGCAGGAATACAAAGTATAAAACGAGCTAATCTCGAAAGTGCTGGGAAGCGTGTGCTGCTGAGTTGCCACCATTGGAGCACATTGTTTGCATCCAGGTTGTCTGGGAGTCGGCTGCTGATATATTCTGCTAATTCTTCGTCAACAGTCTTTGATTCAGAAGCAGTGTAGATGGCGTCATCTTCACAGTTTGTAAAGCGGGCTGCTCCTGTGTTCGGCCTTTTTGCTGGCGGGGCTGAGGACGTGGGAGGCGCTTCATCGTCTGGCTCTCCATGCGCTGCGTCAAACTTCATCTTCTGGATCATTTCTTTTGCGCCTTTGGATAGCAACAGAATACTATTTATTATGATTACAATAATTATCCGCATTCACTTATTTATAAGCCTAAATTATTACCATGCATAGTTATAGAATTTATGAATTCGCTTTAATGTAGCCTGCGCTGTTCTTACCTGATATTACCTGCTCTCTCCCATTCGGATCCAGCATTCGTAGTTGTCGTAGTTTAGGAGTCAGTAATGTCGCAATCCGGTAGATCATGTGAAGAGACTTATCGCACGTGTTTGTGGTACTCATCAGCTCTTGGAGACGTGAAATGCACACCTTGGCAACTTCTGAAAGCAAAGGGTCCACGGCTGCTGCTTCCGAGTGTTTCATCAATGTTATAGACCATGGGAGCACAAGTGAGGCGCTGGTAGAGGAGTTGTCAGACTTGAGATCGTTTGTGGCATCCTTAAATACTTTGAGAAATTTCACTAATGTTTTCAAATGGTCCACGTTGATTTGTTCAATTTTATCATACTGGCCATTGTCCATCAGTATTTCTGAAATGTCGCCATGCTGTGAAAAAAATGGAATCCAGCATTTCGTAATTTGAATTCCATCGTGTCTCCACTGATTGCTTGAGTGATTTTTCCAATCTATTTTGCAAGCCCGAGTGTTTAAAATACTTCACACGTTTTTTTGCACTGGTCAGCACATCCGCCAGCTCTGGGGTCTTCTCTAACACTTTCTCAGCAAATGCACTGGACAGGATCACGTTTAGGATGTGGGCATTACAGTTGAGACGCGTGAAACCACGAAGAGCTGCCACAATGTTGGCCTCGCGGTCTGTGACAAAAAACACTCTGGCAGACAGCAATGAGGCATCTATTCCAAATACGCGGAGTTTCACAAACAGCAGTTTTCTTATATTCTCGCCTGTTTTGGCCACGTTGTCTTCAAAGGGTGCAGCAAACAGAACCCTTGACACAAGTTCAAATTTGTCATTTATGTAGTGGACAGTAGCTGAAATGAATCATGTCTTGTGATAATTTTCTGTCCAAATATCAGACGTGATTGCACATCCGTAGCTTTCGATAATGGCTTAATTTCCGCTATTATTTTTGCTTGCACAACCTGCGCATGGCTCTCGATGTGTCTGGATACTGTGGTTGGATGGGGGAGTGCTTTTCTCACGTCAAATTGTTTGTATTTTGTTGTGATGGCGACAATGTGCTCAATAAATTCAATGAAGCCATCCCCGGCAACCATGTCAAAGGGGAGAATATCTTTGCAGCACATGCGGACACAACTCTCAGTGATGCCTTGCTTCACTTGCAGAGGCAGCGGAGCTTCTGTGTTATTAAATGCTATTGTTTGTTGGCCTGGGAGCATAGAACAGACATGCCGCCGTAACCCTGACGTTCCTGTTTTGCCAGCGTATATGAGGACTTTCTTGCATTTTTTGCAGATGGAATACTCCAGCTTCCTGTCGTCCTTGTCAACAACAATATTGAAGTGATTCCAAATGTCGGACTTTCCTTTTTTGTATGCCTGGACTTTGCATGTCCCATCTCTTATTTTCCTTTCAATAGATTTAACTTGATCCTCCTTACCACTCATCTCTCTGCTTCTTTATGCCTTGCTGTCTCCTCTGTATTATTCGGGACATGTGCAGGAGGCGGGACCCGATGTGTTTTGGTCTGCCGCCCGCTCCCGCCCGTGGCTGTGTGAATCCCGCCCACTTCCGCGAGATTAGTGACGGGTCCCGCAAGACCCGCGGGATTTCCCGTCCCGTGCAGGTCTCTAGTCTGAAGCTCTCTCCTGAGAAATGTCAATTTTTCCAGAAGTCTGTGAAGTACTTGGGACATATCGTTTCGGAGAAGGGAGTCGAGACCGACCCAGACAAAACCCTTGCTTTCAAATCCTGGCCAATTCCAAGAACTTTGAAAGAGCTCAAGTCATTACTAGGATTTACTGGATATTACCGGAGGTTCATAAAGGGGTACTCAGTCATCGCCAAACCCCTCAACGATTTGATGCGGGGCTATACACCTACCTACCTCCAAGTGCCAGAAGAGATCTAGTCCTGCAAAGTTACAAGACACGAAACAGCCCTTTGGAGAGCGATGGATGCCTACCTGCCAGCAAGCTTTTGAAACACTCATTGAGAAGTTGACCAGTTCCGCAGTCCTTGGCTTCGCCGACCCAAAGTTACCATACTGTACATCTTACATACTGACACCAGCACTACAGGGCTCGGAGCGGCTCTTTACCAAGAACAAGAAGGCCAGCTGAGAGTAATCGCTTACGCCAGCCGGGGCCTGTCAGCGAGCGAATCGAGGTATCAAATTAGAATTCCTTGTGCTGAAGTGGAGCTTGTGTGAGAAGTTTCATGTTTGTATACTTTATTGTCCCCGTGGGGAAATTTGTCCTCTGCATTTGATGCATCCTTTGATGCCACTGAGACAACCCGTAAGGAGCAGTGGTCGACGGCAGTGCCGCGCCCAGGAACCCATCTCCATGATGTAGAGCCAGGCTGATGGTCAGAATCACCTGGCTGGAGGATTCACCTATTGCACATGTTTTTAGTGGTAGGGGAAACCGGAGTACCCGGAGGAAACCTACGCAGACACAGGGAGAACATGAAACACAGAAAGGCCCCGTCCTGGTGGGAATCGAACCCGGGACCTTCTAGCTGTGAAGCGGAGGCACTAACCGCTGCGCTACCGTGAGAAGTTTCATGACTACCTGTACGGGGCCCACCTTGTGGTAGTGACTGTCAACAACCCGCTCACTTACCTGTTAACATCGACAAAGTTGGATGCCGCAAGTCACCGATGGCTTGCTGCCCTGTCCACCTACACTTTCAAGCTGTAATATCCGGTATTCCTGTATTAATTGAGGATTGGATTTTTTGGTATATGAGGGAAACAGGCCACGCTCGCGGACACGCGCAGAGATGTGAAATCAGGCCGTAAGGCATTACATTACAGAGGTCTGGCCCTTCCTGTTTGACACTATGACGTAAAATACGTCAGTGTCACAACTCAGTCTTTTTCCAGGAGGGGGTGGAGCAGATGCTCAGAGAGCAGGATTCAGGAGGATTGCTTAGAACTGCGTGAATGAAGCCAAAAACCGCTCTGGGGTGTTTTTGAGAAGGGAATAGCATAACAACATGGTTAAAAACTCCAAAAAGTCAATTTTGCATGATATAGGACCTTTAATTCTATGTATGTGCACGCCCGACTTTTCTTGGAGCACTTGGTTGCATTTCTGACCAGTGCTCTCCTTGTTTGGTTTGTTAGTTTAGGTGGACGGCCGTGTCTTGGTAAGTTCGCAGTGGTGCTATACTCTTTCCATTTCTGAATGATGGATTGAACAGTGCTCCGTGAGATGTTCAAATCTTGGGAAATCTTTGTATAACTTAACGCTGCTTTAAACTTCTCCACAGCTTTATCCCTGACCTCTCTGGTGAGCTCCTTGGCCTTCATGATGTTTAGTGACCAATACAACAAACAAACACTGACCATAGCTCTGAGGCCCTCACAGAACAGCTGGAATTATACTGAGAGTAGATTACACACAGGTGGCCTCTATTTAATGGTTAGGGTAAGGTGTGAACTTTCTGCAGTCATTAGAAATGTTATAAAAGCAATTTAATGCACTCCGAATATGCTGTATGAATACTTATGCACGCCCCACTTTTCTATTTTTTGAAGAATAACAGAATCATATATCATTTTGCTTTCACTTCAGAGTTGTCTGTTACTTGTGTGTGAACTTTCAGAATAAAATCTTTATGTTTATGGTTGTAAACATGACAAAATGTGCAAAAGTTCATGGTGTATTAGTACTTTCAAGAGGCACTGTATAAAACCTTCGTTTTCACACGCCTTAGTGCGTAGTTTGGGGTTTGTTGTTGGAAGGGGATTACGCTCGTCCGAGGTAGATATAGTTTAATATCACAATGCTTGCGTAGCTCTGTAAGGAGAGCGCCTGATTTGTAACCAGAAGGTCGTGAGTTCGAGGCAAACGGTCTATTATGGTTTAGTCATTTGACTTGACACTCACTGGTAAAAACATAAAAGTGCTCTGCGCCTGACTGTCACAAGCAGCAGTATTCTTTATTAAATCTAGGTCAGTGACTTTATTTAAGACAATTATGTCACTGATACTTTTCATTCATTTCTATTCTCATTATCCTGAGCAGTTTCCTCTTAATTATCACTCTCAGTTGTTTAAACAGCTCACTTATGATGATTTGGTTCACATTTCTGAATAAGAATAAATGAGCTAGGGTTCTGGTTCCGCTAGCAAGAGAATGAGAGCCTAAGTTGCGAGCTCCCGACGGTTTTTTGAAAATAACCCCCAACAGTATTGTTTTTGCCAATACTGAGGTTTGTTTGTGGAGATGGAAAAGGGGGTCGTCACAAGAAGTATGAAATCGACAACTTTGACAGAAGATGACATGGAGGACAGCCAGGAGGACCGAAGCCACGCATCGGTGCTAACTTTAGCCGCAAAGGGCGTGAATTCACCTGAGCCCACGCTGCTACATATTTTAAAAGAGCTTCGTGATTTCAGAAAAGATAACAATGAGCAATACTCAGACATTAAATACGAGCTAAAGAGAGTAAATGATCGAGTGGAAGAGGCAGAAAGTCGAATTGAGGAGTCCGAAACGGTGCTTCAAGCAGTATCAGGGCTAATCTCGAGGCTAACGGAACGCCAGGTTAGCCTAGAGGCGAGGCTGGTCGAGCAGGAAGGCCGAGCGCGCAGGGACAATCTTCGGATATACGGAATAGCGGAAGATAAAGAGGGAACCGATGTGGTGAAATTTCTGGACAACATGTTGAAAAATGCGCTTGGCTTTTCCAACAACTTGTCACTTGGGATTGAAAGAGCACATCGCGCTCTGACTGCAAAACCTGATGTCCATGCCAAGCCTAGATCCATCGTGGTGAAGTTTGGGAGCTATCGTATGAAAGAGGAGGTTCTTCGGAGAGCGTGGCAAAAGAAAGAGGTGCTTTGTGATGGTGCGCGCTTCTTCGTGGATCACGACTACCCCATTGAAGTGTTGAAAAAACGCAACGAATATAGAGAGGCCAAGAAGATACTTCGAGAGAAACGCATCAAGTTTCAAACCCCGTACCCGTATAAAATGCGGGTCTTCTACGACAATGGTACTCGTCTATACAAGGATGCATCCGAGGCAACAAGAGATATGGCAGCGCGTGGGCTACCCGTCACCGTGGTGAAACCTGCAGCCGCCCCGGATCAAGAGGAGCTACAATTGTTGTCTGCCTGGCGTACAGCCCGCGGACATCACACTGAGAGAGGAGACCATCATTCCGATATGACGAATGGTCCCATGCAAGAGAATCACAGCGCTCGTTTCAAGGAGAAGCTTCAGGTATTTAGGAGAGACATCGATGACTGAGGATCTCGTTTTGCTTTACTTTTTGGACACTTGGGGTAAGACTGACTATTTTCTTGGCGATAGAGACACTGTCTTGTAAAATATTTGTTTTCTTTAATAATATTTTTTTACTTAAGAAGTCGGGATTGGGTTGAGATCTCATTCGGACTGAATTCTTGCTAGTGTGTGGACATCTACTAGGGCCCTCCCTCAGCAACGAGGTGAGACGTTTCCCTTGTGGGGCCTCATCAACATAAGGCCATGCAGGGCTCCCTTTTTACGAGCCCCTACCTTGGAATCACCATTTATTTTTATTTAATTTTTTATCTTGTTTTCATTATGTTTTTGTTTACTGTTCGAGTTCTTTATTTGTTCTTTGGGAGAGAACCTGTTTGTGCACAAGTCAGAAGGGGGGAACATGTATGTGTGTTTATTTTATTTCTGGTTCTATTCTTGCATTACATTATCTAGGATATTATGAACATACAGGATATTAAAATAGTTTCATTTAATGTGAAAGGGATTTCAAACCCAGTTAAAAGAAGTAAAATACTATCAAAAGTAAAACGGGCTGGAGCGCAAATTGTATTATTGCAGGAGACACACCTTTCAGTAACAGAACATGAAAAGCTGAAAAGAATGGGTTATACAAGGGCATATTTTTCATCTTATAAAAATGGACGAAGGAGGGGAGTTATTGTATTAATATCACAAAAAGTACCATTTGACTATATTTCAGAGGAGTCTGATAAAGAAGGGAGGTATATAGTAGTTTCAGGGAAGATCAACAATGTAATGATAACCATTTGTAATGTGTACGTTCCACCCGGGAAGTAATTTTGTCTTTTATAGAAAGGTCTTTGACTTGATGATTGGTGCAACAGGAATTGTAATTTGGGGGGGTGACTTAAACCTTCGTCTTAACCCTAACCTCGACACATCAAAGAATGTACCCATGACTGCAATACATAAAAAGTGAATAACCTGATGACCGAACTGGGGATACTGGATTTGTGGAGAGATTTTTATCCTTCAGGTCGCGACTATACAATTTTTTCTCACCCACACAATACATACTCTTGAATAGATTATTTTTTGTGTTCTCAAGAGACCGCTACAGATTTTCCAGTTGTGATATTGGTTCTATTGATCTATCTGACCATGCCCCTGTCTATTGTACAATACAAATGGAGGGTTTTCCACGAAACACACTTTGGAGACTCAACACAAGTGCTCTAAACAACCCCCAGTTTGTGGCGCTGATGAGAAAGGAGATCAAACAATTTCTGGACATTAATGATACTGGGGAGGTTGATTCATCAATTGTATGGGACACTCTAAAAGCGGTAATTCGGGGAAAAATTATTTCATGGTGTGCATATAATAAGAGAGAAAAACAATTAAGATGGATAGACCTTAACAAAAAATTGAAGAATTTAGAAATGCAACATAAGAAGCAGCAATGCCCAAATTTATTGATTGAGATTAGAAGAAATTTGTCTTTGTAAAACAAAAATATTACGAATCCGGCCCTAAAGCTTCAAAAATTCTCGCTAGAAAACTACAAAAAGAAAGAGTAGATAGCACAATTTACAAAATTAGACATCCAGATTCTGGAATTACACTGTATAAACAAGAAGAATTACAAGAAGCATTTGAGAAGTATTATAAAAGTCTATATACTCAACCATTATTAGAGAGTGAATCTCAAATGGAGGATTTTCTTAATTCACTTAATTTGCCTACTCTATCTGAAGACCACAATAACATATTGACAGCTGAAATATCAGAGAAGGAACTTATCTCTAGACTGAAAGCTAATAAGACACCAGGTCCAGACGGCTTCCCCTCGGACTGGTACAAAGCATTTCGTCATGAGTTATTGCCAAGCCTTCTAAGGGCTTCTAATACAGTAATAAAAAAATCAAAGACCCCACCGTCATGGAGCGAAGCAGTTATCTCGGTTATCCCTAAGGAGGGAAAGGATAAATCAGAATGTGGTTCTTACAGGCCAATTTCAGTGCTGAATGTTGATTATAAACTGTTTACAGCTATACTTGCTAAAAGATTAGAAAAGATGCTTCCGCATCTCGTACACACAGACCAAACTGGCTTTGTTTTGCAGAGACAAACTCATGATAACATTAGACGCTCTCTACATATCCTACATCATATTCAACAAAACAATCTGGAGGCTCTTCTGGTGAGCATTGATGCTGAAAAGGCCTTTGACTCAGTCAGCTGGGCTTTTCTTTATAAAGTTCTGGGAAGATTAGGGGTACATGGCAATTTTGTTCAGGTTATTCGTACACTATATAGTAGTAGGGCAGGGCGATATGGCCTAAAATCTATATCACGATATAAAAAGAAATATCATGATAACGATGTATTTGACGATATTATTGACAATGGACAAATTACTTAAAAATCCCAGTCTTACGCCTATTGGGAAGATTAATTCAGTGATATTTCATTCTTTTTTTTTTTAACGGCATACTACTTTCCTCGCGAATATGATCTACTCAAGCGGTTTACATCCTTCATTTCATTTAACTTCATAAGCACCTGTCCCCATGTTCTAGAGTCAGTGTTTATGCTGCTGATGGAGCTGAGCGTAACATGAATTATATCGTATCCACGACGATATAAAAAATTACAACGATATCAAAAAATTATATCGCGTTAACGATATGCGATACGATATGGCCCACCCCTATATAGTAGGCCATCAGCAAGAATCAAAATTAATGGACACCTGTCAGAATCTATTATACTACAGCGTGGTTCTAGGCAGGGCTGTCCTATTTCACCGCTCCTTTTTGCTTTATACATAGAACCACTTGCACAATGGTTGAGGCAGACTGACAGTATTAAAGGCATTCCTATAAATGGGGAAGTCCATAAAGTTGCCTTGTACGCAGACGACGTTTTGGTATATATTTCGGAGCCTACTGTCACGTTTCCTGAGTTGATGAATATTTTGCAGAAATTTGGTAGATACTCGGGCTATAAATTAAACATACAAAAGACCCAACTTTTAACATTTAACTACTCCCCTCCTTCACAGCTTTGTGAAACATTTCCTCTTAAATGGGACCAACAATCACTTAAATACTTAGGCATTTCTTTACCAAAGGACATTTCCTTATTGGGAGAAATTAATTATGGCCCCTTATTAACTAAAATTAAGGAGAATATTACAAGATGGAACACGATCTCTTTTCTCACTTTGAGCCAAAGAATCGATAGTGTCAAAATGAATGTGCTTCCACGGTACCTGTTTTTGTTTCAGGCTCTCCCAGTGGAAATTTCTCAGAAAGATTTTTCAGAAATTGATAAAATCATTTCTAGATTTATTTGGCAGGGTAAAAGACCCAGGGTCAAATATAAAACATTACAGCTCTCAAAAGAAATGGGAGGCATGGCTTTACCGTATTTTAAAGGATATTTTTATGCAGCTCAGATCAAGCCACTCATTTATATGTGCTCATCAAGATTCCATGCTAGATGGAAAGACATTGAACTCTCAATATTGAAGGATCCGCCAATCCATGCTGTCCTAGCTCATACAAATTTGGATAAATATATCAAAATGATCCAAAACCCTTGGATTAAAACACAATTGAAAATATGGCGTAAAGTCAAAGGAGAATATAAATTGGATGACAAAATACAGATATTGCAGTGGTGTGCATTTGACCCTGGGTTCAGTCCCAACAAGATAGATGGCACATTCAAACACTGGATTTCTAAGGGTGTGATGACTTTTTATTCACTCACTCATAATGGGAATATGAAAGATTTTGATAGTTTAAAGAATGATTTTAAGCTCAACAATTTTGATTTTTTTTAGATATCTTCAGTTGCGGAATTATTTCCAGCACAATATTACCTCCAAAACTGAGATAGATGACCCAATTTTGACCATTTTTCTGAAAGCTTATAAAAATACTATAGTTAAAGGCGTTATTGGCAAATTTTATAAAGGGTTTTTGACAAAGAGGTCTCACTCTACGCACTACATCAAAGAAAAATGGGAAAATGAAGGACATTTTTCAATATCTAATGAAGAATGGTTTGATGTATTTGAATCCTCTTGGAAATGTACGAATTCTCATAAATGGCGAGAATTTAGCTGGAAGTGTTTGGTGCGCTTTTTTCTAACACCAAGGCAAAAGGTACACTTTGGCATAGGCTCAGCCAACTGTTGGAGGTTGTGCGGGGCTCGGGATGCAGGGCATTGGCATATATTTTGGGAATGTCCAAAGATTAAATCCTTTTGGCTTGAATTCCATAAAGCTCTAACTAGTATATTTAGGGTTAATAACATACCACTGCAGTTTTCTACAATTTTCTTGGCAAAATTTGACAATATGCTTAGACGAAGATAAATACCTGTATAGTATTTTGACAGTAGCAGCCAAAAAGGCAATTACAAAATGCTGGCTCCTTCCCGGGCCCCCCGCGATGTCTGAGTGGATAATCATAGTGAATGAGATTTATGTAATGGAATCTATAACATTTTCAATTCGCCTTAAAAAGGGTACTTTTGTTAAATTATGCAGTAAATGGGTCGGATACATTCAGCCCTTACGACCAGATTTTGTTGAGGTTAGAATGTAGAACCTTTTTGTTTTTTTTTGTTTTTTTAATGTGTGTATATATATATATATTCTTTTATGTCCAACTGTGCACACGGTTTATTTATCTCTCCCTACTTGTTCAGTGTTACTTAATAATTCTTTACCCTTTTGTACAAAAAAAAAAAAAGAAAAGAAGAGTGGATAATGTCTGGACATGTCTTACTGTTAACTTTTTGTTATGCTCCACTTTTGAAAATAAGGAATAAAAAAAAAAAAAAAAAAAGAATAAATGAGCTCAGTCAGTGTTGAGTTCGCTTTTTTTCGAGTATGCGGCCTGCAGGAGAGAGGCGTGTCGTGTAGCCTCAGACCAGATCACAGGGGTCTGTGACATTGTTTTAGGGGCATTGTACCCAATTTTTAAGGCAAATTTGCCATTTTAATAATAATAATAATAATAATAATAATAATAATAATACATTAGTCTTATATAGTGCTTTTCCAGACACTCAAAGTCACTTTTACGATTTGGTGCATTATTCAATCACTCCATACTCGGTGATGATAAGCAAGGTAACCAGTCTGCGCACATCAGCCACCACCACCGACCACTCACACACTCACTACATTTGCCAGGCTTCCTGGTGTTCCCAAACGGTCTCCCATCCAAGTCCTGCCAGGCCCTTTCCCGCTTAGCTTCCCGAGGTCTGACGGGATCGGGCATAGCAAAGGCGGTATGGTATTTAAAACCAAGTTTAGACTTTATTTTAATTCAATTTGATTTCTGTCTATTAATTTCTTCATTAAACCAATTTTTGTTACTGATTATGCGAGCCTTAACCTATCCATGGCCCTAATCTTAAAGCCACACCGCGTACATTTTTACCCAATAAATAATATACAACCATTTATTTTATGACAGATATTTTTATCATTCAAAAATACCTCATAAATGTACAAAAAGTGCATGTTTACTTTTGCTGAGAGCAGCTCAACCTATTCTAAGACGTATCTGTAACTTAAACCGGGAGTGGGTACGTCTCCAGCTCATCTCCATGGAGATGTCGACTAAAGTCAGCAGAATTTGAGATTTAAATAAATTAGGTTCTCATCCAAATCCATTCTTTGAAAACTCACAGCAAAAATAGCATTTTCTGTGTCGAGCTGGCCATTGGCAGCATGTTTTGTGTTGATGAAAACATTATAGTCCAAAATGTTACACAGTGTGGCTTTAATATACTTTGATTTCTAATGCCTAATCTTAAGGATCACGGTCTCCAGCCTCATTGTTGGAGGGGACATTTTGAGTTTTACATATATTTTTTTCTTGACTTTGAATAAATGTTAGATTGTTATGTAAGATTGTTATATAAGTGTCTAAGGCTCAGTTCAGCATAAGCCTTGGTGTCGACAGCGGTAAAGTCGTGGAGTAAGTCGGTTAAGTCGTTTTTTTATAAACAATGCCTACTACACGACATGCCCACTACTACACCACACGCCTCTCTCTTGCAGGCCACAGACAGATATACTTGCTTTTTTCAGGCTCACTGGTGTAGTGCTTTGTCACCACCATATGGCGCACATACAATGAAGCCTACGAACACTGTGTGATACAATTATGAAAGTGACACACTTTGATGTATCATCTGCTCATCACTAGATCACAGCTGTCATGAGACCACACGTCTGAGGACGAAAACATATCAACACTTTCTGAATCTGAATAGATTATCTGGATAAAAGGAGACAGACAAAATACTAGAACAGTTACCTACCCTGATGAGATAAATGCAACCACTCATACAGTTGTGCTCAAACGTTTACATACCTTGGCAGAAGTTTTATGATTTTTTGACAATTTTTTAAAGAATATGAAAGATAACACAAACAGTTTTTTTCCACTCATAGTTAGTGGTTGGGTGAAGCCAACTGAGGTGAAAAAACGGAGTTTGCTCTTTTTAAATCATAACGAAAAAAGAAAACGACCCTGATCCATAGTTTACATACCCCTGTTCTGTGTTAGCCTGGCTAACGCCAGACTGCTGTGTGCGCTCGAATCTTTTCGAACTTCACAACAGCCTGGGGACCATGGCCGACATTTTTCCATGGATTTGGGACCAATCACAGAACGAGGAGGGACGGTAAGACGATGACGTGCTATTTGACATACGGAAGCTTGTAGTTTGTTTAGGGATAAAAAAATAAAAAAATATTTACGGATCCAACATGACAGCAGCAGACGCGATGCCATCTTTCGATCAAGCTTTAGAACGTGTTCTAAATAGTTTAGCTCAAAAGTTTACAGCAGGTACGTCATACGTCATCTGATACCATGATACGATTGGCTATGGCTACGTGCAGACGCATGAGAGACATGTGTAGCGCCCAATAAACGGCTATGAACAATCGTAAACCACACCTCTCCTACGAGAAAATGAATTGGTGGTCCCCAGACTAAATATCACTTGTGATTTTAGTCTGGCGTTAGCCAGGCTAGTTCTGTGTAGTTGTGGAGAACGTTCTGTATAATCTAATGGTAAAGCGGATCAGGGTCATTTTGGTACTTTTTTTTTTCATTATGATTTAAAAATAGCAAACTCAGTTGTTCCACCACAAATGGCTTCACACAACCGCTAACTATGAGTGAAAAAGAAAAAAAACTTTTTGTGTAAACCTTTGAGCAAAGTCAAGTTAGAAACCTAGGGGTAATCATGGACTCAGACCTGAATTTTAACAGTCATATTAAGTCCATTACATCAGCGGCCTATTACCACCTAAAAACATTGCTAAAATAAAAAAAACATAGTGTGTCAAAACCAGATTTGGAGAGATTCATTCATGCTTTTGTCTCCAGTCGGCTAGACTAATGTAACGGTCTGTTCACTGGCCTTTCTAAACGAGCTGTTAGACAACTGCAGTATATCCAAAATGCTCCGGTCTCTGCACTGGCTTCCTGTCACTCAGAGAATAGAATTTAAAACAGCTCTGCTTGTGTACAAGTCTCTTCATGGTCGGGCACCAAAGTACATCTCTGACATGTTACAACCATTTCGGGCCCTGAGATCCTCAGGGAGGGGTCTCCTGGTGGTTCCCAGAGTCCCGACTAAACACGGTGAGGCTGCGTTTCAGTTTCACGCAGCAAAAGTCTGGAACAGCCTCAGTGAGGACGTGAGACAGGCCTCGACCCTGACTATGTTTAAGTCCAGGCTGAAAGGACACCTTTTTATTGCTGCCTATGGCAGTTGATTGTATTTTAACACATTTTAATATATACAATATACATACTTTTTAATGTATTTTTTAAATGTATTTTTTATGTAATTGTATTGTTTTTTTTAAATGCTTTTTATTGCATTTTTATTGTGTTTGGGTGTCTGGTGCTGCTGTGAGGCACATTGAGTTGTACATGTACATGAAATGTGCCATATAAATAAACTTGCCTTGCCTTGCAATGACTGTTTGCATATCATTCTACTGCAGAGGCGTGTGTTGTTCAGATTTTTCTTTGAGGACTGTATGGGAGCTTGTAAATCTAACATTCTAAGAAAGGACTTGATGTTGTACATAAGTGACATTTTCAACAACCTCCTGTCAGGTACTGGCTAATGGCCTGCTGTCATCAGTGGTTTATTTTTTTCAGTTCTTTACAGCCTATAAATTGTATTGAAACGCTGCTGTGCATAATCATTTGGAAAAATAGCTTTTAAGTCGTTTATTCAATTTATTTTTGACAAAAAATAAATTGTTATCATTGGGAGGTTTTTTTCAGTCACATTCAAATGATCCTCTAACAGTTAAAGACTTGAAAATTACGCTGACTGTCATTTGAGTTGACAATTTAGAAAATCTGAGAAAAATATCATTTGCATAATCATTTGGAACACAGTGTAGCTAGAATCTGAAAATGTCCTTGTCCTTAATTATAGAAAGATCTTTTGTCCTCAATGGGAAACTCCTTTCCGACTGAGATCTTACTCAAACGTACAGTCCATAAGTCGGTCCGTTAGTGGATGTTTTCCAGTAACTCTCCCCTCTGCTCCACAGGGCTTCTCCTCTGACCCAGGCCGCTTCGTCGTGCTCTTTTTAGTCGTCTTGCTTCAGTTTGTCCAGCTGGTCCTGACCTGCTTCTCGGACCAGCACCCCGCCAGGAAAACACCGCCTGCTCAGGTGAATCAGGCACTTACAGAAGATCAGTGTGAAAAGGGCAAAAGGGAAGTGACTGATGTGTCCGTTTGACTCTCTTCTGTCCACTGTTAAAAGGTTACAGGAAAGTTCATTTGTAATTGAGTTTTATTGAGCAAACCCGTACCCTCATTAGACAGGATATCAAAGCATTAATGGGATTGGAGATCGGGAGGAGATCTTTAGTCAGTATAATATAGTTTGCAAGTACGTAAGTCATCAAGTAACTACATAAATAAGTACACACATTTTGCATGGTTGGATCGTAACTAGGTTCAAAGTAGAACTTCAATATGCAACAAGAAGAAATGGGAGAGAGACAAAAAAGATGGAGTAAAGCATTTATTGAAAACAACAAATGAACTGAAATAATCTGTGTTTGCAGCTGATCAAAAGTTTAGCACCACATGCCTCAGTGTCATTTTCTGTCAGTCAGCTCCAGTATTGGGCTGAGGATGGTCCTGTGTCTTGACGGACAGCCAATCAGATCCTCCTGCTCAGAGCTGGTCACATTTTCAGAAATTCAAAATGACTGTTTTACTGCGTACCACCCAATGGGCGAGGAACGTGCTTCTCTAGGGTCCTCATGGCGGGGAGCTGGCATTGCTGTAATACCACAGCGGTGGCTAGGGGCGACTCCAAAAGACACTTGGTGGACAGGGTTCTAATGGGACTTCAGACCTCGTTAGAATGGCTTAAAAGCCTGGCTCTGAAGAGTTTTATTTTTTATAAAAATTGCTATGACCCACGTGACAACGCTGGAGAGACATATTTTTAACCACGCTGATTTTTGTATATCAGCCCTAAAAAGTGGAAGCCTTTTCAGTGCATTGACTGGCTCCAGAGCCTGTCAATCAAGCTCTGGGGCTCTGTGGAGGCTCCGCCCACCCCACGAGTGTGGGGCTTCCCGCCTTTTTTCCCTTTTAAGGAACAGGCTGCGTAGGAGGAGATCGAGCAGCCATGTAAGTTTCACAGACGACTCAGGACCTTTACTATGAATGGGGCTGAATAGGAAATCATCTATCTCTAATTATTATATCTATGGTCCCACCTCAGCAATGATGGCGCTCTGTAAGAGGCTCTGCTAAAGCAGCTCAACAACCCGGCCACGTTCAAAACCTTTGCATCAGAACAAAGTCATGATCGACAGAAATTACACTAAATTCACATTTTTGCAAAGATCTGGCCATGTGGTCCTAAACTTCTGATCAGCTGCAAAAACAGACTATTTCAGTTTATTTGTTGTTTTCAATAAAAGCTTTCATCAAGTTTTCACAGCAGACTCCTGCACTAACCCTGTTGATAACGGGAGGATGTAATCACATGACACAAATGGACGAATCAGGAGCAAGTTAAGGTAGGGTGACCTGATTTTCCAACTTAAAAACTGGGACACAATTCTGGAAAATCCTGCAGAGGTTCCGAATCTTGACTGTCTTTTCGCTGAATGATAAAACTCTTAAAGGAACAGGCTGAAATTAGAAACGACCAAGCTCTTCCACGTTTAAGTACGGTTACTTGAGTAGTTACACAATCCAAGTATAGTCACACATAATTAAACATGTGGATTTTCTAAGCGGATAAAAAAAGGGGACTATATTGTAAGGCGTAATAACACCTGAGGAGCACTTTGACATCCGTGCAGCAAAGTGCAGATATTACTGTGCGGACGTCGAAGGCTAAATGCTAACAACATCGTTGGTCTTTGTGAGTGACTGAGCGCACGCACAAAGACCAGACAGGTACACATCAACTCGTCTAAGCTCAGGTAAGAACATATCACAGTATGGAAAAACGCTGGCCTGTTCCTTTAACGCAGCACAATGAAAAAAAAACAAAAAAAACACGCACAGACATGGGACAGCTTGGATAGAGTAAAACCGGGACAAATCAGTGGTTTTGGAAAAATTTACTGGGATGTGGCTCAAAGGATTCAAAACTGGGACTAACCCGGCTAAACTGGGACATCTGGTCACACAAAGTTACGGCCCAACAGTGTAAATAAACAAACAAGAACTGTAAATCACTGAAAATGGTCCACTTTTGGCTCTCGACCATTTGATGGGAACCACAAACAGTAAGCGTTGAGACGTTTTACCGTCTTTGGGAAAAAAATACATGTATTTCAGTCAGTTCAAAGGGTAAAGCTTTCTCCTGTTGTATCTTGTTGCAGAGAAAGTGTCCAGAGGAGGACGCCTCTTTCCTCTCACAGTTCTTCTTCTTCTGGTTCAGCAGGTAACATGCATGTCAGAACATATGGTGTGGGCTTTGTAAGGTACAATAAACAACATTCTGTATAAGTAGTTAGTGAGTGCAGTATTGTGTGCCTTTCAGTCTGGTTTGGAAGGGGTATCGCTGCCCCTACAGGCCTCGGACCTCTGGGTGCTGAGGCCCCAGGACTCCTCAGAGCAGATCCTGAAGTACGTGGAGAAGGCCTGGACTTCACACACACAGAGCAGGTGGGAAGGGAGACAATTTCAGACGCCCGATAAATGTCACACCCCTAACACTGCTTACCTTTAGCTTGTGTCAACTCTCTGTCGTATCTTCGATAAAAGCACGTAAGTTGTCATCTGTACTTGTTGGTTCAGGTATTGTATTTTGGCTCTCGTCATCTCAGTCTTAAACCACAAAGCACTGCTTTGATAACAGTGAGGTTCAAATGTAACTAAAGAATAGAGATAGTTTGTAATGGCCCTCTGCATTTAACCACCTTAACCACCTTTAACCACCTTAACCACTAGAAGGTTTCAAAATATAAATAGGACAAAATCAGAGAACAGTATAAGATATGTAGAGCTTTGATGTTTAAAATGTGCTTTGCTTTTGCTATTACTGAAATGCTTCTAGAAATGTTCGTAGATATATATTTAATATGAGCTTTCCAAGTAATTCTGTCATCTATAATAACACCAAGGAATTTGATTTCATGCACTCGCTCTATAACAACACCCTCTATCTGAATTGCTTCCTGAGCATTGGAATTACAGTTGCCAGTTTGTTTTGTTTGAATCACTTATTGACACTTTTGAGTTCCAAGTTAACAATCTGACACAGTTATTGTAAATCGTCTCCTGATGCAAAAATATTTGTATCATCTGCAAAGATGAATCTAAGAATTTGAGACGTTTTACAAATGTCGTTGATGTACATATTAAACAATTTTGAGCCCAGAATGGAACCTTGAGGTAAACCACACACAATTTGTCGACAACTCGACTGATAATCACCTATTTTCACACATTGTTTTCTATTTTTTAAGTAACTGGTAACCCACTGTAGAGCTACCCCCCTAATCCCATAATGTTCTAGTTTATTAATTAATATGTCATAATTTATTGTGTCAAACGCTTTACTCAGGTCAATAAATAACCCTATTCATATTTCTTGTTATCTACAGCATTAGTTATTTCATTAATTATATCAAATAGTGCGTGTGAAGTTGAGTGATTATTCCTAAAACCAAACTGATTATCAGAGAGTAATGTATTTCTTTAAATAAAGCTGTCAAGTCTAGAATTGAAAACCTTTTAGATTTTAGAGAATTGCGGTAAAAGGGAAACAGGCCTGTAGTTTGTGAAGAGATGTTTATCTCCTGCCTTGAACAGAGGAATCACTTTTGCTACTTTCATACCATCAGGAAATTGTCCAGTTTGCAGCGATAGGTTACAGATGTATGTTAACGGCTTAGAGATACTTTCAATAACACTTTTTAAAGTCTTCATATCTATGTCATAATAATCTGTCGAGGTTTTATTTTTACACCCTTTAACAATGTCCAGAATCTCCTTTTCCTCCACAGGATTGAGGAACAATGTCTTAGGATTTGTGTCTATGAGCTCACAATTATAGTTCTCTACGGTTGCAATTTATGCAGCAAGGTTCAGGCCAACATCTACAAAGAATTTATTAAATGTTTCGACTACTTCATTCATATTACGAAGCGCTCGCCTCCTCTCAAACATGCACTAACGCACTCCTCTCGTCGTGCACGTTCCGTGCACGTGCACATGTATCAGAAAATGAACATTGTAATTGGACGGTGCACGGAGCGAAGCGGAGCGCACTCCCCCAAAGTGCGAACAAAACGCACAAAACGAGCGCGAAGCGCTCCCCTCCTCTCAAACACTCACTAACGCACTCCTCTTGCCGTGCACGTCCCGTGCACATACATATATAATGCAAAAATCAACATTGTAATTGTACAGAGCCCATAAAAGTCAATGGGCGACTGAGAGCCCTGGGTCACTGACGGGCACTTTGTGCCCGTCAGTGACAGAAACGATCAGAAAAGTCAATCACACCCATGCCATATTTTTCACGGTGTTGCTGTAACGTCCCATTTTATTCTGATGGAAAAATGTTAAACTCAAAGTTATCCAAAGTACTTGGATAACCTTTGTGGATTTTCTGCAGCGCAGCCGCAGCCCTAAGTAAAATGTCAAAATATGCTTCAGTTTGCAGATATAGTGTGATACAAATTCATACTAATTTTTCTCTGTATGTCAAAATTGAGCGCGGAGTGCGCGTTAGCGCATTCCAAAAATCCTAAAACTAAGACCCTTGGGAAAAAAGTTAAAAACAAACATAAAGGCAGTAGCAATACCATAATTTTAGATTGAGGGAGATAAAAGGGCGCGAAGCGCCCCCTTGCTTTAGGCAGGGCGGTCAGCGAGGGCCGATAATCGCCGCTTGCGGCTATATTATTCTTATTGCTATCTAACAACTTATTATAATAATCCTGTTTACATTTTCTAATGATACCTGTCAGTTTATTTTTATATTTCTTATATTTATCCTCAGCTTCTTTTGTTCTATTATTTATAAATTTTTTGTAGAGTGAATTTTTTTTCTTGCATGCGTTTAACAATCCCATAGACATCCATAGGTTTACTATACACTTTCTGCTATTACAGTATTTTTTCATATACTTTTTGAAATACTTGCACAAACTCATCATATGCCTTATTAGTGTCATTCTCTCTGTATACAACACTCCAATCTTGAGCTAATAGCTCCTTTTTAAATGCATCAATAGTTTTCTCTGTTTTTACCCTTCTAAACAATACTTGTTTTCCTCTTCATTTTTTAAATATCCATTTTTGTACAATACAAAAACTGGAAGGTGATCACTGATATCATTTATCATTAGTCCACTGACTGTATTACTTTCTATTTCATTTCTAATAAACTTGTAACCTAAAAACTTTAGACTAGACACTGTGCTTCTTGATGATGATGAAACATTCACAACATTTAAGCTATAGACATCAGCGTAAGAACTTTTGCCTATGATCCAAACTTGTGCGCTGCAGTTCGGGGAGTCCTGGGGCGGTCCTATCGGAGAAGACCCACCTGCTGCAGCCAGAGGAGCAGAGGCAGAACTTCAGCGTGCTCCTGTTCAGAGCGGTGTCTCAAAGCTTCAGCCTGTACTTCCTGTGTGGAACCGTGTGTTTGATCCTTCACGACGTGGCCATGTTCACGGTGCCCCAGGTGCTCAGGTGAGTGAGTAACATTTATGCTGCTTTCAAAACGTGTCGATTTGCAACACGTGTCTCTAGTTGGTCGCTTGAACCCGTCACTGGCTAGGGTCGCTTCATTCACACTTGTCGCTTGTTGTTCACTACACTTGTAGGGTCCTACCCCTGACAGTGTTTACTCTACAGTACAAGTAACTCACAAACCCCACTCATATAAACATCACTCCTAGTGATGGGCAAGTGAAGCTTTGTGACACTTTAGGGCTTTCCTGGCAAATGTCTCAAAGAATGTCTCAAAGATGATTCAGAGCTGCTTCATTCTGTTTGAACACTGATCTTTTGTGGACAAACTTTATTGTTTGCAGCACGCATTGTGCGTGCTGCTGAGAAGGTGATTGGCTACGCGCTCCCATCTCTCCAGGACCTGTTCACCTCCAGGACCCGGAGGTGTGTGGGTCGGATCACAGCTGACCCTTCTCACCCTGGACATGGACTATTCACCCCTCTCCCCTCAGGCAGGAGGCTACGGTCTATCCAGACCCATACCTCCCGCCACTTGAACAGTTTTTTCCCCTCCGCCATCAGACTCATGAACAATAATAAGACCCAATAACCCAGTTACAGACTCATGGATGTATCTGCACTGCACTGTGTGGTGTGTCCACACTTAGACCCACTATCACTTATCACTAAATCACTTTATCACTTTATCACTTTATATGCCTACATCTGTTAATACAATCCCGCTGTTGTTCAATGTCAAATTGTTGTTGTCTATATGTCATATGTAACTTTATTTTATCTTATTTATTTAATATTTTTCACGC
Organism: Neogobius melanostomus; assembly: GCA_007210695.1. Lineage (NCBI taxonomy): Eukaryota > Metazoa > Chordata > Actinopteri > Gobiiformes > Gobiidae > Neogobius > Neogobius melanostomus. The sequence goes on from VHKM01000621.1 coordinate 70,275, forward strand.
ATGCCCTTAATAGCCTTATAGTTTTTTAGCTTATTTTTATCTTAACACCGAGAAAAATTCCTAGTTTGTGAACCTGTTCTCAAACCATGGCAATAAAACCTATTCTGATTCTGATTCTGATTCTGATTATTGCAATTATTTACTTCTCTTAAACATGCGTGTGGCCTTTTCATTATTTGCACAAACAATCTGATTTTGATGTTTGAAAGATCAGACCAATCATCGATCAGGCCAATAAATAAGAGTCACTCTGCTGTGCCAATCATGTTATGTCAATGGGAAATCAGTGACTCCAAATCTATGGAACTTTCCCCATCTACGTCATTAACTTAAAAGCCAATTTCTTCATTAAATTGCTGCTTCACTGACATGAAATTATTATTACTGACAACAGATGTTACCAAGTCATTTTTACATATTATACAAGCGTTAAAACCTGTCACATGCACTTCATAAGACAGACTAGATCAGGACCAAAGCTAAAGGCTAAAATGTAACTAAATTATCATCTAAAAACCTATATTATTTATCATTTAGATGGAGGACCTCAGTGATATGTTGTGGCTTTGGGCGAAATGGATATTTTGCGCCACCTGCTCTTGGTTTGCAGACAGTCTAGACAAGGGGCTGCTGATGGATGGTGTTATTATCTGTGTGCCTGTTTGATGGTCTCTGTCTGGGTGTTTCTGCTGCCCCCGTGTGAAAGGAGCTGCTGCTGTGTGTGTGAGTGGGTGATGATGGATGCTGACAGTTTGGTCTGTGTGTCACAGCCTGTTGCTGGACTTCATGCGGGACCCGGCGGCACCTGTGTGGAAGGGGCTGCTATTCGCCGTGCTGCTGTTCCTGCTCTCCTGTCTGCAGTCGCTGCTTTTTCACCAGTACATGTACCACTGCTTCACTGTGGGCATGAGGCTGAAGACTGCGCTCACCGGCCTCCTCTACAGGAAGGTATAACAAACACAGTGGGTGATAATGGGTTCATATTTCGTCATGAGTGTCCATGTACGGATCGATGTTTTTATTGTTCAATGTACCCTTTCAGTAGCATGTGAACAATAATGAATCACGAAGATGAAATCGGCCATCTTCTAAATAGTTTTTAAGTGGACATTGCAGGCGTAATTGAGGCCGTGGGCACCTCACTGTTGATATTCCACGTTCTTAAAAGACAGTGGGGGAGAGTGGGGAAAGTTAAGCCACTTTTTACTTTAGTGGTTATGTGGAGAAAATTAATTGTTGCGTTATTTTGCAATAGGGATGCATCGATACCAGTATCGGGTATCGGGCCGATACCACTCATACTCGTACTCATTCATAATGTCCCGATACCAGAAACTGATACCACTGGACGTGCGGCCGGCGCTCCTACACAACACAGCTCTCTGCTGAGGAGAGAAAAGAGCAACAAGCTGGAGAATTCTTCAGTGGAAATACAATATTCCACATAGAGCTGACTTTATCACAGACTACACTCCCTAAGCCAGAGTCTGTGCTGGATTTAACCAGAGCTAAATGTTGTTAGTGTGTTTCCAAGACACAGGCTAATGTTGCTAAACTAGCCGCTAACTCACGGTTAGCGGCGATTCTTACGCCGTTTTATTCATCTGAAAAACTCACCCAACGACTAAAAAGTACTCAGAAAATCCAAACTAAAGAGATACAGCATGTCCAGATTGAGCGAAAATGAGCTGCAGCAAAACAATCAAAATGCTGTAGGCTACTTAGACGCACGAGAAAATCAACACGGAGCATTAGTAAAGGCGAAAAGAGAGCATTTAGCTGCAGTAATAAGTAACCATCTCAATACTATTGTTAAATAAAAATAGATAAATGAATAAAGCACAAGCATTTGAGGAGCTTGTGGACATGGCCTGTTCTGTCTATGATGGACAGTGCAATAAATATTAAAAATAATATTGAGTGAAAAATAAAATGGCATCTGTTCAATTCTGATATAACTTCTCTTAAAAGTGTATCTGTCACGCTTCTAGACTGAACCCAAGAGCAGAACACAACCGGGAAGGATTAACAATTTATTGATTTTACAGGTAAGTATTTGTTGGTTGGTAGGCTGGCAGGCAGACAGGGGTTTGAGGTAGGTGCAGGCAGGCGGGCTGATAGGCAGGCAGATGAGTAGACAAGCAGGCGGCAGAGGAGGAGCAGGCAGGTAGGTGTTCAGTTAGAGTAGTTTAATAAACTGGCGAGGAGTGGCAGGAGAGCTGCTCCTCTTATACTGGTAGGGAGGCTCATTGCAGGTTGCTGCCAGGTGAGTTCTGGAGATGCCACACCCAAGTAGGAGGGAACAGATAGACACACAAGGGGAGGGGAAACAAAGGGAGAGATGGACACCAGGCGAGGCTGCCATGACAGTAGCCTCCTTTACTCAAGAAAATGTAAATGAGTAAATTAACTAATTACTAACCAATCTACACACCAAAAAGTCAGTCTATAAACCGTCTATTCACTTCAAAAAGTATGTTGAAGAAAATGCCTTGTACTCGTATCGGTATTCGGTATCGGCAAGTACTTAGAAAAAGTGGTATCGGTGCATCCCTACTTTGCAATTATAATGCTATAATTATTGCGAAATGTTGCAAGCATATTTGGGGTAGAGAGCGAGAGACAGCACTTCCAGGTCAAGACTTCATGGACAGCAGCAGGAGCGGGAGCAGGAGTGATGCAAAGGGATAAGGTATGTACGTAGTAATAATGGGTAACATTTATTTGACAAAACAACAGCGCGCTCAATTAAAGTTAGCATTGCTGTGTTGTTGCTCTCCTAACGTTAGCTAAACTGGTTTCAGAATGGGTTTCAGTTTTCGATCCTGATTAATGATCAAAACCTGATCTTTGATAAAGTGAAGGCATGTATAACACATAGTTGGTGGTTTTATTGACTTTATTAGTGTTTAGTTCTTGCTTTCCCACGACCGGAGCTAACAATGGGAATCCCTGCTTGCTTTATTTGATTACCTATTTGTTAATAGATGTATGGATGGATATTCTTCTGAAGGACAGTCACCTGAATGATTTTTCTGACAGGTTGTTCTTCAGTTGGTATTACAGTTTATAAGAGCACACTTATTAGTTCAGTTGGATTGCTATTGTTATACCTCTTACTTGTCTTTTCAGATAGACACGGCTGTGTTACTGGTTATAACTGATGAGGAAATCAACAAATATATTCCGTCATATGGAGATCATGTGTGCCGCCAACACAATAACAACACTAACAAAGAAGCTCTCCTAGACAGACTACGAAGTAAAATAGGATCAACAAAGAAGATAAAACACAGGATGAATGAGGGCTGTGAAAGTGGAAAAAGAGAGATGTCTGAAATAGGAAACGCATCAGCAACAAAACAAACAAAGATTGAAAATGGATGGTTCAATTTAGTTGAAAATGAATACTAGCAAGTCCGAACAAAAAGAGGATATAAGTGTGTAATTGTTGACAAATCAACTACAGTTCAAGAAATATTAAGGATAGGAAAGGATTTATTTGTTTCTACAAAATACATCAGCAAAGGGGAAAGCCGAAGAAAATACATTTGACAGAAAAAAAAACCTCTCTCTTAATGAGTAGGAGCACTGTACGACCAGACAAAACTGGGAAAACGTCGCTTCTATATCTGCACATTTTCAGTTTGAACATCCAACTACAAGCACATCGCAGAGGGCTTCAAATCTAACTCCTAGTGCCTTGGCAAGGACACAAAATCCAACTCTTAGCACCTCAGCACTGGTTTTGAATCCAGCCCCAAGTACCTCAACGGTGGCACAACATCCAGCTCTCAGGATTCCCCCTGGATATCTGCAAGTTGATCGGCTTTCATCAGACAGAGACCAGGTTTGTAGCTGATTTTATTGGCTCTGTAAATGAGGATGGTTAAAGAATAAAGTCGGGTAATATCAAACAATCTTTTTCTTATGGACTTGACATGCATAGTTTAGTGTATATTATTTGTTGCAGAATAATATACAATTTACTTTAATCTTGAAAAGAAAAAGAAAGGGCAAGCATGTAACAGAATATCCAGCATCAAAAGGAGATGGCCAGGACTTCAGTGATAGCGGTAGCCATTATGGTGGTTACACCTTTTTATTTGTAATAGTACGTTGGCTCTTAAAGTAATGAAATTATTTTCATTTCATTTCAATGTTTTTGGTGCAGATGGCGGGGGCACATTTGATTGGGATCCAAATCTTGAGATCTGTACTGATGATTCAGTAAGTTGTGAACTGCCATAGCAACGAAGCTGCAATTCTTGTAAGTAAGATTGGTGGACTGTTTTAACTAGTACACATTTTTTTATTGAATCGATTACATTTTAAAACATCCATCCATCCATCCATCCATCCATTTTCTTCCGCTTTATCCGGGCCGGGTCGTGGAGGCAGCAGTCTCAGCAGAGATGCCCAGACTTCCCGATCCACGCACACCTCCTCCAGCTGTTCTGGGGGACCCCGAGGCGACACCAGGCCAGCTCGGAGGCATTTCAAAACATCATGTATCAAATGCTAAATTTCATTATAATCCTTCCCTTCATCATTGTCACAAATAGACGGTCTATACTCGAGGATTCACAGGTATGATATACACTAGACATGTGTCTGTCACCATGCTGTTCTGTTTGTTTTGCTCTTTTATAATGTGATCCGAATTGTTTTTTATTTTAGTGTCATAATAATAGAAAAAATAAATTGTTAATTGTTATATTTCTGGCGGCTGTTAAGAATGACTCAGCAACTGTGGACCCATTACATGAGCCCCAGATCTCTGTAGAGGACCAGCAAAGTATTCAAGTCATCAATCATCTTGACAGAACTACAGAATGATCTTCAAAAGTGTTGGATGGCTTTCATGTTATTACTTGTTTTACAGATCCTTCAGGACAGTGTGGACAATGTCACACCTGAAGATGCTTTGCCTGGGAATTCAAGATCCCAACTCTTCTCAGTAGAGAATAAAGAAATAAAAATCGCTGTATCTGTTGGATGAGTGGCAGTCGTCCGAGACCTTGTGCAAGCATTTAAAGGCGACAGCATAAAGCATTTAACAGTTAAGATGAAGGTTATTAATGAAACTGCAGTTGATGATGCAGGAGTGCCACTTGCTGTTTACACTGCCTTCTTCAGAGCAGTCTGAAGGGGAAAGTGAGCGAGTGCATAGATTGACTCCTGATTTTGGTGAAGAAGAATGGAGAGCAGTAAGCTGGATTTGGGTTAATGGATCATGGCATTGTGGAGTGGTGCAGGATCACTGGCATCCCATCCTCATCGCTCCTAACGAAGTGTTCAAAAATAAGGATGAAAAGAATACGGATGCTCGTTCTCTTAAAATCAAAATCATTGTTTTATTCCCTAATTTTACAATCTAAAACAGAAGTTATGCAGCTGTCCCCAGGGACACATGTTGATCGAACCAGCAGCGAGGAGAGAGAGACAGAGTCCTCCCCCTAACCACAAACAAAAGTACATGATGCAGTAGGCGTGTCCTTGTCGAACCAATCAGTACTCTAGGATGTTTCTTCAGCGCGATCTGACTCCTCCTTCTAACACACTGCCCCCAGTGGACTCAAAGAGTTAGGACAACAATTCAAATCACCCATAAGCACAGATTACAATCAACAGTTTCATATAATCATTAAAGCCTATTATAACAAAAACAGATATAGAAATAGCCAACACTCCCAACTGTGAGTGACTGGCGGGACGAGGTCACGCTACACACCCTCAGAACATCCAAAAGGACAGCTCCTCTCGTCTGCACGCCTGTATTACACAGGCCTCCACTGGGTACCAGCTCAGACGCCAAAGACAATTTTCAGCCAAGAAGAGCCACACTAAAAACATTAAAAGTCTTTTATTCCTCGAGCTTTAAGATTGTTTTTTTAAATGATGTTTTACTGTTTTATTTTGTGATTGACACATTTCAGGTCAAAGATTTGTTCTTTCTTGCCGTATCAATCTGTAATCAAATCTAATCTAATCTAATCTAGAATTCGACAATGTCTTGGCTAGCAACAGTTGGGAAATGGATATTGTGTAAACAATTGTTAATGTATGTAGGGCTGTAACGTGTGTATGGTAGCACCATACACACGGTTATGGAGATTTGTACAGTGCGTTTACTACAGTAGTTCACAAAGTGGCACTTCATTCGTTTTTACTGTTGCTCGAATGGTCTACTGAACTGGGTTAATTGAATGGAGGATGTTTCGCTAGTCCACTACCTTTAATTAATCTTCCTGCTGACAGCCTGACCAAACCCACTGAAATACATTTTCCAATTTAGGTCAATTTTAGACTTGGTTTAGCCCTGGTTAGATCTTAATTTAGACCTAGCAGTACTTGGAAGGTTAATAATTGATCATAGCACTTGATTTGACGAGTTTGAGAAGTGTATTAATGTAAAGTTATCTAATAGTAATCTATCTATCTATATATGTTTTTTTTTTTTCAAACTGGCCATTACATTGTTAAATATTTTATAATTTTACAAAGTTTAGTAGTTTTGTGCAGAACTGAAGTGGATTAACGTGAAAAAGTTTAAAAAAAAAGTTCATCTACAATATTTTTAAAGCCGTCAAAAAAGTGGCATGAAACAGAACATAAGGGTTAAACAATGTGAGACACATCCTTTAGCACCAATATTATGTTTTTGTAAAGCACCTTTTGTTTTATTGATAATTCATTCATTTGATATATTTTGTCGCACTTGTAATTCCGATTGTCACATTTGATGCCATTGTTATAATTGTAATTTCCTTCCAAGATTTAATACTGTGCAGTTTTAGTATTCTGCAAGTTAATTGAATTGTTTTTAAAGAGAATCTGTGTTTCATATTATGAAAGTTATTAAACAATGTTTTCCAGTGTGCTCTTTCCAAAGACGATTGTTGAACAAACACTTGTATATGGAAACGTCCAAAATCATTGAACACGGAATAAAAGTAACATTTATTGTAAGACATTGAGTTCTCTTTGGCAAATTTCCAAATCCAGAGCCTGATACATCTCAGATGTTGTGGATAGGTTGAGCTCTGTCATCAGGATGTTGGCCAATACATATACATCTGTATCACAAGGTACTGACTGACCAAACGCACATCTGCTTTTGCACAGTTGCAGATCTTCAGTGTCAACTGGAGTAAGATAGCCTCGTGTCCCATACAGTTGAGGCAGTGAATACATCACAGTGGGCTGACCACTGGGAACATTTAGGTTTGCAGATGTTCTAAAGTGGTGTGCATTCCAAACATGGGCAGTGTCATCCGACTCGTCACCCACTGTACAATTATAAATGATTTGAGGGATAATAATCTTTACAACAGGGGTTTACAGCACTTTGTACTTTTGCTCGCATTTAGTAATGTTATCAATGTGGTCACCTGGGGGCACCAGAGCCCGATTTTGTATAGAGTATGTATTTTTTCTTTCTTTTCTTTCTTTTTTAAATTCAGAACTACAGTTAATTAAAATGCAAACCGTTAATGCAGTTTAAACAGAATTATGGAAACCACACAGCACCACTTTCCTTAATGTTATGTTGTAAAATGTAATACAATTGTATAAAAGGCACAATGTGTGAATATACAATGAGAACCAAATGTTTACATACACTTTATAAAAGACACATTTGCATTTTTTCTCACTGTCTGGCATGAAACCAGAATTAACTTTTACTTTTTCAGGTGTTACAGCCCCAGGCCTCCAGTCTCCCTCCTTTTTGTGTTTTGTATTGATTGTGTGGCGTAATTCTGTTGTTGCTCCATGTAAACCTGGCTGTGAGAGCCCTGGCAAGGGATTGGAGGATGGTTTTAAAGCTCTGTTCTCACCTGCTGCAGCCACACCTGTAAAAAGGCCACACTTGCAATCATTCAGGGCTGCTGGTCTTTTTTGGGCAGTTTGCCATTTTTGTCTGTGTTCCTTTGTGTCAGAAAATATTGTGTATGTTGGAACACTCCTTTTAGTTATATGTTTAAGTTGTGTCTGATTTTTGTTTGTCACTTGTTTTAGTTCAGGCCTACTGTGACTACTTTGGAGACACTCTTTTGTGTGAACTGGTTTTGGGTTGTTTTACCTTAGGTTAAGTTTTGTTAGCCTTTTGTAAATATGTAAATAGCCTTAGTTTGGTTATTTTTGGTTACCCCTTTGTTAACTTTACCCTTTACATTCCTTTTATTAAATTACACCTTTATTTATCCATTTTACATCATGTTTTTTGTTACAACTTTTTAATCTAGCTGAGTTTGGTTGTAACATTAGGTCAATTAGAATTAAAAAATTATTTCTATTTGCTAAATGCCAGAAGAATGAGATATACATTTTTTTTAGAAATGTTTTTGTTTAGATTACTATCCCTTTAAACAATTTGGGAAAGCCCAGATGACGATGTCATGTTTCAAGACACTTGAAGGTTCAGGTTCATTGGTTAAAACAATGATGCAAATGACCAATCATCATACAGATCAGAAAGAAGGCGGGTTCTGTGTCCCAGAGATGAACGTGCTGTGTCTGAAATGTGAATATCAACCCAAGAACAAATGCAAAAGACCTGGTGAAGATGCTGAACCTGGTAAGAGTTTGTCATTATCCAGAGTGAAACAAGTCCTGTACCAACATGGGCTGAGAGGGAACTCTGCCAGGAAGAAGCTCTGACTCCAAAAGAAACATCAAAAAGCCAGATTGGAGTTTGCAAATAAAAAAAGGATAAAGACTTTAATTTTTGGAGACATATCCTGTGGTCTGACAGAAAAAATAATACTTTTTGGCCATAATGACCATCATCACGTTTGGAGGAAAAAGCCTGAGAACACCATCCCAACTGTGAAATACGGGGGTGGCAGCATCATGCTGTGGGGCTGTTTTGCTGTGGGAGGGGCTGGTGCACTTCACAAAATAGATGACATCATGAAGAAAGAACACTTTGTGGAAATATTGGAGCAACATCTCAAGACATCAGCCAGGAAGTTAAAGCTTGGGCGCAGATGGGTCTTCCAAATGGACAATTCCCAAAGTGATATACTGGTTACAAAGTGGCTTAAGGAAAACAAAGTCAATGTTTTGAAGTGGTCATCACAAAGTCCTGATCTCAGTCCAGTTGAAAATGTATAGGCAGAGCTGAAAAGGCGGCCTACAAATGTGTCTCAGTTACACCAGTTCTGTTTGGAGGAATGGACCAAAACTTCTGCCAACTATTGTGAGAAGCTTGTGGAAGGAAATCCAAAAGGTTTGACACAAGTTATACAGTTTAAAGGCAATGCTACCAAATATTAATGAAATGTATGTCGACTTTTGGTTTTGTAAAATTTGTAGAATTTAATGAATAGAAATTTTTTTTTTCAAATTCCAATTGACCTAAAAAAATTAAAGTTAATTCTGGTTTCATGTCAGACAGAGAGAAAATAATGCAAATGTGTCTTTTTATGAAGTATATGTAAACATGTGGTTCTCACTGTATTTAGTTTAGTTTACATTTACTTTTTGAGCAGTTTACATTTTACATTTTTACAACATTCACATTATTCTGTTACAGGAGCTCAAAAAAAGGTGTAGGCTGAGGCTAGAAGCTTATATACGCCTACCCCCAATCAATGTAATAAACATTTACATTTCCGTCTGTATCCAAAATAATTCAGAAAAAACTCGACTCCAGAGGCGGGTAGTACTCAATTACATTACTGAAGTACATGAACTTGAGTAACTTTTAGAAGTAATTGTACTTCTTAGAGTATTTTATCCATACAGTACTTTTAACTTTAAGTTTTGTGTGAATAAAAATAATAGTTACATTTTCAAAACAGCATCAATCTTCTTTGAGTTTATGATTAAATAGACATCAGACAAAATGTCATCCTCATTAACAAAAAAATATTGTTGAAAGAAAAGAAAACTATGTACACTCATGTTCACCTCCTATAATCAAGCATATCATAATATCCATAACCAGGTGTATGTACAGCCTCTGCATTACACGCCTGTTTACGCAGCAATAGGAGGATATGTCATTAATTTTCCATAGACACACAAACACGCATGCATGTGTACACACACACACACACACACACACACGCGCACGCACGTGTACACACGCGCACGCACGTGTACACACACACACACACACACACACACACACACACATGATGCAAATATATACAGTCCTGTAATACAGAATTAAATAGTATGAAAAATATATACTTGTTAACAAGATGATAAAATGTCTGTGCTCCTGTTTACTAAAAAAACAAGCTCAGTCAGAAGTTTTTTAAAAGATTCTTTTTTAAAGGATACAACACTGAGTGGTGTTTCCTGTTGATTTGCATTGCACTTGATTCAAAAGACCAGCCTGACAGTAGCCTCTATGATTCTCCAAGATGAATCATTTTTGAGAGTGTTCACTGCTAACAGATCCTCGCACCCAAAAACCTACAGATCAAGTTTTCCTGGAGGATTGTAGAGGCCACCATGATGGAAAGTAAAGGCGCAATGCTGACCACTCATACAGCCGCTGGGTCCCAAAACGTCAAATATGCACACATATCAAGTTTTTTTTCCACAGAAAACGTTTCATAATACACCTTTTTAAGATTTTAGGGTGGGTGGACTAGTTGCAAGTACACTTTTACAACACCTATTGTTGGTCAAGTGCACGTAAGTGTAGTCTGTCACATGCTGACTGTCCCTCTGCAGTGCTTACTGATAAGCAGCGGAGCCCGGAGACAGTGTGCCGCGGGGGAGGTCATCTCTCTGGTGTCTGCTGACGTCCAGAAGCTCATGGACCTCATGGTTTACATCAACAGCATCTGGATGGCTCCCTTTGAGATCGGCCTGTGCTTCTACTTTCTCTGGCTGGTAAGTGATGCATCAATCTTTGTACAGACCATGACAGTGTGCCTCATGTTACATCAGACTGCTATCACAAACAGGAGTCACACACCCACGTGGACGACCATTATAAAGTCATCTGATACTGCTGAGACTGAGACACATGATGTCACATGACTTGGTGCCACATAACGGTGCATGGGTGCTTTGACTTTATGATGTTGGTCCACCTGGACGTGTGATTCCTGTTTTTGATTCAACAACAATGTGGCAGTCAAAGATATTTAAGAAATAATTAATCAGACATGGCGCTCATTGACATGGCAAATGTGGCGGCCATCTTGTGACTGGCCAGTGACGCTAAGCAACCGATGGAAAACCAGGATCAACATTTTCATTGATCCAACGGCAGAATGTGAGACACACATATTGTTTGTGATTGGTTTATTACTTCTAAGTTTGGTATCTCAGTCAGGATCAGGTCATTTCTTTGAAACATCTCGTGTTTTAGTCGTGTTGTTTTGCCGAATAGGCTTTGCCAGAGGCGTAGTTTGCCATAAGGCAAGGCAGGCAGCTGCCTGGGGCCCCCAAGCCAGCAGGGGCCCCCAGAGGGCCAACAGATTTGACAGAAATGACCAAGAGAATGAAGTCACTGCACCAGCATTGACAAGGTGCAACGACAGTTGTCCGTCGCATACTCCCTGAAAGAGCCCCATGAGCGCCCCTCCCCCACCTGCTTCTCAGAGGGGAAGGAGAGAGAGAGAGAGAGACAGCGCAAACCCACGTGTTGGTGTAAACAGAGCAGTTACGCATCTCCTCCAAAATGAAGAGAAGTGATGCCTCTGGCAGCAAGAACGAAAGAAAAGGAGAAATAAGAAGAAGGAGAGCAAGACAGGAGTGTAATAAGTTACTGTAGTTGTATGTCTCTGAAGTGCCTTCTTTTATTAGCCTTCATTGCTTGGCAAACAAATATCATTGTCCCTCCTCCTCGCCCCATTGCAGAACACAAAACGGCCACCAGAGGGCCCCCTACTGACATTCCTGCTTGGGGCCCCCTCGTACCCTTGCTACGCCACTGGGCTTTGCTTTCTTCATTCATTCCCAGGGTTCAGTGGTTAGTATTCACTGAATCACTGTCCCATGAAGAAATACTGTTTTAAAACAATTATCAAAAGAAAAAACTATAAATAGATCAAAACCGTATGAAGAAAATAAGTGGTGTTTCCATTTGATTACATTGCACTGGGTTAGAAGGGCCAGTCACAAGATGGCCGCCAGAATTGCCATTTATTCCAACGTATTACTCTGAACATGTCCTGTCTAGAGATTATTAAAGCGTTTGTTGGCCAAATGACTGATTTGAAACACCTGTGCACTGTCACACCATTTCATTGAAGAACACAGCTCTGAGGAAGGGGCTTGTTTAGCCGTGATAAGTCTGTTTTTCATGAAGATCCAGTTGTCTCAATTGTTCTGACTTCATATAAAGTCAAAATTATATTTATTTTACTTTTTGTCTTGATTAATAAATCACAAGCCAACTTTTATCCAAAAGAGGGCTGTGGGCACATGTTCACTGTATTTCACACATGGTGCAAAAATCGGATTTGATCAACAGATGACATTATTGCTATAAGTGTGCACCATGTTTCAGTGTCTTATCAATTCATTCACTAAAAACTATAAGCAAGAGCAGCTCATTGAACAGGCTGCACCAGCACCCGCTCAGTGCCCTTAGGGATTGGTGGCTGGCTGTTGGTGTATATAGTACTGGTCAAAAGTTTGAAAACACTTCTTTATGTTTTGGTTATTCTATTAGAAAAATAGCTGCCTTTTGTTTTGCTTACTGCTTTGCACATTTTGAACATTTTCACAATGAGCTTCTCAATGTCGTTACCGGTTTGGACTTCACAGATTCTTAAAACCATTTCAGAGATGACCTTATGGCGCTCATTGCCAAGACTAAAGGGGATTTAAAATCTAAAACATATTTGGAATTATTTCACCCTTTTTTATTTTGTATGTAATCCTACATGTTCATTCATAGTTGAATGCCCTCAGTGAGAATTTACAATGTAAATAGTGTTGAAAGTAATGAAAAGTGTTTCCAAACTTTTGACCGGTATGTCTGGTGAAGGTCCCACATGTATGGTATGAGAGTGATGTCTTTGTTGACAGTTGCTAGGTCCGTCGGCTCTGGCTGGTCTGTCCACGGTGCTGCTTCTCTTTCCTCTGAACGGCTTCATTACAACAATGCGCACCAGATTACAGGTAACACGTCAGGGCTGAAGCAGGAAAAATAAGGCATTGCGGCTTGGAAAATGTGGCACATATAACCTATCATTAAACTCTACATAGGTAATATGACAGCCATCTTGTGATGGTCTGATTAGCCAAATTCAAATTAAGTGTGTAGACTTCAACTCAATGAAAACTATGACCCTAATTAATACTAAATTCAAATCTGTTGCCAAAAATTGTAGCTGCACAGTAAAGGTGTGGGAACAGGATGGAAATAGCATGGTAACTAAAAATGCAATAACATTTATCGAAAGGTAATAATTATATCTTTGTCCTGTAAATCCAAGATGGTTGCCTGGGATGCCCCCTATCCTATAAAATGCTGTAACATTTGTTCTGATAGGGCAATCATTTTTAGGGCTATCCCTAGGTTTTCTTTGTCATAGAAGCCATTTATTCAGTCATATTTCAAATCAGACCACTTGGTGATGTAGAAAACCCAAGATGGCCACCGAAACAATTCAGGACAAAGGATTACAATTCCTAAGCAACTGAATTGTATTCTTCCCCAAAACAATTACCAAATTAGGTGAAAAAAGCCTAGATTTATGCAAATGCAAAGAGAGCCCAAATTGGCGGCCATTCTTATAACTTTTGTTGGCCATTTTGGATGTGATCTAGGTGTGGATTTCAATTACACTGGTGAAAGAGACCAGAATCCATTGAGAAAACCTTGACATAACAAAACGACAATTATTACCTAGTCCGGACCTGTCTATCACTGTATTCGTACATATACATACCTTCTCTAGCCGTACGGTCCATAGACATATTATTAATAGACCGTCTTTCCTCACTCCTCCCCGTTTACCATAATGACCACGTTCCAGGGGAAATCATGGCGGATTTACAGACTCCTCCTCCGGTGCCTCTGATTGTGTCTAACCCAGCGTAATCACAGGAGGAATATCTAGCTCTAGACAGTTCCAAACAATTAGGCACCGGGCATTAAAGTTGTTTTTAACGTGTCTAAAGTGCAATGCATTCCAATGGGGGCCTAGTGGGTATATGGCGGTACTACAGCAATGGCGGCCTCCAGTGTCGTCGTCGCAAAGCAGAGCAGCCAGCACCCATTGGTACGGTCACCTTATCTATTCAAACAGTTACCTTAATTAACGTACAGTTACCTTATCTTTCTGTAGAGTTATCTTATCTATTCAAACAGTTATCTTATTTATACGTAGTTACCTTATGTTTCCGTACATATACCTCATCTATCCGTACATATACCTTATCTATCTGAACATTTACCATATCTATCCATATATTTATCTCATCTATCTGCACATTCCCAGGAGGTCCAGCTGGGCTTCATGGATGGTCGTATCAAACTGATGACAGAAATGGTGTCTGGGATGAAGATCTTAAAGTTCTACGCCTGGGAAGAGGTGTTCCAGCGGCGGATCGGGGTTCTGAGAGACGGAGAACTGGCAGCGCTCAAGAAGTCTCAGATCCTTTACTGTGTGTCTCTGGCGTCCTTTGCATCCTCGTCCTTTCTAGTGAGCAAGCAGATTGACTTTAAACCTTTGTCCCACCAAGATCCCCAGACTCATGCACACCACCACACATTTTTATTTGACCTTTTGTTAACCAGGAAAGTCCCACCAAGAGGAAGAATCTCTTTATCTGGGGAGTTCTGGCCCCAGAGAGGAATCTATTGTACATAGTGTTAGGGGAAACTGGAGAACCTGGCGCAGACACAGGGAGAATATACAACTTACGTGATAATGATACAACATGATAATGATACAACATTACAACATCATACTGTGGTTCTAACAGGTGATTTTGCCTACTGATAGCATTAGCGTTTGTCAGCATTAAAATAACTTTAGCCATGTTTGCTTACCTTCATAGTTTGTCTTTTAGCATCTTCTTTTTACTAGTTTGGCTAACTTTATTGCAGCTACCTTCATTATTGTGTTGTAATAAAGGGGAGATGACTATGAATACTTTGGAATAAAGGTTTAATAATGCTGGTGCTGGTCCTCCAGTGCTGGTATTGAGTGGTTGCGCAGCGTCTCGCTTCTCCCAGGGGCTGGCTTCAATAGTCAGCCCAGCAGTCTTGCAGGCGCACTTGTTGGAGAGTTGACAGGCAATTATGAGTCACTTAATTTGGCAAAAGACACCGGTCAGAAAAAAATGCTGTGCTCTATCATGCTGGTTTTGAACCGGCAAAATTGGCACATCTTCTTCAGCTTCATCACAGTAGGAAATGGCTTTGGAATGAGAGTGCCTGTAGAAAATCTTTAACCTCTTACTCGAGTGCATTTTCTCCAGTCCAGTTTTATCCAAATATAAAAAGCATCTCGACTACTTGACTAGCGCTTGCAGCTTATAGGCCAGTGTAAAACCTCACCTCACACTTCATAAGATTTTTCCTTGCGTCGGTCAAAAAATTGTTACGACGCATTCGGTCTTGGAGCGCGCCATTGTCGAGGGTAGACGTCATTGCCCGTGTTCTAATTGGTGGGACACTGAGTGATTATTTACGTTAGCTACCGCTAAACAGAAGAGTTTGCAGTAAGAAAGTGGTGAGCAGTTGTCGCGTGAAAGGCTGCTGTAGCAATTCAGACCAAAAAATACACTGAAATCTACTTTTGTATGGGTTTTCTAGATGGAAAAGATGCCATGGAGGGCAGGTTGAGCAAATTAGCAGAGCTCACCAGTTAGCAGGCCTGGGTCTTAGCCGGGCACTGATTTCCTTCTCTCCATGCTGCAGACCAATCAGCACAACGATTGACAGGTAACACGCAGCCAAAATGGCGACCTCCTTCATTTGACTGATTGTCGTCATTTTTATGTTGTGTTTTTGGTGCTTTATTGTTGTGTTATTGTTGCTTTTTTATTTTTTTTGTCGCCTGTTTTGTTGCATTTTCATCCTCATTTACGTCTCGTTTTTCTCACTATTTTGACTTTTTTTTTCCAAGAAGCTTTAAGATTTGGGTAAAGTCGAACTGGAGAAAATGTGCTTGGTTCAGGTGAGCAGGTTAAGAGGTTAAGAAAAATTCGGAAAAACTACAGGAATTAGCGTATGTCCGAGCCTCTGGTTTAGGTGGTCAGGGGTACGGCTCTCGGGAATCTGGCCTGGTGTTAAAGTAAAACTGCCATGGATGGTCCCACCTAGTCTTCAGATACAACAAATGTATATTCCAGTTTCTGTTTCCTCTGTGCTGCTTGTAATGGAAACTGTAATAGTACAGAGTAGAGTGTGTCAGAGTAAAGCTGCATACTGCGTCCTGAAGCATTTAGAGTTAAAGTGTGCAGTATGGTTCTTTGTTTCATAATCTAACTCTTTTCCCAGTTATAATGGCTTGCAATACCTGTGAATACTGTCAAAGACTATCCCAAACCTAGATTTGAGCATGGGTTGAGGTGATCTCCTGTGTTCCTCAGGTCATGTTGGCTGTTTTTGGAGTCTTTGTTCTCATGGACAACAGAAACGTCCTTGACGCCCAGAAGATCTTTGTCTCTGCCGCTTTGATCAACATTCTGAAGACTCCTCTCAGCCAGCTCCCGTTTGCCATCAGCACTGCAGCCCAGGTACACGCCCTCTGTGCCTGTCTCCACTTCACCTAGCGCAAAGGAGGCTGTGGTATCACGACATGTTCAGAGTGAAAACCATCAGGACACAAAGACAGTAATCTGTGTCTGTGTTTTAGGCATTTGTATCTCTCAAACGACTCACCAACTTCCTACAACAAGAAGAAGTGAAAGGGGACAGCGTGCAGAGACTGGCGTACAGCGCAGGTGATACAGTCCTGCAAATCTTTATTGAAGAGTGTCCCCTTGTGTGTCTTGAGTGTGTCCTTTTGTCCTTCTGAGTGACCTTCTGACCCAACAACAGGTCATTCTATATGCCCTTGTGAGTGTCCCTCAAAGTGTCCTGTTTCCTCTTGAGTGCCCTTCAAAGTGTGGCCTTGTTTTTCTGAGCATCGTTCAGAAGTTCTTCTGTGTTCTTCTTGCGTTTGTCCCCTGTTGGACGTGGTCCTCACGCCTGTCCCTGTTTGTCATTGTCCTCATGCCTGTCCCTCCTCAGATGCCCCGGCAGTAGAGGTCAACTCTGGGTGCTTCTCCTGGTCCACAGACTCCACTCCGTTCCTCAGTGGTCTGAACATGGTGGTGGACCGTGGTGCTCTGGTGGCTGTCGTGGGACACGTGGGCTCAGGGAAGTCCTCACTGCTCGCCGCCATTTTGGGGGAAATGGAGAGAAGAAGTGGCTCAGTGTGCACCAGAGTGAGTGTACTTCTCTGTCATACACATAATGCTGGCTGTTCTGAATGTTTTGTTCTAATGGGTGTGTAATTAATGTTTTATAACTTCAGGTTGTGCTAGGCTAGGTCCAATCTCAATTTTTTGTTTTTTTTAAATTTAGTGCAGCATGATTTCTGGCCTATACAATAGTGTTAGTCTCATATGCTTCAGTCAGACTTTTTAAACTATACTTTGGACACCTTTGTCTGAAAGGATTTATTTTGTGTCAATTTGAATGGTGTGCAGTGTGTATAGAAATCTGCAGAGTTTAATTGTCATGAAAATTCGACATTTTGGAAACAAGCTCTACCAAAGGCAGCCAATGCTAAAGTTGCTAAGCTGTAGTGAAGGCAACTCTGGTGACAGAGTCTAAACTGAACGTAAATATGTACATATATCATATGTACAGAGGTAGCAGTGTTTACCTAGCCTGGCATAAAGCCAGACTGACTTTATTTATAATTTATAAAAACATATAAAGACAGTCTGGAATTGTGGTAATAGGACACAATTTCAAAATCGAGACTCGAGGCGGGGCTAACGAGAGCGAACCAATCAAACACAAAGCGACCTACGCTTTGCATTTACGTCCTCCGCCATGATTGTTTTTAGTCCACACGTGCAGTGGAGTAAATGTTCCAGTGAAAGCTCTCAGAGCAGCTTCTTGTTGTGGCTTTAAGGACAAGTCCAGCTCATTTAAAACAGAAGAAAGGGCATGGGTAAAAGATCGTTGTGTCGCGGCCGCCATCTTCAATGTTTTGGTTACGGCCTGGAGGAGCACAGGTGTTTGATGGGAAATCCTAGTGCGGAAGATGACACACTGTTAACTCCGCCTCCCGTGCTATGATTGGCTCGTCTTGGTTTTGCCGGAGTTAGCGAGATTTAAATCGCACAATTCCAGACTGTATCCCCAGGTATCTCTGAACATGGAGGATCAGTCTGGCTCATGCCAGGGAGCTTTGGAGAGTGCTCTGGGCTGAATATGCTACAGTCTAGACTGTTCCAGTTGATGTGTGACAGTTCAAAGCAGACATATAAGGCTGTAGCTCTGGAGAGCTGAGGACCTTCTGTCTGCAGGGCTCGCTGGCGTTTGTCCCACAGCAGGCCTGGACCCTGAATGCCTCAGTGAAGAAGAACATTCTGTTTGGAGCTTCGCGCTCGGAGAGCTGGTACCATCGTGTCCTGGAGGCTTGCGCCCTGCTGCCTGACCTGGAAATCCTGCCTGCAGGAGACGGCACCGAGATCGGGGAGAAGGTCAGAAGGCGGGGACACTTGGGGATTTGTATATTTCAAGCAAGAGGTGGGTCTTTTTTGTTACCATGCCATTAGTCCGACGCCCCATTAGTCCGACATCTCTCACCCAGTTGTGTTGTGGATTAGAGAGCCATATACAATCATTCGCCCAAACCTTAAGGTTAGTGGACTCTTGCCTGAACCTAATTTTATTTTTCAACCCCTACTCAATGGGACATTTTCGGATTAATGAGACGTCGGACTAATGGGGTGTCGGATTAATGGGCGCCCCCTTTTTTTTAAAAGTAAGAATGGACTCTCTGGTTATTACGTTTTTTACAGCAAAGCATGTATTTATTTATTATAAGAATATGAATGAGAAAATGCTGTGATGTGGCTTTTAAAAGATGGAATGTGTGTGTTCCCCAGGGCGTGAACCTCTCCGGAGGCCAGAGGCAGCGGGTCAGTTTGGCCCGGGCTGTCTACAGAAAGTGCAATATCTACCTGTTCGATGACCCTCTGTCTGCTGTGGACACCCACGTTGGACAGCACATCTTCGACAGAGTCATTGGACCCAACGGGCTGCTCAGAGGCAAGGTAACCACACCCGAGGAGGAGAGGCTTAGGCCACCAGCACTTCGGCTGCTGCTGTAGAGAGAGAAGGAGGGCTGAGTGGTTAGCATTCTCCCTCACAGTGAGAAGGTCCCTGGTTTGTTATCCGGACCGGGGGGGCCTGTCTGTTTGGAGTTTGCATGTTCTCCTTGTGTCTGGGGTGTTTTCTCCTTGGTGCTCTGGGGAAACCATCAAGCTGAAATATGCAGCACAATAGGCGTCCCCAAAATCTCACTCAAACAATTGGCAAATAACATTAATTTTATTTAGCAAATGTAGGTATTAAATGACATAATTAATCCACGACAGTGTGTTAAACGTTGTGAGAAAGTGAGTTGTTAATCAGGTGTTGCAGTGTAGTCCCTCAGAGCTGCTGAAGCTCTGTGGAAAATCCCATTGAAGCTCTACGTTTGGATAGCAGCCTCTGATTGGCTAACTATAAAGCTCTGCTACAAAGCAGAGGACAGTGTTGTAACACCCACCAGCTGAATGCTGATTGGCTCCACTCTGACTGAGTTAGACTGACTGTGTGAGGGATATAAGCTGTGTTCCTTTTCAAAGAATTTCTATGGACATTTTAGAGCTTCCTATGACCTCCCTATGACCTTCAAGGGCAACCAGTATGTTCTTGTTTCCAAAGTTTGTCAGTCTGTTGCTCTGCCTAACCAAACGGTGCAGTCGGCCGCCCATTGTCTGTTTAATGATTATGTACTGCTGCTTGGTATACCTGAGACTATTCATAGTGATCAGGGCCGACAGTTTGAGGTGGACATTGCACATTGTGTTGTGTGTGCTGCTTGAGATTAAGAAAACACACACTGCTCTGTATAATCCTAAATCTTGAGCGTTTTACTCATACCCTCTTTGATCAGCTAGCCTTTGTGTACAATACATCTGTTCATTTGTGTACTGGTTATACCTCCTATCATCTCACACATGGTCTTGAAGCTCGGGTGCCAGTGTTGATGCCAAACCAAACTGACGTGCATGTCTCTCATACTGACTTTGTCTGTGATCTCGGGGAGCGTCTGGAGGTGGCTTTTGCTAACACAGAGCACTGCTGATTGAGACCCAACAACTGTATCATGACTCTACCGCTCGTCATGTGCCATACTCTGAGGGACATGTAGTGAGGCTTGATGACCCCCAAAGAACACCTCCCTCTGATAACCTGGTTTCCCTCCTTTCTGACTTTTGCCACCTGCTACATTGGTGGCAGCGGTGCGGATGAGTGATGGACTGGTGGGGAGACCTGTGGAGACCCCCTGGAGCCGGCGGCCTGGCCCTGGGAGGGGCTCCTGATGTTCCGGTGCCGTCCAGTCTAGCGTCTTTCGGGGGTCTTAATGTCTGAGCTCCGGACAGAGCAGTCCCTGCGCTGAGATGCTCAAATCTAGTGGCGTCCTTAGGGAGTCAGCATTCTCAGTGTAGACTGTTGGGGTGTCCAGCAGTCATGTGTCCTTGTCTGGAGGGATCCCATGTTCCTAGCGTGGCCTGGAGGGCCTGGTTTCGGATGGCCCGTAGGCTTCCAGTGTTCTTGTCGTGCTGTGTCCTCTGGTTTACAGTGTCTCCAGTCTCTGCTGATGAGTTGTTTGAGATCATTAACCTCTAATCTCTGTGTCACGTTCTCTAGTTTGAGGATGTCGACAATGGCTATATGAAATTCCAGTGATAACTTCATGTCTTTAACATCATCTGAGAGTTGATTTAGCATGTCCAGTTTTTGTAGTTTGCCGATGACGCTGTCCAAAGTGTTATTTATACTTTGCATTTCAGTAGATAGCAAACAGTTCTCTGCGCCACTCGAGCCCAGTGCTTTTGCTCTTGGATTTATTTGGCATTTTGTCATAGTATGCGTTGATATAAGACACCAAACTTTCTCATGCACAAACAATTGCAGCTCCTTATTTAAGTGAAAATTGAAATTGAGCTGGGTAAATGACCTTTAAAGAGGGCTTTTTGCCTTAGTGGCGTCTCAGCGTGCCATCGCTCCGTTGCAGCTTAATGAATGATATAAAATTATCACGTTTTTGTAAATAAATAAATAAATGCTGCCTTGCGGTGCTTGTCTGCTGTATCTGCGATGTTCCGGTGGAGAAGGCCCCATGTTTCTCGGCCTGTCTGCATGTTTCTTGTCCATCCACGGTGTGTCATTGTCCTCAGACGCGGATCTTGGTGACCCACGGGGCGAGCCTGCTGCCTCACTGTGACCTGGTGTTGGTAATGGAGGAGGGGCGCATTTCCGAGAGCGGATCTTTCACACAGCTGATGGAGAGGAACGGATCCTTCGCTAAATTCATTCAAACCTTCGGAGTCCGTTCACAGAAAAGTGAAGTCTCACAGCGTGAACGAGGTACAACCTTTATATCAAGTTTTTGCGCCTTATTCACATTTGAAAACTTTTAATGATAGTGCAATTAAATATAATTTTTTAACCAATGAAAAGTTTTAAATGAATATCTATTTTGGCTATTTGCATTATCAGCTATTCCGTTTTTGTTACTCGGTTCTGAGTCCTGGTGCATCATGGTTATTTTGTGACCTCATTCTGGAGTGTAAGCTCAGTCTGTGTATGTTGAAGGAAGCAGAAGGTCCATGTCCCGCCTTAGTGTGAACGACTTCTCCACCGATCTGTCCCAGGAACAGCAGCTCCTCAGGTAAAGCCCCACACACATGATCTGTCCCAGGGACAGCAGCTCCTCAGGTAACGCCCACACATATGATCTGACCCAAGGACAACAGCTCCTCAGGTAAAGCCCCACACACATGATCTGTCCCAGGGACAGCAGCTCCTCAGGTAATGCCCCACACATATGATCTACCCAGGGACAGCACTCCTCAGTAACGCCCACACACATGATCTTCCCAGGGACAGCAGCTCCTCAGTAACCCCCCATTCGACCCAACACTCCCAGTCCCCACACATATATCTACCACGCAGCTCCTCAGACCCCCACACAGATCTGTCCAGGGACAGCAGCTCCTCAGGTAATGCCCCACACACATGTTCTGACCCAGGACACAGCTCCTCAGGTAAGCCCCACACATATGATCTGACCCAAGGACAACAGCTCCTCAGGTAACGCCCACACATATGATCTGACCCAGGACAACAGCTCCTCAGGTAACGCCCCACACACATGATCTGACCCAGGACAACAGCTCCTCAGGTAACGCCCCACACATGACTGACCCAAGGACAACAGCTCCTCAGTAACGCCCCACACACATGATCTGACCCAGGACAACAGCTCCTCAGGTAACGCCCCACACATGTCTGACCCAGGACAACAGCTCCTCAGGTAAGCCCCACACATATGATCTGACCCAAGGACAACAGCTCCTCAGGTAACGCCCCACACATATGATCTGACCCAAGGACAACAGCTCCTCAGGTAACGCCCCACACACATGATCTGACCCAGGACAACAGCTCCTCAGGTAACGCCCCAACACATGAGCTACCAAGACAACAGCTCCTCAGGTAACGCCCCACACACATGATCTGACCCAGGACAACAGCTCCTCAGGTAACGCCCCACACACATGTCTGACCCAGGGACAACAGCTCCTCAGGTAAGCCCCACACATATGATCTGACCCAAGGACAACAGCTCCTCAGGTAACGCCCCACACATATGATCTGACCCAGGACAACAGCTCCTCAGGTAACGCCCCACACATATGATCTGACCCAGGGACAACAGCTCCTCAGGTAATGCCCCACACATATGATCTGACCCAAGGACAACAGCTCCTCAGGTAACGCCCCACACACATGTTCTGACCCAGGGACAACAGCTCCTCAGGTAACGCCCCACACACATGTCTGACCCAGGACAACAGCTCCTCAGGTAACGCCCCACACATGTTCTGACCCAGGACACAGCTCCTCAGGTAACGCCCCACACATATGATCTGACCCAAGGACAACAGCTCCTCAGGTAACGCCCCACACATATGATCTGACCCAAGGACAACAGCTCCTCAGGTAACGCCCCACACATTTCTGACCCAGGACAACAGCCTCAGTAACGCCCCACACATGATCTGACCCAGGACAACAGCTCCTCAGGTAATGCCCCACACATATGATCTGACCCAAGGACAACAGCTCCTCAGGTAACGCCCCACACACATGATCTGACCCAGGACAACAGCTCCTCAGGTAACGCCCCACACACATGACTGACCCAAGGACAACAGCTCCTCAGGTAACGCCCCACACACATGATCTGACCCAAGGACAACAGCTCCTCAGGTAACGCCCCACACACATGTTCTGACCCAGGGACAACAGCTCCTCAGGTAATGCCCCACACATATGATCTGACCCAAGGACAACAGCTCCTCAGGTAACGCCCACACACATGATCTGACCCAAGGACAACAGCTCCTCAGGTAACGCCCCACACACATGTCTGACCCAGGACAACAGCTCCTCAGGTAACGCCCCACACACATGATCTGACCCAAGGACAACAGCTCCTCAGGTAATGCCCCACACATATGATCTGACCCAAGGACAACAGCTCCTCAGGTAACGCCCACACACATGATCTGACCCAAGGACAACAGCTCCTCAGGTAACGCCCCACACACATGATCTGACCCAAGGACAACAGCTCCTCAGGTAACGCCCCACACACATGTTCTGACCCAAGGACAACAGCTCCTCAGGTAACGCCCACACACATGATCTGACCCAGGGACAACAGCTCCTCAGGTAACGCCCCACACACATGATCTGACCCAGGGACAGCAGCTCCTCAGGTAACGCCCCACACACATGATCTGACCCAGGGACAACAGCTCCTCAGGTAATGCCCCACACACATGATCTGACCCAGGGACAGCAGCTCCTCAGGTAAAGCCCAATGGCCGCTGGCTGCTCTGCTTTACGACCAAGACACTAGAGGCCGCCATTGCTGTAGTACCTCAATTTAGCCGCTAGTCTCCCATTAGAAATCATTACACTTTAGACACGTCAAAAACAACTTTAAAGCCTGGTGCCTAATTTTTTTAATTTTCTACAGCTAGATATTCCTCCTGTGATAACACTGGGTTAGGCACAATCAAAGGGACCAGGCTGGTTTTCGCAGTGTACATTTTAGAAATCTTGCTTAATTAATGAGGGCCTGACTTTGATTGAGAGGCCGTTAGCATTAGAGCTAACGGCGCAGGCGCGGCTAGGACTGAACTCCACGACCCGCGAGGGCCGAGTCTACAGTGACGATCCCGCTCTGTTGCCCTTTTTAGGAACATGCTTCGTCAGAGCTGGGGAGGAGGAGCCTGTAAATCCGCCATGATTTCCCCCTCGAACCTGGTCATTATGGTAAACAGGGAGGAGTGAGGAGGAGTTGTCTATTATTTTTTACAGTCTATGGTAACACCCCACACATGATCTGACCCAGAGACAGCAGCTCCTCAGGTAACACCCCACACATGATCTGACCCAGGAACCGCACCTCCTCAGGTAACCCTCCACACACGATCTGACCCAGGAACAGCAGCTCCTCAGGTAATGCCCCACACACATGATCTGTCCCAGGGACAGCAGCTCCTAAGGTAACGCCCCACACACATTCTCATGTTGTCTTCTGTCTCAGCTGTGACCTGGGCAATGCCAGCTCTCAGCACCTCCTAGACTTTGCCCCAGACGATCCTGGAAAACTCACAGAGATGGACAAAGCTAACACCGGACGGGTTTGTCATTCTCATATAAGGCGCTGTATGTGATTCTTCCTATTTTTAAGCCAACACAGGGAGTTTCATTTTAGAGTTAAGATCCAAACCTATTTCTGACATTCCTAACGCATTCCTACCATTTTAATAAGTATGTTTCACACTGATCTGGGAGCAGAGCAGCACGAGAATGTTAACAGCTACTAGTCCCAGGCTAGATTTTTTAGCATGAACACTTGCTTGCACTTATAACTGCGAAAAATACTGCTCACAGCTGTCTTTTTACCTGCTGTCCTTAAATCTTACAAAATCTGCAGTGTCCGTGCACAACGGCAACGGCGTATTGATGATATATGAAGAGGCACGATCTGTATGTTCACTGTTCACCTGGCGCTCATCCCCTGGCCTCTCTAAAGTGCGAGCCTGTGCACGTGTATTCCTGCTGGATTGATCTTCTCTGCTTTCGAGGAGTCCATGAAAAGGCTTCGTAGTCGTCGGACAGTTTTATGCAGACTGTGCTCCCACTGTAAACTAATTTTTATATCACATTTGCGGCACTAATAATATGCACAGTTTCTAATAGTAAATCAGGTGCAACACGCCCACTCACTAGTTTTAAGTTCTACTCACAGTTTAGCATCTGGCTTAGAAGTGAAATTAAAATGTATACATGATTTAGAACTATTTTTAAATAAAAAACTGAAAAGTGGGGTTTGCAAAAGTATCTATACCCCCCGAGTTAATACTTTGTGGAACTGCTTTTGCTGCAATTACAGCTGCAACTCTGTTGACATATGTCTATACCAGTCCTGCACATCTTGAGACTGGAATTTTTGCCCATTCTTCTTTGCAAAAAGCTTAAGCTCAGTTAGAACTGTGGTTCACGCTTGTGAACGCAAGTTACGTATGTAACTATGGTTCTATGAATCTCGAATGACCGCCAGAAGTGGTGCTTCAAGCACTGAATGATCATTCTTGAGCATGCCCAGGTCGAGAAAATAATAACAACACAGTCACCTGTGACATCCGGTGACCTACGTGAGTCTATTAAATTCACGTGACACCGGAAACACAGTCCCACAATCTTTTCGCACAACGAGAGGATTCCGAGGGACTGAACGCTCTGGCGGTCATTCGGGATTCATAGAACCATAGTTACTGTACATACGTAACTTGCGTTCTATTTCATCCCTTCTGACCGCCAGAGGCGGTGCTTCAAGCACTGAATGACTAATATCAACAAGGTCCCGAGGAATCCACGGACCCAACGACACTCACCTCACTCAAGAGTGGTGCTGATGGAGGACGCCCTCCAACGGATGTGGAGTAGCCACATTCACCCTGTAGAACCGGGTAAAGGTGTTCGAAGACGTCCATGAAGCCGCAGCACAAACCGTCGCCAGCGGAACGCCAGTCATCGCAGCCCAGGAAGTGGAGACGCCCCTGGTGGAATGACACCTCACACCTGCAGGCAGCGGCCGGTCACACCTGGCGTAAGCCTCAGCGATAACACCGACGACCCATTGCGACAAACGCTGTTTTGATAGCGGACGACCCATTCGGGTCCCGCGAAGCACACAAACAGTTGATCCGACTTACGTATCGGCGCGGTCGCCCTCACGTAATCGGCCAGCGAGCGGACAGGGCACAGATGCTCGGAGTCAGAGTCAAAGCGGGCGAGTTGCAAGGGCCCGAAAGGGACTCGCAGAGGGCACCTTGGGAACAAAGGAAGGATCAAGCCAGAGAGTAACCATCGGAAGCAGGAGTCCTTAATAGAGAAGGCCTGCAATTCACTCACCTGCTTGGCCGAGACCATCGCCAAGAGGAATGCAGTCTTCATGGACAACCACTTTAGGCTCACCTCTGACAATGGTTCAAATGGCGCCGACCACAGGACCGTGAGCACCACGTCCAGGTCCCACGAAGGCACTACGTGGCGTCTGGGGGATGCAGTCTCCGGGCGCCCTCAAAAACAAGGAGATCATTTTATTGCCACCGACAGTAGCACCGTCCATGTCAACGTGCCAACACGAAATAGCCGCCACATATACCTTCAGGGTAGAAGGAGACCGCCCCTTATCGAGCAGGTCCTGCAGGAATAAGAGGATGCCCGGGACAGGACAGGACACCACTCGTCAAACAGTTTCCACCTGTTCGCATACAACAGGCGTGTGGCTGGCGCCCGGGCATTGCGAATAGTGTGACCGACACCACCGTCGAAGACGGAAAAATCTATGCCGGGCCTTGCAGCGGCCAGACCCAGAGCTGGAGGCGAGCGGGCTCGGGGTGTAACACCCGGCCCCTCATTTGGGACAATAGGTCCGCCCGGCAAGGGAGACGCATCAGCAAGTAACAACAAAGCCTGCGCAGCAGCGGAAACCAAGTCCTCCCCGGCCAGAATGGAGCCACCAGGAGGAGCCGGTGTCCCTCCCGAAGGACCCGGAGAAGCGTTGGGAAAATGAGCGGCAGCGGTGGGAAGGCGTACAGCAGAACACGTGGCCAGTCGTGTGCCAGCGTGTCCTGGCCCATCGGGCTGGAGGCGTCCGCCAGAGAGAACCAGAGTGGGCAATGGTTCGCATCTCTCGAAGCGAAGAGATCCACCTCCGCCCTGCTGAAGGACCTCCAAATCAGGTCCACCACCTCCGGATGGAGCATCCACTCCCCGGCCGGCACAGACTGACGGGACAGGAAATCAGCCACCTGATTTTGCGGTCCCGGTATATGAGTCGCATGCAATCCTGCCAATCGAGGCCACGCCCATGTCAGTAGCTGATCCGCCACCTGCGTCAACCTGACTGACCCGGTTCCCCCCATGTGGTTGATGTGGTAGACCACAGACATGTTGTCCGACCGAATTAACACATGTCGGCCCCACAGATACGGCAGGAAACGACGAAGCGCTAAATGCCGCTCCAAGACATTTATGTGTTCCCGCCTCGACTGAGGGACCATGCACCATGCGCCACCCGGCCTTGCCACGTCGCATCCCAGCCCGTGGACGACGCATCCGTACACACAAGTTCTCGCCGAGATGAACAAGCTCCCAGTTGGACGCTCGAGCCAAAGCCTGTCCCTCCACGGAGCCAGAGTCGCCAGACACTGACGCGACACTAGCAACAGCATACGCCGGTGTGAAAGCCGCGACGGATTTAGACACTGGCCGTTCAACCATATTTGTAAGGGGCGCAGACGGAGCAGTCCCAAGGGACCACACTGGAAACAGACACCAGCTTCTTTAGGAGCCGCAGGAATGTGATGAAAGGCAACCTGCTGGCCCCTCGAAACGCAGAGAGGGCCTCCATGATACCCTCGACCCGCCGAGGGGAGGGTCGAGCGGTCATGGAGACCGTATCGAGAGCAATCCCCAGTAAAACCGTGGCCCGGGTCGGAACCAAGTTGCTCTTGGGGAGATTCACTCTGAGCCCCAACCGGCGTACATGCGCGAGGACCGTCTCCGTGTCCCGAATAGCCTGTGCGCGGGACATCGCACAAACCAGCCAATCGTCTATGTAGGGAAGTATCTTCAAACCCCGTGCCTGTAACGGTGCCAATGCCGCCGCTACAAATCGCGTGAACACACGGGGGGACAGTGAGAGCCCGAATGGAAGGACCCTGAATTGATAATGGCGCCCTCGAAACACAAAGCGCAGAAACCTCCAATGAGGAGGAGCGATCGGGACGTGGAAATACGCATCTTTCAGATCAATGCTGGTGAACCATTCGCCCATCGATATAGCGCGAAGCACTTCCATGGTGCGCAACATGTCGAATGGCAAGACCTTTAAAACCTGTTGAGACCCATCAAGTCCAACACGGGACGCAGATCCCCGGCAGATCCCCGGCAGATCCCCGCAGGGGATCCACAGGTACAATCGCGCCCTTGTCCAGCAAGGTCACAATTTCCATTTGTAGTGCCTGGGCTTCGGCCGGGTCGCGGATGTGAGTGACCCGGACCGGGCCAGAAACCGGAGGCCGGCGGAGGAACTGTAGTCTGTAACCCCCGGACAACGTGGTCAACACCCAGGCGTCCCGGGTGTGAGTAGCCCAATATAGGAGTTGTTCCGGAGTGAAACGACTGACCGCCGGCCTGCGGGTCTCACTTGCGTCCCCCACGGCCCCTAGTAGACCGGGAGGGTTGCCGAAACTGCTGTCGCATGCGGGGCGGACGAGAGGCCTGTGTCCCAGGTTGATCGTCGCGTTCCCTCGACATGAAGGCAAAGGACTGCAGAGATGTGTCCACAAGGCCTTGCGTCAGAGAATCCAGGCCGGCGTCCTCCAAAGATGAAGCCAGACCCAGCAGCAAAAGGGACATGGAGTTCCCAATGCGCCCCATACGAGCACCGGCCTCGTACGCCTTGCACAAGAGCTCATCCGTAGCACGACACTGAGGACGCGGACACCTCGCGTCAGTCCTCAGGGCTTTGTCCGGAGACACTATTAGCGAGGCCACCGCAGGACGGCATGCGGTCCAGCCCAAACCTGGATGCCTCCTGCATGGAGGCAAGTGCCCTGCCGTCTGCTGTCGGCTTTGAAAAAACCTTTGTGTCGGTCCAGCAGGCCTGAAGCTGGCCAATGTATTCAGTGGATGGGGGAACCAAAAAGGCACTGGGGGCAGCCGACTGCGCGGGTGGAGCATCCAGCTGCAAACGTGCGAGCGCGGTACGCACGGCAGACATCGCCGCGCCGTCCATGTCCCTCGCGGAGGAGTCAGAAGCGCCGCTGCCCGCTTCAGACGCCTCCGTATGCACGCCCACGGGTCATGGGAAGGTACGTCCACCTCACGAAATTGACATTGTCTGATGCCGCAACCGACAGGGCGTCATTGTCGTGAAGGGACGCCACGTCCTCCTGCTGCCCCGCGTCCCCCTCCGGACGCGGACTATGCCCGTGAAGGGCCTGAAGGAGAGCCTTCATCTGGGCCAGTTCAGACGACAAACTGTCGACCTTCATCGCCAATCCAGAAGGACGACCCACCTTGCCCTTCTTCCGGGCAGAGGCCTCGGCCCCCGTGGCGGACGTTTTCGGCCAGCGGACGGAAGAGCTCCAGCAGCGGAGCGCACCCCGTCCAGCGCCTGATGAGTAGGAAGCAGAGAGGAGACCAGCCCCTGCATCCACTCCATCGCGACCCCGCTTGCAGCCAGGCGTGCCTCACGCATTGACAGCGGCATCACACGGCAGTCCATGCGAGAAGCCTCGGTGAGGCCCTCCCGAAGGTGACGAACACCAAGGCATGAGGCGCACAGATCGTGCCCGTCGTCCAAGGCCAGCGGGGCTACACAGTCCTTGCAGCAGGGAGAGCCCAGCATGACGTCGGGCCAATTCCGCCGTAAACAGCACTCACGACCCGAAAAAAATAGAAAAAGTAAAAATCACACGAGCGAGCACGCTACTGGTGGAGACAAAAAACAAAGCGAGCAGGGGACACAGAACCACTGCCGAATCACTAAGATAAACACAAATGCGACAGCCGAACACGGCAGCGCCGTTTCAGAAAGAAAAACAAGCCACAAAACTGGCCGTGTAGTATGATTAAACGTCCCGCCGAAAACGGCACCAGACACGTAAAAGACACTCCAAGCCGTAAACGGCAACAGGGATACTCACCGGGACGCACACCACGCGGCGACAATTGTCCACGCAGCCCAGGAGGGCGAGACACGCTCGCAGCTCCCACCACGGTGAAGGGCCAAAAACAGCAGTGGAGTCCGTCAAAGTGATAGCACTCGACCATGTGCGAGAAGAACAAAAGGGACTGTGTTTCCGGTGTCACGTGAATTTATAGACTCACGTAGGTCACCGGATGTCACAGGTGACTGTGTTGTTATTATTTTCTCGACCTGGGCATGCTCAAGAATGATCATTCAGTGCTTGAAGCACCGCCTCTGGCAGTCAGAAGGGATGAAATAGAACCACAGTTTTCAGATCTTTTCACAGATTCTCAATTGGATTTAGGTCTTGTCTTTGACATGGCCTTTCTAACACATGGATATGTTTTGTTTTCAACCATTGTTGCCCTGGCTTTATGTTTAGGGTCATTGTCTTGCTGGAAGGTGAACCCCCACCCCAGTTTCAAGTCTTTTGCAAACTCCAACATGTTTTCGTCCAAGATTGCCTTGTATTTGGCCCCATCCATCTTCCCATCAACTCGAACCATCGAATCCCTGCTAAAGAAAAGCACCCCCAGAGCATGATGCTACCACCATGTTTGACTGTGGGGATGGTGTTTTCAGGGTGATGTGCAGTATTACTTTTACAGCAGACATAGGGTTTTACATTTAGGCCAAAAAGTTTCATTTTGATCTCATCTGACCAAAGCACCTTTTTCCACATGTTTGCTGTATCCCCCATCCCCCAAACAGAAATCTGCACTTCTTATGGTTTTCTTTAAAAAAATCGCTTCTTCTAGCCACTCTTCCATACAGGCCAGATTTGTGCAGTGTACAACAAATAGTTGTTCTGTGTACAGTTTGCCCCACCTGAGCTGTAGCTCTCTGCAGTTCATCCAGGGTCATCATAGGCTTCTTGGTAACAGCTCTGGTCAGTGCTGTCCTTGTTCGGTCAGTAAGTTTAGGAGGACGGCCGGGTCTTGGTAGGTTTGCAGTTGATGCCACACTCTTTCCATTCCTGGATGGTGTATGTAACTGTACTTTGAGAGATGTTCAAAGCTTTGGAAATCTTTTATAACCTAACCCAGCTTTATACTTCTCAATAACTTTATCCCGGACCTGTCTGGTGTGTTATTGGACTTCATGATGCTGTCTGCTCCCCAATAGTCTCTTAACAGACCTCTGAGACCATCACAGAGCAGCTGTATTTGAACTGACATTAGATTACACACAGGTAGACTCTATTTAGTCATTAGGTCAACATGTGATCATTTAGAAATCTTCATTCAACGTCTGAAGGTAATTGGTTGCACTAAAAGGAAAGGGGTATAGATGTGTGTCTTTCACATAAAATTTCAATTAAAGGTCCTATATCATGCAAAATCGACTTTTTGGAGTTTTAACCATGTTGTTATGCTATTTCCTTATCATAAACACCCCCAGAGCAGTTTTTGGCTTCATTCACGCAGTTCTAAGTAATCCTCCTGAATCCTGCTCTCTGAGCAGCTGCTCCGCCCTCTCCTGGTAAATGACTGAGCTGTTCAGTTGTGTCGTCACAAAGGAACGGAAGTGCTCTACGTCTGTAATGTAATGCCTTACGGCCTGGTTTTAATTTGTAAAACAGATTTTCATTTTTGTTGTTGTAAGAGAGAAATAAAGAAAAAAAACAAAA
Source organism: Neogobius melanostomus (assembly GCA_007210695.1). Taxonomy (NCBI): domain Eukaryota; kingdom Metazoa; phylum Chordata; class Actinopteri; order Gobiiformes; family Gobiidae; genus Neogobius; species Neogobius melanostomus. The sequence continues at coordinate 102,465 of VHKM01000621.1, forward strand.
AAAACAAAAAAGGGAAGAAAAAAAACAAAAAACAAAAAAAAGAACTCTCCGATGCGTCTGTGCTGTATCACAACGCTAATCAAACGCACCCACGGCCGGAGGATCCATGGATCCGAGCAGAAATGTTGTTTTGAAGACTGAGCTCTTTCTAACCTACTCTGGACACGCCTGTTCTTTTTTCTTACCCAACGATAATGTCACGGATGCGCGTTTGGCTACGAGAGGAACAGGACTATTCAACCTTCCTAAAGAAGAGTGCACTCGCCAGAAGTTGGAATTTCTTTCTGGGATTCAGCGACTTTATCAACCAACCTGATGGATGCTTGGTGAACCTTGGCCAGAATCAAAGTGGATTAACTTTTATAACCAACGCATTCTCATAACCCGATGGGGAGGCCAGACTGAGCGGTGAGTCAATCAAAACGCGTGTTAGCGTGTGTGTTAGCGTGTGTGTTAGCCATTTATGAAACTGTGTTGCACATGTCAACTCCTTATAACTGCATTATGTGAAGTAACTTCCCTTTTTGCAAAGATATTTATATTTATAATACTGCAAATGTGGAATGAGCAAAGAGAGGGGCGGAGTTAACTGAATCGAAGCGTCTTGTCTTCCGGGTAGGGAAAATACCCCCCAAAAATACTTATATTTCTCTCAAAAATGAGTACTCCATAGTGATAGAGGTACAATATATCATATAAATGCCTATACTTTACTTTGGAATGGCTAAAATAGCATGATACAGATCCTTTAAATATATTTGTGTTTATGGTCCATAATGTGGCAAAATGTCGAAAAGTTAAAGGGGGCAGATACTTATACAAAGCCACTGTATATACTTTACTTACTATTTCTCCATACTACAAATAAAAAGTGCAGTGAAAATAGAAAGAAGCAGGTACAGCACCTTTAATCATATTTCTATTCAACTTAATAAAATGGAGCCTTTTGCAGATCAATTACAGAAATGCGTGTGTTCCAGGTCCGTCTGCAAACCTACAAGGAGTACTTTGAAACCATCGGGCTGGCCTTCCTCGTGATCATCGTGCTGTTGTATGCCTTCCAGCAGGGGGCCTCGCTGAGCTACAACTACTGGCTGAGCGTGTGGGCGGATGACGCTCCGGTCAACGGGACGCAAAGTGACCATGACCTGCGACTGGGAGTGTTCGCTGCTCTGGGCCTCACTCAGGGTCAGGCCAACCCACACGAGGCACACCAGACACTGTTTTTACACACTAGAGGTTATGCCAATGCCACAAATAGGATATTGTTGATGTATGTATCGAGCAGTGTGTGGAGAAGTGTCTGAAAACCTCTTTTACTTTGATGAGGAGGCTTTCATCTGCTCCTTCTTCTACTCAAAAGTCAACGTGCAAAGGTGCCCAAACCAGACAAACTTACTTTCTAAAGATTATGTCCATTATTTAATACTTTCCCTAAGCCACAAATAACATGTGGACTGGTCGGACTAACTGCCTTTAAAGCTACTATAAGCTATTGTCTAAGTATTTTTTTTCATCATTAGGTGTCAGCGGACCATACTCTGCCCTTTTCGCACCTGCTCTGATCGTGCATTTAAAACGAAAAGGCCACCGTTTTTACATACTGAGATATGTTCTTACCTTAGATGAGTTGATGCGTAACTGGTCTTTGTGCGTGTGCTCAGTCACGCAAGTATTTTGTCCCTCCCAGCACAGGTATAGCTCCAAACGGGAGTGAAGTTAGACCAAGCTGGTCCACGATTTCCCTATTTAAATACAGTCACGTGAAAAGTTACACGATCCAAGTCTAGTTACACCTGTCGATTTTCTAAGTGGATGAAAAGAGGTACTATATTATAAGGCGTAATAATACCTTAGGAGCACTTTGACGTCCGTGCAGTAATATCGTTGATTTATTTAAATAGGGAAAACGTGGAAGAGCTTGGTTGCTTCTAACTTCACCCAAGTTTAGCACTATACCTTTGCTGGGAGAAGCTAAATGCTAACAACATTTGCGTGACTGAGTGCACGCACAAAGATCAGACAGGAACACATCAACTTGTCTAAGCTAAGGTAAGAACATATCTCAGTATGGAAAAACAGTGGCCTATTCCTTTAAAGGAAATCTCATTCATCTTGGTGCTACACACATTTATCCCCAGAATCATTAGGATATGTAGCAATGTAAATATGTCGATATTTATATTTATTTGCCAAACTGCAACCTCCATGCCATGTCTGTGTTTTTTTTTTTTTGCCATTTAAAACGCATGAGTTCCACTTCACTCGCCCTCTGAGGCACAGTGTGGTGTGGTGTGAAGGTGGCCAATCTCGGGCCGGACTACTCACACTTTGACAATTCTTTTTTGTGTGAAAAAAGAATGAATATGCACTGAATATCAGGACGTTTGGATTACTGCTCTGACGAGCCACAAGGCACTACAACATGTGTGAAAAAGCTATTCATTTGCAAATCCTGCATGTGTTTGTGTTGCACAATTGTACCGAGAAACAAATCCTAGTTTGTGAACCTATTCTCAAACAATGGCAATAAATACTATTCTGATTCTGATCATTAAAGCTCATGCCCTAGAGGCCATAAGCGCCACTGCAGGTGTCGCAACATGTTGTGTTTTTTTACTCATTAATTGTCCGTGAGAGTAAATACTACGCTGACAGAAAAGACAAAGGGAGAGAGGGATATTGTTCATCCAGTTACACAATGGAAATCTTTTTTTTTCACTCAAACTTGGCTGTAAATACTGTTTAAGTGGGGCTAGCCCATAGTTAGCTTTGCCCGTTAGCCTGTTAGCTTCTTCTTCATGATTCTAGTAGTGTGTATTGGGGCCTTCGACCCCGAGGCAGGAAAGTTGCAATTGTGATTTTCTGGCCAGAGACACCAGGGGGAGATGAAAGACCCCCCCAATCATCCCATTAACACTTGTATTACCCCTTTTATGAAAAAGGATTTATTAAGGTAAACAAGTTACTTAGTACCCCCTCCTGGAACCGCCACCTTGACGTGGTGGAGGGGTTTAAGCACTCGAATGATCCTAGGAGCTAAGTTGTTGGGGGCTTGGTGCCCCTGGTAGGGTCTCTCATGGCAAACAGGTCCTAGGTGACGGGTCAGACAAAGAGCGGTTCAGAAGCCCCTTATGAGAGACCAACAGGCCCGGTTAGAACCATGAGGCCGTCCTTCTGTGGACCCACCACCTGCAGGAGGAGCCATAGGGGCTGGTGCAGCTCCAACAGCTGCCCCCATGACCTGGCAACGGACAAGTGGAAGAAGATGGATGGATGGATGGAAGTTACTTAGTACTGCTTTAAAAACTAAAAACATCTACAATAGATGAATCCTCCTGCCAGTTGATTCTGGCCGCCAGCCTGGCTCCACATCGGGAGATGGGTCCCCGGGTGTGGGTTATCCCAGCAGCATAGAAGGATGGGTCAAATGCAGAGGAATTATAATGGAGAAATTAGGAAGGATCCGCACAACTGTTTGTCACCACCTTATTTTATTTCTCCATTATACTTCCTTTTTGATCCAGCACGCTGGCTTAGAATTTGTGGATGTGCCGTGCGTGTTTTAACACATTAACGCATGTTAATCTACGCCCACATGATCACTCACCCTCTTATTAACCCAAATGTATAATAAAAGATACTAAATAGTTTATTGTTTATTCATTTATTCAAATACTGTGAATTTCAATCAATTCAGACTGACAAACAAACATACATAAGAGCAGGCTAAGCAGGAGGTGGACTGATGCTCGGAGGGCTCCCTCTTCTGGCAACAGACCAACAAAGCATCTTGCTTCTTTTTAATGCATCAGATCAGGACACCTAAAACATGCTTATACAAAATAATTAATGGTAATATTGGTATCGAATCAGTTCGATATTGAACTATCGAAAGTACACGTTAGATTATGCACACACACTTGCGCATCATACTTACAGACACACCCACATCCACTCTTAGATACTGTATTCAAGACTGGAAAATATCATCCCTCTTTTTTATGTCTTTTGTCGTTAATTGTTGACGAAATTTTAAATTTAGTACTGATTTCAAACACATCTTGATTACTAAGTGAAAGAGCATGGCAACTATTTTCTGATGATATTTGAGTAAAACAACTAATCAAATTACACACATTACACATATCATGTGTTCCTGCTGAACCTGTAAATGTGGCACTAGTGCTTAATTTTATCCCACATTTGGGGGAAAAACATTCCCCTAGCCTGGCGAGACCAGAATGATGCCCCTCTGTATTTTTTTATATACAGGGATATCAGTCTGGGACCCACGCCCTCATTGGCGGCAGTAGAAATCTCAAACGAGCCCGTGCAATCAGATTTGTTTATTTGTCGTCACTCATGGGACGTGGAAGTCCCTCAATAACAATCCACGTATGGCGCACGGGAGAGGGAGCTTTTTTCCACAGTCACCAGACTCAATTGCTGGTACAGTGGTGAGTCTGGTTTCCAGGCAAGCATTCTTCCACCTTTCAGTTTTTTCAGGGTAAAGGATCCGGGAACTATTTTGGAAGCTCCGGCAAAGATTTCAGATGATATAATGGTGTTTGAAGAGTGCTTAATGAGAGTAATTTACAAAAAATTAGGCACTGTTAATAAGCTCCATAAACGGACGGACTGTAGCTCAGTCGCAACCCCAAAAGATCTCCACAGATATTTGACCAATCAACACAAAACAAGAAGTGTTGTGATGCAGACTGTCCCCTTTCGGAGTCTAAAGTACCCACATCTGCATAAAGTTTTTGTGAAAGCTCGCACAATGTGAAGATCTCCACATGTCCCCATGCAAACCTACATTTATTTACGACAGGCAACAGGTGAAAGCAGCAGGGCTTAAAGAATCCCTGCATCATCACAAGGATCGAAAACTCTATGAGCTCTGAGTTACTGTCCGCAAATGTTAATGGTCAGAAAGGTAAAGGTGTGAAATACTGGTGAGGACTGTCCCTGCCAGGCCAAAGTCCTGAAGGAAGTTATGTCCGTGCGGAAGATTCTCCAACTCTGAAAACAACTTCAGGAATGTTGTTTTCATGTACCACGTCAAAAAGGTCCAATATGTCGATCTGTGGTCACCTTTGTTAATGTTGTGTTTTGCAGGTTTTACCATGTTTGCCACCACACTGGCCATCTCTTTGGGAGGTATAACCGCATCGAGACATCTCCACGCCGACCTCCTGCACAATGTTCTCCGTTCTCCCATGGCGTTCTTTGAGAGCACGCAGAGCGGGAGCATCCTGAACCGTTTCTCCAAAGAGATTGACGCCATCGACTGCATGATCCCTGATGGGCTCAAGATGATGCTGGGCTACCTGTTCAAACTGCTGGAGGTGTGCATCATCGTGCAGCTGGCCACGCCCATCATCGGGCTGGTGCTCCTGTTTTTGGCTGTACTGTATGTGATGTTCCAGGTGAGATGGACCTCTTGCACTGATTACATGTTTCTCCATAGATTTATCTTCTGGGAAATTGTAACTTCAAGGGACATTTTCTCAAAAGGAATTTTTCTCACATTCATTTATATAACACATATTTTCCTCTTAAAACCTATATACATACTAACATTTTTCAGAAAGATTTTCAATTAATCCAATCCCAATATACACTCAACAAAAATATAAACGCAACACCTTTGTTTCTGCTCCCATTTTTCATGAGATGGACTTAAAGATCTAAAATTCATTCCAGATACACAATATTACCATTTCTCTCAAACATTGTTCACAAATCAGTCCAAATGTGTGATAGTGAGCACTTCTGCTTTGCTGAGATAATCCATCCCACCTCACAGGTGTGCCACATCAAGATGCTGATCTGACATCATGATTAGTGCACAGGTGTACCTTATACTGCCCACAATAAAAGGCCACCCTGAAATGTGCAGTTTTTTGCTTTATTGGGGGTCTGGGGACTCAGAACCAGTCAGTATCTGGTGTGACCACCATTTGCCTCATGCAGTGCAACACATCGTCTTCGCATAGAGTTTATCAGATTGTCAATTGTGGCCTGTGGAATGTTGGTCCACTCCTCTTCAATGGCTGTGCGAAGTTGCTGGATATTAGTGGGAACTGGTACACGCTGTCGTATTCGCCGGTCAAGCACATCCCAAACATGCTCAATGGGTGACATGTCCGGTGAGTATGCTGGCCATGCAAGAACTGGGACATTTTCAGCTTCCAAGAATTGTGTACAGATCCTTGCAACATGGGGCCGTGCATTATCTTGCTGAAACATGAGGTGATGTTCATGGATGTATGGCACAACAATGGGCCTCAGGATCTCATCACGGTATCTCTGTGCATTCAAAATGCCATCAATAAAATGCACCTGTGTTCTTCGTCCATAACAGATGCCTGCCCATACCATAACCCCACCACCACCATGGGCCACTCGATCCACAACATTGACATCAGCAAAGCGCTCACCCACACGACGCCACACACGCTGTCTGCCATCTGCCCTGAACAATGTAAACCGAGATTCATCCGTGAAGAGAACACCTCTCCAACGTGCCAGACGCCATCGAATGTGAGCATTTGCCCACTCAAGTCTGTTACGGCGACGAGCTGGAGTCAGGTCAAGACCCCGATGAGGACGACGAGCATGCAGTTGAGCTTCCCTGAGACGGTTTCTGACAGTTTGTGCAGAAATTGTTTGGTTATGCAAACCAATTGTTTCAGCAGCTGATCTTGGAGGTGAACCTGCTGGATGTGGAGGTCCTGGGCTGGTGTGGTTACACGTGGTCTGCGGTTGTGAGGCGGGTTGGATGTACTGCCATATTCTCTGAAACGCCTTTGGAGACGGCTTATGGTGGAGAAATGAACATTCAATGCACGAGCAACAGATCTGGTTGACAGTCCTGCTGTCAGCATGCCAAGTGCACGCTCCCTTAATGCTTGTGGCATCTGTGGCATTTTGCTGTGAGACAAAACTGCACATTTCAGGGTGGCCTTTTATTGTGGGCAGTATAAGGTACACCTGTGCACTAATCATGATGTCAGATCAGCATCTTGATGTGGCACACCTGTGAGGTGGGATGGATTATCTCAGCAAAGCAGAAGTGCTCACTATCACACATTTAGACTGATTTGTGAACAATGTTTGAGAGAAATGGTAATATTGTGTATCTGGAATGAATTTTAGATCTTTAAGTCCATCTCATGAAAAATGGGAGCAGAAACAAAGGTGTTGCGTTTATATTTTTGTTGAGTGTATTTAGCTGCGAGCCTCCAAACAAGATCAATTTAGAATTGCACCTGACTTATGGCAGTATTAATGTCTTCCATCCATTCCTCCAGCAATCCTACACCAGCTCCTGATATTTGGCGGCTTTCCTCTCAAATTTCAATTTGGTCTTTTCAAGAAAGTTGCTTTGTAGCCTTTGACAGAATGATCATGTCTGGACGCAATGAAGTTGCTGAGATGTAGCTTTCCCAAATATACATTTCTGCCGCAACAAACATAGGCAATTGTGTCCAAGGGCTCGATCTTCCGCCTGGCGCAAGGACAGTGTTGAAACAAGACGGTGCACTTGCCTGTGTGCAGCTGTTGCGCTATGTGACTGTGACACTGGCAAGAGGGAGTTGCTTATTTAAAAAAAAAGTTTATGTTTTTTTACAAGCAGCAGAGAGCTGTCCTTTTGTAGCTTTACATCTTTACCGCATTAACATCACGCTGCCTCATGTTCTTCCTTTAGCATTTCAGGCTTTTATAAGCTGTCACAGGTCAAACTAACTTTATTTATCCCACTGTGAGTTAAACACGGTCCGTGTCCGGTGTCCTGAGAGAAAGAGAATATACCAACACGTCCTGCTGTGGTGCGGGTCTGCGCTCGGCCTAAACGCAATTCAAACAAAGGGACATGACCATTACCCCCACTCCCCCACCACCATCTACCTTGCCCTCACTTCTTCTCGGACAGACTCTGTTGTTCTAAGTAACATCGCCATTGGCCATGAGTGTCTGTCCAGCACACGTACAGCCCACTTAAAGCCTAATTAATGCGTCAGGTCTGGAGCTGGAAGATTTCACATGTTCCCCTCCACAGCGGCAAAGTCTACGCTGTAGTCTTGGCTTAGAAATACAAGGTCAGGCCCAAAATGTCTTATTTCCATTTGCAATTAGAAAACTTACATTTTTCTTACACAGTCATGAAGTAAAAGTTTCAAAGTGATGCTTGCAATATTATCCCCCATTCACTTGCTGTGTCTGGCCCTGATGACAGGCAGCTTGGGTAGTTTTCCAAATGGAATAACGACACTGACCCCTGCTTGTGTTGCAGAGGTTCTACGTGGTGTCGTCGTGTCAGTTACGGCGTCTGGAGGCGGTCAGTCGCTCTCCCATCTACACCCACTTTAACCAGAGTGTCCAGGGCGCGGCAGTCATCCGGGCCTTCAGAGAGCAGCAACGTTTCATCCATTCAGCCAACAAGCACATCGACGCCAACCAGGAGGCCTACTTCCCCCGCTTCGTGGCCACCAGGTCACACTATGCAAAGTCATCACAGCTTTGGGGCTTCACCTAGGGACGCAAAGGGGCGAAAAGTTCATAATACATTATCCATTCATTATATTTTTGAACCATGAAACATTCAGTTTGGGTAATATTCTGACGGGATTAGATTTACATAGGGACCACGTGCAATTTATAATAAGAGAATGTCCATCCATCCATTCTCTTCCGCTTTATCAGGGAAGAAGGAGGCCTACCTGGCCTTGTTGGCTTGTAGGACTCCAGCAGCAGCTAAGAGGTACCGACAGGCCCAGCGTACCGCAGCGCGTGCGGCCGCAGAGGGAAAAGTTCAGGGATCTCATTTATACAGCTCATGTATGGCCTCCTCCGAGCGAGAAGCAGGAAGGATCCGAACAGAACCCTTTTAACCATAGTCTGAACTCCTGCAGAGACCGCGCTGAGGCTGGTCCAAGGTACAAGTCCATTCAGAGACGCTGCAGTGGACTCTGCTCCTCATTCACGCCAACAGCGAACCGCTGCCTCATCCTAAATCCCCAACTGCACGTACAGCCAGCTCAAAAACAATATCTGAGTGATTAAAAGCTTATTCTGTAGTTTCAGGAAATTTGAGCTCCGTGAATGGCACTGGCAAATATCACAATCAGCGTCTAAAAGGCTGGTCGGTCTCGAAGAATGAAAAGACTGAAAAGTATTTTGGATTTTAAAAAATGAAATAAAAACACAAAAGCCATCCATGAACATTTTTTTTTATAAATCACTTGTTGAGAAAGTACAGTGTGTTTCCAACGGTCCAATGGTTAAGGCGCTGCACATTATGCAGAATATTACTCCATCCTCAGCTTTGTGAGTTTGTGTCCCAGCTCTGATTATTTACTGTTTAAATCATAGTTCCCTTTTCTTCACCCACACATTTTTAATAGAAGTTGTAGCACAGTTTGTGCCATTTGAATTTTACTTTACTGCTACAATTACTAAATAAAATAAGACATCACTGACTGAGTTTTACCCTAAACCTTTGAGTTACTAGACCTGTGCTGTATTCAAGATTCAAGATTTTTTATTTGTCAAACTGAACTTGAAATTATATTTCTCTCATCCTTGATTGTGGAGCGAGGGGGAGTTCAGCTTCCCGATATCCTTGTGTATAAAGCTGTTTTTAAGTCGACTGGACCTGGCCCGTAGATTCCGCAGTCTCCTCCCTGAAGGCATTACCTTGAAGAGACTGTGTGATGGGTGCGTAGGGTCCCTGGTGATTCTGACAGCTTTGCGGGTGAGACGGGTGGAGTACATGTCCTTAATGGAGGGGAGAGGGGCTCCGCAGATCTGGAGCGCTGGAGGCTCTTTCAGCAGGAGGCAGTGCTGGCGCCGTGCCACACAGTGATGGAGCTGGTCAGGATGCTCTCTATAGTCCCTCTGTAGAAGAACCACACAGTGATGGAGCTGGTCAGGATGTTCTCTATAGTCCCTCTGTAGAAGAACCACACAGTGATGGAGCTGGTCAGGATGTTCTCTATAGTCCCTCTGTAGAAGAGCCACACAGTGATGGAGCTGGTCAGGACGCTCTCTATAGTCCCTCTGTAGAAGAACCACACAGTGACGGAGCTGGTCAGGATGCTCTCTATAGTCCCTCTGTAGAAGAACCACACAGTGATGGAGCTGGTCAGGATGCTCTCTATAGTCCCTCTGTAGAAGAACCACACAGTGATGGAGCTGGTCAGGATGCTCTCTATAGTCCCTCTGTAGAAGAGCCACACAGTGACGGAGCTGGTCAGGATGCTCTCTATAGTCCCTCTGTAGAAGTGCCACACAGTGACGGAGCTGGTCAGGATGCTCTCTATAGTCCCTAGAAGTGCCACACAGTGACGGAGCTGGTCAGGATGCTCTCTATAGTCCCTCTGTAGAAGTACCACACAGTGATGGAGCTGGTCAGGATGTTCTCTATAGTCCCTCTGTAGAAGAGCCACACAGTGACGGAGCTGGTCAGGACGCTCTCTATAGTCTCTCTGTAGAAGAACCACACAGTGACGGAGCTGGTCAGGATGCTCTCTATAGTCCCTCTGTAGAAGTACCACACAGTGATGGAGCTGGTCAGGATGTTCTCTATAGTCCCTCTGTAGAAGAGCCACACAGTGACGGAGCTGGTCAGGACGCTCTCTATAGTCCCTCTGTAGAAGAACCACACAGTGACGGAGCTGGTCAGGATGCTCTCTATAGTCCCTCTGTAGAAGTACCACACAGTGACGGAGCTGGTCAGGATGCTCTCTATAGTCCCTCTGTAGAAGAACCACACAGTGATGGAGCTGGTCAGGATGCTCTCTATAGTCCCTCTGTAGAAGAACCACACAGTGATGGAGCTGGTCAGGATGCTCTCTATAGTCCCTCTGTAGAAGAGCCACACAGTGATGGAGCTGGTCAGGATGCTCTCTATAGTCCCTCTGTAGAAGTGCCACACAGTGACGGAGCTGGTCAGGATGCTCTCTATAGTCCCTCTGTAGAAGTACCACACAGTGACGGAGCTGGTCAGGATGCTCTCTATAGTCCCTCTGTAGAAGTGCCACACAGTGATGGAGCTGGTCAGGATGCTCTCTATAGTCCCTCTGTAGAAGAACCACACAGTGATGGAGCTGGTCAGGATGCTCTCTATAGTCCCTCTGTAGAAGAACCACACAGTGATGGAGCTGGTCAGGATGCTCTCTATAGTCCCTCTGTAGAAGAGCCACACAGTGACGGAGCTGGTCAGGATGCTCTCTATAGTCCCTCTGTAGAAGAACCACACAGTGATGGAGCTGGTCAGGATGCTCTCTATAGTCCCTCTGTAGAAGTACCACACAGTGATGGAGCTGGTCAGGATGTTCTCTATAGTCCCTCTGTAGAAGAGCCACACAGTGATGGAGCTGGTCAGGATGTTCTCTATAGTCCCTCTGTAGAAGTTGCACATAACGGAGGCTCTGGCTCTTCTCAACTTACGGAGAAAATAGAGACGCTGATTACTTTTCTTGACCAGTGAGGTAGTGTGCATGGTCCAGGAAAGGTTCTCTGTGATGTGCCCTGTATCCACAAGGCACTAAACACAAAAAGCTGCTGCCACATGGACAGCACCTATATGGAGGTTCAGTCATTCTCCACCTGGTTCTGCAGCTACACCTGACTGAAGGGAGCGGCAGTGAGATATTTCAGTTGCTCTAAAAACCCACATTTGTACTGAATTCATCAGATCAGATTTTTGCGTTGTCTGATTCTCCAGTTATCTGATTATCTGACCATGTAAATGTAGCCATTGCAGGGACGTCACAGAAACGTCTCACAAGTTGACAACAACAAATAGTGTTTGCAATGTTGCCACAACTGCTTGAGACCGCGGGAGACCTTTCAGAGACCTCTCGGAGACCTTTCAGAGACCTCTTGAAGACCTCTCAAAGGTCGCTTGGAGACCATGCGGGGACTCCGCTGAAATCGAACATGTTTGTTTTCACCAAGAAATCTCCGAGACCTGTGGCAGGTCTAGTCTCCAACTAGTCTCAAGGCCGGTGAGATAGTGCGCAATCACTCCGAGTTGTGGAGACGTTGCGGAGACTGCCAGACACTCTGTCCGGTGAGATAGGCCCTTTAGACACGTTTCCTCTCCCTGTGGTATTTCAGTGTATAACTATCAAATTAGAAGTTAGAATATTTTGTACAAACACAGAGAGCCAGTGCTTTTGCCAGTCGCCTGAGGGCGTCGCTTCGAGTAAAAAGGGGTCGGCGGAGGCAAGGTGTGCACACAGCACTAGCTACAATGAGCACTTTTTCTTCATTGCCATGGTGTGCAGCCTCGTGCAGCTTGTTAAGTGGTCGCATGACACACTACTAACTATTTCTCCCACAGTGAGTTAAACACTGTCCAACTCCCGGATACATTGATGGTCAGGCTCTAGCTCAAGGATTAAAGAGCACGGGTCAAACTCCACGCCGCAGAAATGTGATAAAAGTAGCGGGAAATATTCCAGTCTGGTACGATCTGTAGGAGGTAAAGATTGGGGAGGGGGACCACTGTTGTGTGGGAGTCTGTCCAATCACTTAAGCCTCTGTTCCACATAGCACGACTCGACCGCGCATGCCAAATCTACGTGCAAGTATCCACTCTACCCAGGACACGCTTTTCTTTCCACTACACGGCACACTAAGTTGTTGTGGGCTGGGCTACTCAGACATGCGTGAATGAAGCCAAAAACCATTCTGGGGGTGTTTATGATAAGGAAATAGCATTGCAACATAGTTAAAAGTTCAAAAAAGTAGATTTTGCAGGATATAGGACCTTTAATTAAATGTAGTCCGATGTCTGCTCATGTGCTGCAGGTGGCTTGCTGTGAACCTGGAGTTTTTGGGGAACCTCCTTGTCTTGGCGGCTGCTCTGTTGTCAGTGTTTGGGCGACATGAGCTGAGTTCAGGAATCATTGGTCTGGCCATTTCTCACTCGCTACAGGTATGCAGTGACCCTCACTCCTTCACAGACACAAGAAAGTGGAAACCAGGCACAGGTCACTTTAGTAGGGCTGGATTCAGTAGGAGCCACATTTCAGTGGGCTTCAGAGGAAACTATATACACGCTTGTCTCATTATGCTATTTGACGAGGATTACTTGAATTTTGTCCTTGTACTTTATGTATGTCATAGTTTGCTAATTCTGTTTTACAATGTTCAGTACCCAAAGAAAATGGATCTGAAATGTGTGTAGAAATGTTGAAAGCCTTGAGTAAAAAAGTATGGTAAAACTACTCTAAGAAGTTCAGATACTATGAAAAGTCATGATCTAAATGAATATTCCCCAGCTGTGTGAGTAGGTAGTTCCTCACTTGATCTTATCACCTGTGTGTGTTGTTCCTGTGTCCAGGTGACCAGTGTGCTCAGCTGGATTGTCCGCTCCTGGACTGATGTGGAGAACAACATAGTGTCAGTGGAGAGAGTGAAGGAATATGCCCACACCTCCAAAGAGGTACAGTACTAGCCTCGTAAACTCTGGTCAATTATCTTTTCCCTACATGTTACGTCTGGGTCTGATCTCAGTGGCTGCGTTACATCGGTTGAATTTCAACCTACCATTCAGCGAGCGGGGGAGGCGGGTGTTGTAGGTGACATCCAGCATTTGCACTGGATTTGCTGGTTGTAGTTTGAAAACAGATCCAATCGTTTCAAAGGAGTTCACTCCTCCCACCTGAAAACAGAGCTCAATTGTGAAGTTCAAGACCCTCTGTATGAAATGAGTACGAGGGCATGGTAAGATCAGGCTAGTACAGTACCAACGACAGGCCTGAGTTTGAACAAAACTGTTGAATCAATGCAGCTCAAATGAACAGGAGCAGAAAGAAGAGCGATCTTATGTTGTTTTCTCTTTTCCATTTTATTTTTTCAATAACTTTACTTAAGTTTTATGGTTTACTCACTAATTTACTTTATTTACAAATAATCAAAATACAATACCATCTAAGTAGTTCCACATAACTGTAAATTATGAATGTCTAATTTTAAGTATATACAAAATATGAACAAAATAATTGTTCAGAGGAGTCCTGGCTCAGGTGCAGGAGGCACAGGCTTGAATGGTTAGACTAGACTGGAGCAATGTCTCGAGTTCCTGTCTGGTTATGCTTCCGCATGAAGAGGGAGGAGTACCCTCTGTTGTGCATCACACTGATATGCAAGCCAAAACATACCGTTTCTGAGAGCCAAAGTTATGAATACACGACAGAGATGGTACGACTGGTACAGCATGACCCAACATGGTTTTAACACTCTAACACAACAATACTGACTGCAGCGTGGTGCCTTGAGAAACTCAACTCAAATGGAAAAAAAGGAGAATACCATCAGATTATTCAACATGTTTTCACATTATTCATGACGAGGAAGGTGCATGTATCTGTTTCAGGCCCCCTGGAGGTCGGACCCCGGGGCCCTCTCCCCTCTGTGGCCCCGTTCCGGCTGCATTAACTTTGAGGAGTTTGGACTCCAGTACCGCACAGGCTTAGACTGGGCCCTGAAGGACATCAGCTTCAACATTCAAGACGGCGAGAAGGTACTGTATCCTCAGCCCAAAGATATTTAAGAAAACTCTAGATCTGGCCGGCGAGGCTATCCTCTATGCCACCAATGCAAAACCAGAAGCTACATTTTCATTGATCCAACGGCAAAATGTGAGACACGCTCATTGTTTGTGATTGGTTTATTACTAATGGGTCTCGTATCTCAGTCAGGATCAGCTCATTTCTTTGACACGTCGTGTTGTTTAGCTGTATTAGCTTTGTTTTCTCCATTCATTCCCTGGGTTCAGAGGTTAGCACTCACTGTATCACTGTCCCATGTTCAATAAATATTGGTCATGTGTTAAAAAGTACAGAAATACTGTTTTAAAGGAGGAAACAAATGTTATTTTCATTATTATTATTTGAAGTGTTTGACAGAGGAAAATCTATGAACAAATGGAGCCTAAATCTGTGCCTCTGATAAAACTGGAATAACATTTGAAAAACCAGGTATGATATAAGGGGCCAGATCTTGAGCCTGGCGCAAGGACAGCGCAAGCTCCAAACGCGATGGTTATCTTCCATGGACACAGTTGTTGCGCTATGTGCCTGCGCCGCTGCTGAGAGGGCGGGGCTTAAAAAAGAGAGAGGACTGATATGCTATATGCTATATGCTATAGGCTATGTTTAGTATATTAGTTACAAAATGTGTAGTTATACTTTAAAATAAAAAGAATAAATAAACTAGCTGTTGTCACCTCTTTTGTGAAAACAGAAAGTGTGCCCTATCTAGAGACAGGAGCGAAGCATGCACATGCCATGCACATGAGCTCGGCCCCGCCTTCTTATATCAATCTCACCCATCATTGAACACTTGACCTGGGATGCGACGCGTTCACTACTGTACTGAAAAATGGAGCTGCAAACAGTCAAAGAAAAACTTCAGACTGGAGAGTTAACGAGACAGAGCCGAGGTATGGAAAGGGCTCAAACTAGTAGTGGACGATGCTATCAAAACTCGCGTGGGCTTTTCTATGATACGAGAGCAAAAAGACTGGCACCTCTTCCCTGAGCAGACAGTTGAAAGCATGCGCTGGCCCTGGGAAAAATGATGATTGCCAAACATCTATAACATAATCTAAGCAAAAGGGCAGGCCATCACAGACAAATGTGTCGACGTTTGCTGTGAAGACTTGAGACCATTTTCTATTGTCAACGGTGAGGGATTTCAAGGTGTGTGGAGTTCCTCAGGGCTCAATCCTGGGTCCAAAACTTTTTTTTATTGTATATTAATGATGTGTGCTCGGTCTCAGAGATATTTAGGTTCATCCTCTTCACCAACGACACAACATTACTAGCGTCAGGCGCGAACTTGCAACAACTTGTGATTGAAGTTACAGAAGAATTGTCCAAGCTAAAGGACTGGTTCGATAAAAAATAAATTATCACTGAATGTATTAAAAACAAAATTTATGGTTTTCACAAATATACACATAGAAGTGGAGATCCAACTAAAAATCGATAATAATATCATTGAAAGAGTCTATGAACACACCTTTCTGGGAGCAACGCTTGATCACAAGTTAAGCTGGAAAACCCATATCACTAAGATTAGAGCCAAAATGGCAAAAACGTGTCTTTAATGGGCAGAGCGAGACCTTTCTTTGATAAGCAATCATTAAATGTACAGCTCTCTTATACTACCTTACCTGACCTACTACGTGGAAATCAGGAGGAACACGTATATAAGCAACACAGATGTTTTTATTTAAATTACAAAAGAAGGCCTTAAGATTTATCCACAAAGTTGGATATAGGGAGCACACCAACCCATTATTTGTACAGTCGCAGATTCTTAAATACACAGAATTGGTGCAATTAAAAACTGCACTAGTTGTTTTCAAATATATAGTTTACTCCCTGCAAACATTCAAATAATGTTTTCAGACCATGATGGGGGTTACAACTTAAGAAGGAAAATGAATTTTAAGAAAAAATATTCCCGCACAACACTAAAAAGTATGTCTATTACACAAAGTGGAGTTGACCACTGGAACACTTTAAAAGAGGATATAAAACTGTGTTCAACTGTAGTACAATTTAAAACAAACGTACAGAAAGCAAATACTGGAAAAGTATGCAGAACTCTAAAATAATTATCTGTTCCTGAACTATGAGTTGTTTTTGTAATTCTGATCCGATTATGAGAAGTATGTAATGAATTTGGACTAATTATGTGATATACAGTGTGTGCCCCCTCAACCTTATGCAGGTGCACACAAGAGAATGTTATGAACTAAGTTACTTTACCGTTTTGGGATTGCTAAGAGGAGCTGTTTGTTCATTTTATTTGCTACTAAGGCAATTCCACAGATTGGAAATGCCTCGTAGATCTCATGGGAAAAGCCTTAATATAAATTAGATTAGATAGTGATTTTGCCGTGAGCAGTAGTTTAAGTTGAGTAAGTCTACTGAAAGGAGGGGTAGGGCCTTATAAGTTATTATTAACTTCTTCCTACTCCCTTTGAGCAACACTAATGCTTCTTATGTTGTGAATAAATTCTGTAAGATATATGTATACTTTACCTGTATGTATCTGTTGCTCAAATAAATAATCTAAACTAAACTAATAATAATAATGATTTTATCTTTTATCTGCTTCCTTTCTCTACTTTTAGATTTCTTCTCTCTCTCTTTACGACATATGAAAAATAAAAACTATCTTGAAAAAACTATCTGACAAAGAGGTAATTAGGTGGATTTTAGGATGCACATGTCTTTGCCTTAGAAAACTTACCAGTTGTGAAATCTCTCTCATCTTGATGTTAGTTTATCCACATATCTACCAAGTGTTTGCATTTACTTTCAGAAGACAAAAAACTAATTTGTTGGGTCGAACAGTATTGCCAGTTTTTTGGATTTGTTGTTACATTTAGATTCCCACCCATGATAATGACGTATGGAAGTTTATTTGTATAGTGCTTGTCCCATGACCCAAGTCGCCCAAAGCGTCACACAGTTTTAGAGGTTCTGTTCATTCACTTCACTGGTAAACTATGTCTGTAGCCACAGTTTCCCCCGGGGAAACTGTGCGACTGCTCCACTATTCATTCATGCACACACATCATTCATCTTGGCCTATTGTACTTGTTTTAGTGGTAGGGAAAACCGGAGTACCCGCTAGACACGGGAAGAACATGCAAACTCCACAGAAAGGCAGCATCCAGGTGGGAATCGAACACTGGACCTTCTTGCTGTGAAGCACGAGCGTTAACTGCTGCGCCACTGTGCCAGCGTGCAGATATGTTTACGAATGTGATGTGACTATTATCGATCAAACAGGATCTAAAAACATGCATGTTGTGATTTATTTGTTTTATTTAAAAAGTAAGGCAACACCAGCTCTTTTTTCTTACCTCGCCAGCAACCTGAATTCTCGCAGTATTTGTGAATTTACAAACACGCAAGAATCCATCTTAAACCGCTCCCACCTCCACTGTTCGATACCAAACCAAAAGTGGTCTGGGCCAAATAGATACTGATAAACAACGAAGCGGCAACAAAAAACACGAGGTGCTGCAACACATAACACCATCACACGACTTTTTTCAAAACTAAATACTGAATGGATTTGCTGTGTTCTTGATCCAATCTGCAGCAAATGTTGCTCCAAAAATGCATCCTTTTCCCGAATGATTCAAGCCAGAGCGATCCCAGATTGACTGTAATATCAATCTGGCTCTTCCCAGGTTACTGTTTGAATTGAACCCATTTGAATTGTCCAGTCCTCAAATGTAATGTCAGTATAAATAAAGTTGTCTTGCCTTGCCTAGAATGATTCAGAATCATCCATTTCCGAGGTATAATTCTCAAACCCTTTGCTCGTTGGTGCAGTGGTTAGCGCCTCATGTTCTCTCCGTGTTTATGTTTTCTGTGGGTACTCCGGTTTCACCTACTACTAAAAACATGCATAATAGGTTAATCCTCCAGCCAGGTGGTTCTGACCATTAGCCTGGCGCAGCATCTGGAGATGGGTCCCCAGGCGCCATGCTGTTCCTTGTTAGAAACCCTGTTCTCAGATCTTTATTCATCATAAACCAAACATAGCACTGCAGGTTCCCACTCTACCCTCCGACCGGCTGGCCTTAGGTTTCCATCCATCACCTGACGACTGTGGGACCTGTGTTGGGTAGTTCTCTGATGAGGGACACCCATAAGGGACAGCCCTGGGCCTCATAAGTGGCGCCCTCTTGTGACTAACTGGTGGTGATCCGTGTGTGGCAGATTGGGATCGTCGGTCGGACCGGAGCGGGAAAGTCCTCGCTGGCCCTGGGACTCTTCCGGATTCTGGAATCGGCTCATGGCTGGATCTGCATCGATGGGACGGACATCTCACTTATTGGCCTTCACGATCTGAGGTCCAGATTAACTATTATCCCACAGGTCAGTGAAAGCAGCACAAACTGTATTTCCAGCTTTATCATTAAACTGTCGGGGTAAAGGTGGGTCCTGATGCCATACGCCTGCTTTAGAGGACCAGTCCTTAGGTGGTTAAGAGACGAACTGCCCTGGGGTAAGTGCTAGTGGACCCTGATTTACTTGTTTTACAGTTTTTCTCCATTGGTTTGGCTCATTTCTTGAAACAGAAATTACATTCTCAAAAAACATGGACAAGTCTCCAAACCACTTGGCAATTGTTCACAACAGAATTGAATTTCTCATTAATTTCATCAAATTGCAAATGTCTAAGTCCATGTCTCAGTGTCTCAGTACATCTTGCAAATGGTTAAGTACATGTAGCCTGCAATTAGCACAATTTCCAAGTGAATAGATCTTGTTGATCTAAACTGATTGTTGATTCTCAGTCTAATGGTTGTTCACTCCAAAACGTGTCAGCGTCATTTCATTGTATGAGTCATCACATGCACAATAGTCTGTTCAATTGTCAAAATGAGTCAAGAACACAATACCATGAATACCATATGAATCGCTTGGAACATTTGATACATTCATTACAACAATTAAAGGGGTACCTGATTTTTTGGTGTTGTAGAATACATTTATTTTTGCCACCTCAGAGTCTGTTGTACACACAGAAAAACACCGACCTTGCTGTATTGTCTTCACCTAAAGTTTTATTGAGCAATAGATGATAGAAGTCTAATCTAAATTAATGGAATTTATCTTAGGGGTGGCCCCGCCCTGCTTCACTTTGTCACCACTCAATGCTGTATATGGGTGAAATGTGCATGTAATTACATTCTTTGAATAATGTGAATACACAGGAGGGACTGTGAGAGCTAGAGCCAGTTTGGGCCAAAACAAAAAATATCACTGTTTGAACAGGAAAAATCAGGTGCACCAGCTTTAACAGTCTGGTGAAACTTGACTAATGAAGCACTGTAGGCTGCATATCATTTTCATTGTTTTTGTTTGTGTGTTATGTTACAGTATGTTATGCTGAATACATTTTCTTTTTACTCTGATGTATGGAAGTTACTTTATTTGTGTGAATGATAATGGTTACAATTTCCTTGGCAGTATGAGTGCAACGTATGACGTCAAACCTTGGAGGCGACTCATACCCTCAAATCCTATTTCTTTGTTGTTTTTTTCAGTTTCTGTTAGTTAGACAAAAAAAGTTACAGTAACCATTGTCAATGAAGGACTGGGCTAAGACTGAAAGGTGGACATGAGGGACATTTCAATGGTCCTCTGCCATAGTGACAAAACATCTAAACATTTAGACTTGCAGTGCTTACACAGTGCCAGAGGGACAAAGCATTTTGGGGACACTGACTGTTTAAATGAGAAGGAAATTTAGTTTTGACACATGAGTGAACTGTTTTGGGAGAGATATGAACTTTTGCAGGTGAACCATGGTGTTATGCCGAACCATCCACGTTATTTTGGCAAAAGCACCAAGAGTGTTGAGAACGTCCAAAGCAATTGAGAAGGATCTTTGCCATTTTGGGGGCACAGACTATTTAAATGAGAAGGAAATGTAGTTTTGAAGCATGAGTGAACTGTTTTGGGAGAGATATGAGCTTTTGCTGAGTGAGCTATAGTGTTGTGCTGAACTTACGACTGTTTTGCCAAATGATCTTAGAGTTTTGAGAATGTAATTTCTGTGTCAAGAAATGAGCCAAACCAATGAAGAAAAACTGTAATACTCCTGACAATGGGCCTGCCCTGTTTGAAAGACCACCAGCTACCACTGATGCAGAGAGCTATGTACTGCCATCAATATAAAATGGAAATTAAAGTGCAATTTCTTCAAAACGTTACTCATTTAAAAGTATTTGATTAAATGTAACTAATTACTATGCTCTCCTTTGAGGGCATTAAGGGCATGTTCTTTTGCTTTAAATTGGGTCCATTATTGAGAAAAGAAGACACAGACACGAGGAAACAGCACACTCTAATGGACAGCCTTGTAATCAGGGTCTTTATTTTATACAAGGCTTACAGTGGGATGAAAATGTATGTGAACACTTTGGAATTTCTCACATTTCTGCCTAAATTTGTCTTAAAATGTGGTCTGATCTTCATCAAAATCATAAGAATGAATAAACAGTGTCTGCTTAAACTAATACCACCCAAACATTTACATTTTATCATATTTTTATTGGCCGTAACATGTAAACATTCACAGGACAGGGAGGAAAAGTAAGTGAACCCAGGAATCTCACTGAACTGCAGCAGTTTTGTAAAGAGGAATGGTCCAAGATTCATCCTGATCGTTTGAGCGTCTAATCTGCAACTACAGGAAAGCAGTTATTGCTACAAAAGAAGGATCAGCAGATATTTAATACAAGGGTTGTGAATGTCTTAGGTCTTTCTGCAAAATATCTTGATAAACTTGTGAATTAATTTTTCTATTGATGATATCACGTTGTCCGGGCCCTGAGGAAACAAAACACTGAGGCAACAAACGCACGTTTGGTCTGTACACACCTTTTGGCTGAGCGGGACTTAAGTCCGCTGACGAAGCCTTCTGGATGAGAGGCGAAACGTTCGAAGACTTGAGTACTGAGTACAGAGAATGACTAAAGTACCTTCATTGAAGATGGACAACTCCTGTACGACTGAGAGCTTACACAGATATACAACATTAACCTGTTCAGGGACTGTGGATGGAAATGAGCATTTTTGCTATAACCTGGCACATGACATTTCTTATTTTAATGTCTTATATGCATTATCCCTGATCAAAAAAACAAAAACATGGACCAAATGGGCAAGACTCTTGGCTTCGCTTTTCCTAAGAAAAAAGTCTAACTAAACCTGTCCACTGGTATGTAAAGCCAGGGGCATGTTTATCAGAGGAACTGTATTAGCAGGGTATTAAAAAGCATTCAAAGTCATTAGACTAATTATGACCAAATTAAAGTCCTTAAAAAGCATTACACTAGATTTGTGGCCTTATCCTTATCGTTTTAGGGCATTAAATGAAATTGAAAAGCATTAAAAGAGACATGCTACTCCCTGAAATGGATCTGTAACAAGTTCAGTTCAATTGCATTGCTGGTAAGTAAGTGTGCAAGTAAGTTTACGCTGAAACCTTTGGCTGGCCTTGGTGCCTCCTAACAGCACTGAACCACGGTCTGGAGGTAAGAAAAAGATAAACTGGTGTTTTTAAAGACACGGCTGTTGTTTGTTTGTTTTAGGATGAACTGCTGTTACTTCCGAAGAAATCAGAGATGGCAGTAAAAGACGGTTTCATGTTGTGCTGTTTTATGATGTGCCAGTTGACCATCTGCTGTTGCTTAAATTAATCTGTGTCACAGCGCTACGTACATACATGACACTTTGTCCCCTAAATATGTCAAGGTCCATTTTTAAAACCACACCTGTTGTCAAACCCACTATTCCAGTGTGAACCAGTATCATTCTGAACAGGCCTATATTATGTAAAGGGAAGTTTTTTGTGGCTTAATCATATTAGAATTTCATATCCTTGTAAAACACTCTGGTAAAAGTCAAAGTCAAATAGAGAACCTTTTTTTTAAACCACTAAGATCATCCTGCAAACATTACCTTATTTTCTACTCATTTGGCACATTCTGTCCCCGTCCTGTTCTTCTCCGGTGTTCCTCTGAGCCCAGGACCCCGTGCTCTTCTCTGGGACCCTCCGCATGAACCTGGACCCGTACAAGACCTGCTCCGACTCCGCCCTGTGGGACGTCCTTCAGCTGTCCCACCTCGGCCCCTTTGTGTCCGCACTGCCGCACAAGTTGGACCACATGTGCAGCGAGGGGGAGAGAACCTCAGGTGAGCAGTGTGGGGGAGAGAGCCTCAGGTGAGCAGTGTGGGGGAGAGAACCTCAGGGGAGCAGTGTGGGGGAGAGAACCTCAGGGGAGCAGTGTGGGGGAGAGAACCTCAGGGGAGCAGTGTGGGGGAGAGAACCACAGGGGAGCAGTGTGGGGGAGAGAGCCTCAGGTGAGCAGTGTGGGGGAGAGAACCTCAGGGGAGCAGTGTGGGGGAGAGAACCTCAGGGGAGCAGTGTGGGGAGAGAACCTCAGGGGAGCAGTGTGGGGGAGAGAGCCTCAGGGGAGCAGTGTGGGGGAGAGAACATGAGATGAGTAGTGTGAGGGAGAGAACCTCAGGTCAGCAATGTGGTGGGAGAACCTCGGGTAAGCAGTGTGGGAGAAAGAACTTAAAGCGAGCAGTGTGGAAGATCGAGAATCTCAAGTGAGCAGTGTGGGAGAACCTGGGGTCAGCAGTGTGGGAGATAACCTTACATGAGCAATATGAGAGAGAGAATTTCAGGTCAGCAGTGTGGGAGAGAGAACTT
Organism: Neogobius melanostomus; assembly: GCA_007210695.1. Classification (NCBI taxonomy): domain Eukaryota; kingdom Metazoa; phylum Chordata; class Actinopteri; order Gobiiformes; family Gobiidae; genus Neogobius; species Neogobius melanostomus. Next base: position 125,754 of record VHKM01000621.1, read on the forward strand.
TCAGGTGAGCAGTGTGGGAGAGAACCTCAGTGAGCAGTGTGGGAGAGAACCTCAGGGGAGCAGTGTGAGGGAGAGAACCTCATGTGAGCAGTGTGGGAGAGAGGACTTTCAGGTGAGCAGTGTGGGAGAGAGAACTTTCAAGTGAGCAGTGTGGGAGATAACCTTGACTGAGTAGTGTGGGGGATAGAACCTCGGGTGAGCAGTGTCTGGGAGAGAACCTCAAGTGAGCAGTGTGGGAGAGAACCTCAGGAAGATAAATAAAGGAAGAAATGGCTCACTATCCACTGAAAATGGTTCCACGGCCTACTTTTGGGTCTCAACCCACCATTTGAGAACCACTGGTTTATACAATAAGCTACATCACAGGCTGTATTGATTATTTCCCCTGCTGTCTCCACATTCATATCAGGAAACTTTGGCTCTTTGCAAATAAATGTAGATGTATAACTTTCTACAATTGCTTGTTGTCACTAAGGGAGCTGCAGATTTTCTGTCTAAAATAGGTTTTTCAAGTTACTTAATTCTGTCACTTTAATTGTCAACTTGAAATCATCATTTCGATCCATATCAATTTTACAGACCAGTTGGACCTTTTAACATCATCCATAAACTGATTGGCATCAAACCTTTTGTATGACCTATGATTGACAATCCTCCCACTAGATTTAGGCATTTTTGTTTTCTGTATTGTAGATATCAAATGCATCCTCACTGCATCCTCCTCCATCAGAGACTCAACACAATTGATGAACATTTACAGTGGGGAAAAAAGTATTTAGTCAACCAACAATTGTGCAAGTTCTCCCACTTAAAAAGGTGAGAGAGGCCTGTAATTTTCATCATAGGTAAACCTCAACTATGAGAAACAAAATGAGAAAAAAAAATCCAGAAAATCACACTGTCTGATTTTTTATGAATTTATTTGCAAATTCTGGTGGAAAATAAGTATTTGGTCAATAACAAACAAGCAAGATTTCTGGCTCTCACAGACCTGTAACTTCTTCTTTAAGAGGCTCCTCTGTCCTCCACTCGTTACCTGTATTAATGGCCCCTGTTTGAACTTGTTATCAGTATAAAAGACACCTGTCCACAACCTCAAACAGTCACACTCCAAACTCCACTATGGTCAAGACCAAAGAGCTGTCCAAAGACACCAGAAACAAACTGTAGACCTGCACCAGGCTGGGAGGACTGAATCTGCAATTGGTAAGCAGCTTGGTGTGAAGAAATCAACTGTGGAAGCAATTATTAGAAAATGGAAGACATACAAGACCACTGATAATCTCCCTCGATCTGGGGCTCCACGCAAGATCTCACCCCGTGGGGTCAAAATGATCACAAGAACGGTGAGCAAAAATCCCAGAACCACACGGGGGGACCTAGTGAATGACCTGCAGAGAGCTGGACCAAAGTAACAAAGGCTACCGTCAGTAACACACTACGCCGCCAGGGACTCAATTCCTGCAGTGCCAGACGTGTCCCCCTGCTTAAGCCAGGACATGTCCCAGCCCGTCTGAAGTTTGCTAGAGAGCATCTGGATGATCCAGAAGAGGACTGGGACAATGTCACATGGTCAGATCAAACCAAAATGGAACTTTTTGGTAAAAACTCAGCTCGTCGTGTTTGGAGGAGAAAGAAAGAACACCATACCTACTGTGAAGCATGGGGGTGGAAACATCAGCTTTGGGGCTGTTTTTCTGCAAAGGGACCAGGACGACTGATCCATGTAAAGGAAAGAATGAATGGAGCCATGTATCGTGAGATTTTGAGTGAAAACCTCCTTCCATCAGCAAGGGCATTGAAAATGAAACGTGTCTGGGTCTTTCAGCATGACAATGATCCCAAACACACCGCCCGGGAAACGAAGGAGTGGCTTCGTAAGAAGCATTTCAAGGTCCTGGAGTGGCCTAGCCAGTCTCCAGACCTCAACCCCATAGAAAATCTTTGGAGGGAGTTGAAAGTCCGTGTTACCCAGCGCCTGCCCCAAAACATCACTGCTCTAGAGATCTGCATGGAGGAATGGACCAAAATACCAGCAACAGTGTGTGAAAACCTTGTGAAGACTTACAGAAAACGTTTGACCTCTGTCATTGCCAACAAAGGGTATATAACAAAGTATTGAGATGAACTTTTGTTATTGACCAAATACTTATTTTCCACCATAATTTGCATATAAATTCATTAAAAATCAGACAATGTGATTTTCTGGATTTTTTTCTCATTTTCTCTCATAGTGAGGTTTACCTATGATGAAAATTACAGGCCTCTCTCATCTTTTTAAGTGGGAGAACTTGCACAATTGTTGGTTGACTAAATACTTTTTTCCCCACTGTATATGAGAATTAAAATGCACCATTCATAGAAATTCATGTCGGTTGAGTAACAGTCTGTTTGAGAGTGCAGGTGTTAGTCGTAGCAAAATACGTTCTGATCCAAAAAACAAAACCAATCAATAAATCTCCTGAAAGAAAGAGGTGAGCAGTGTGGGGTGAGAGTGCTGAGCAGGATGAAGGGAGAGTACTTAAAGTTAAAAGGACAAGAAGCTCTGTTTAGGGGAAAGTACCTCAGGTGAGCAGTATGGGCAGAGACGACCTCTATTCTCTCCTATTTCAGAATCCTATGTTTGTAAAAAGTTATAATTACATTAGTGAACCCTTGTTTTGAGCTAGTTATCCTGTTTCCGTATTATTGTCTCCCTTCTCCCCTCTCTGAGCAGTGTAGGGCAGAGGCAGCTCCTATGTTTGGCCCGCGCTCTGCTGAGGAAGACCCGGGTGCTGGTCCTGGATGAAGCCACAGCCGCAGTGGACCTGGAGACCGACCAGCTCATCCAGTCCACCATCCGCACCCACTTCAGGGACTGCACCGTGCTAACCATCGCTCACCGCCTGCACACCATCCTGGACTACAGCAGGTCAGCCCCAAACTAAAACACACCACCCAGACTACAGCAGGTCAGCCCAAACTAAAACACACCTCCCAGACTACAGCAGTCAGCCTAATTAAAACACACCACCAGACTACAGCAGGTCAGCCCTAAATTAAAACACACCACCCAGACTACAGCAGGTCAGCCCTAAACTAAAACACACCTCCCAGACTACAGCAGGTCAGCCCTAAATTAAAACACACCACCCAGACACAGCAGGTCAGCCTAAACTAAAACACACCACCCAGACTACAGCAGGTCAGCCCTAAACTAAAAAACACACCCAGACTACAGCAGGTCAGCCCTAAACTAAAACACACCTCCCAGACTACAGCAGGTCAGCCCTAACTAAAACACACCTCCCAGACTACAGCAGGTCAGCCCTAAACTAAAACACACCTCCCAGACTACAGCAGGTCAGCCCTAAATTAAAACACACCACCCAGACTACAGCAGGTCAGTCCTAAACTAAAACACACCACCCAGACCACAGCAGGTCAGCCCTAAACTAAAACACACCACCCAGACTACAGCAGGTCAGCCCTAAACTAAAACACACCACCCAGACTACAGCAGGTCAGCCCTAAACTAAAACACACCACCCAGACTACAGCAGATCAGCCCTAAACTAAAACACACCACCCAGACTACAGCAGGTCAGCCCTAAACTAAAACACACCCCCAGACCACAGCAGGTCAGCCCTAAACTAAAACACACCACCCAGACTACAGCAGGTCAGCCCTAAACTAAACACACCACCCAGACTACAGCAGGTCAGCCTAAACTAAAACACACCACCCAGACTACAGCAGGTCAGCCCTAAATTAAAACACACCACCCAGACTACAGCAGGTCAGTCCTAAACTAAACACACCACCCAGACCACAGCAGGTCAGCCCTAAACTAAAACACACCACCCAGACTACAGCAGGTCAGCCCTAAACTAAAACACACCACCCAGACTACAGCAGGTCAGCCCTAAACTAAAACACACCCCCAACACAGACAGCCAACTAACACCACCCAGACTACAGCAGGTCAGCCCTAAACTAAAACACACCACCCAGACTACAGCAGGTCAGCCCTAAACTAAAACACACCACCCAGACTACAGCAGGTCAGCCCTAAACTAAAACACACCACCCAGACACAGCAGTCAGCCTAAACTAAAACACACCACCCAGACTACAGCAGGTCAGCCCTAAACTAAAACACACCACCCAGACTACAGCAGGTCAGCCCTAAACTAAAAACACACCACCCAGACTACAGCAGGTCAGCCCTAAACTAAAACACACCACCCAGACTACAGCAGGTCAGCCCTAAACTAAAACACACCACCCAGACTACAGCAGGTCAGCCCTAAACTAAAACACACCACCCAGACTACAGCAGGTCAGCCCTAAACTAAAACACACCACCCAGACTACAGCAGGTCAGCCCTAAACTAAAACACACCACCCAGACTACAGCAGGTCAGCCCTAAACTAAAACACACCACCCAGACTACAGCAGGTCAGCCCTAAACTAAAACACACCTCCCAGACTACAGCAGGTCAGCCCTAAACTAAAACACACCACCCAGACCACAGCAGGTCAGCCCTAAACTAAAACACACCACCCAGACACAGCAGGTCAGCCCTAAACTAAAACACACCAGACACAGCAGGTCAGCCTAAACAAAACACACCACCCAGACCACAGCAGGTCAGCCCTAAACTAAAACACACCACCAGACTACAGCAGGTCAGCCCTAAACTAAAACACACCACCCAGACTACAGCAGGTCAGCCCTAAACTAAAACACACCACCCAGACTACAGCAGTCAGCCCTAAACTAAAAACACACCACCCAGACTACAGCAGGTCAGCCCTAAACTAAAACACACCACCCAGACTACAGCAGGTCAGGCCTAAACTAAAACACACCACCCAGACCACAGCAGGTCAGCCCTAAACTAAAACACACCACCCAGACCACAGCAGGTCAGCCCTAAACTAAAACACACCTCCCAGACTACAGCAGGTCAGCCCTAAACTAAAACACACCACCCAGACTACAGCAGGTCAGCCCTAAATTAAAACACACCACCCAGACTACAGTAGATCAGCCCTAAACTAAAACACACCACCCAGACTACAGCAAGTCAGCCCTAAACTAAAACACACCACCCAGACTACAGCAGGTCAGCCCTAAATTAAAACACACCACCCAGACTACAGCAGGTCAGCCCTAAACTAAAACACACCACCCAGACTACAGCAGGTCAGCCCTAAATTAAAACACACCACCCAGACTACAGCAGGTCAGCCCTAAACTAAAACACACCACCCAGACTACAGCAGGTCAGCCCTAAATTAAAACACACCACCCAGACTACAGCAGATCAGCCCTAAACTAAAACACACCACCCAGACTACAGCAGGTCAGCCCTAAACTAAAACACACCTCCCAGACTACAGCAGGTCAGCCCTAAACTAAAACACACCACCCAGACTACAGCAGGTCAGCCCTAAATAAAACACACCACCCAGACTACAGCAGGTCAGCCCTAAACTAAAACACACCCCCAGACTACAGCAGGTCAGCCTAAACTAAAACACACCACCCAGACTACAGCAGGTCAGCCCTAAACTAAAAACACACCACCCAGACTACAGCAGGTCAGCCCTAAACTAAAACACACCTCCCAGACTACAGCAGGTCAGCCCTAAACTAAACACACCCCAGACTACAGCAGGTCAGCCCTAAACTAAAACACACCACCCAGACTACAGCAGGTCAGCCCTAAACTAAAACACACCACCCAGACTACAGCAGGTCAGCCCTAAACTAAAACACACCACCCAGACTACAGCAGGTCAGCCCTAAACTAAAACACACCACCCAGACTACAGCAGGTCAGCCCTAAACTAAAACACACCACCCAGACTACAGCAGGTCAGCCCTAAACTAAAACACACCTCCCAGACTACAGCAGGTCAGCCCTAAACTAAAACACACCACCAGACTACAGCAGGTCAGCCCTAAATAAAACACACCACCAGACTACAGAGATCAGCCCTAAACTAAAAACACACCACCAGACTACAGCAGGTCAGCCCTAAACTAAAACACACCACCCAGACACCCTAACAGCAGGTCTCAGCCCTAAATTAAAACACACCCACCCAGACTACAGCAGGTCAGCCCTAAACTAAAACACACCACCCAGACTACAGCAGGTCAGCCCTAAATTAAAACACACCACCCAGACTACAGCAGTCAGCCCTAAACTAAAACACACCACCCAGACTACAGCAGGTCAGCCCTAAACTAAAACACACCACCCAGACTACAGCAGGTCAGCCCTAAATTAAAACACACCACCCAGACTACAGCAGGTCAGCCCTAAACTAAAACACACCACCAGACTACAGCAGGTCAGCCCTAAACTAAAATACACCTCCCAGACTACAGCAGGTCAGACTTAAACTAAAACACACCACCCAGACTACGCAGGTCAGCCCTAAACTAAAACACACCTCCCAGACTACAGCAGGTCAGCCCTAAACTAAAACACACCTCCCAGACTACAGCGGTCAGCCCTAAATTAAAACACACCACCCAGACTACAGCAGGTCAGCCCTAAACTAAAACACACCACCCAGACTACAGCAGGTCAGCCCTAAACTAAAACACACCACCAGACTACAGCAGGTCAGCCCTAAACTAAAACACACCTCCCAGACTACAGCGGGTCAGCCCTAAATTAAAACACACCACCCAGACTACAGCAGGTCAGCCCTAAATTAAAACACACCACCCAGACCACAGCAGGTCAGCCCCAAACTAAAGTACACCACCCAGACTACAGCAGGTCAGCCCCAAACTAAAACACACCTCCCAGACTATACCAGCACTGCTAAGTCAGGTATAGGCGTGCCAGCACGGTAGTGCAGCAGTTAGCACTTGTGCTTCACAGCTAGAAGGTCCCGGGTTCGATTCCCACCTGAACGGGCCTTTCTGTGTAGAGTTTGCATGTTCTCTCCGTGTCTGCGTAGGTTTCCTCCGGCACTCTGGTTTCTCCTACCACTAAAACATGTATAATAGGTGAATCCTCCAGCCAGGTGTTTCTGACCATCAGCCTGGCTCCACATCTGGAGATGGGTCCCCAGGTGCGGTACTGCCGCCGCCCACTGCTCCTTGCGGGTCGACCCAGCGTCGAAGGATGGGTCAAATGCAAAGGACAAATTGCGTTGTATAATGAAAAATATAAAGAACGTTAATCTTAACCTTATTTTATTTCTTTATTTGAGCATTTGGGTTTTCAAGCACCACTTTAACAGCTATTACAGAAAAAAGAAAAGAAAACACTATAATGCCCCAAAGTAATGGGCATATTATGTATTATTATCTTATTTAATGTTTTCATATCAAAATGTTGTGTTTTAGGCTATGTGTAGAGATGGCCGAAATTGTGACGATAACTTTGAATATGCAAGCCGCTCCAGACCCCAGGGCTGAAGTGGTCCGGGGCTGAAGTGGTTTGGGCCCTCCTTTGGGAGGCTGTGGCTGTGGAAACACCCGCAAAACGCTCCGGTCCGTCCCGGTCCGCTCCTATGGAAATGCCCCTTCTGACTCTCTCTGTTCCACAGGGTCGTGGTGATGGACCAGGCTCGGTGGTGGAGATGGCGCCCCCTGCAGTTCTCCTCCAGCAGCGTGGTCACTTCTATAGAATGTGTGCCGAGGCCGGCCTCGTGTAGCCAGAGAGGCTGACTGCACTTATACCAAGGGCAGTGTCGCCATATTAACTGTAATACTTAAGGATGTGAAGAGAGTTGGCAGAGCTGAGCCTGACAATTGTGTAGTTGTGTAAAGTTTGATATTTGAGAAATAATAAATGTGTTTTAGTAAAGTGTGAGGGTTTTTGTTTTGTTTTTGCATATTGACCTTAACTAAACTTTTCATCACACCTCCCAATGAAACTAGTACATATGATGCCAAATGTATCCACTTTATGGTCATTTTTGTTTTTCCAATAAATAAGCAAAGCATAATGAAGTGGTATTTACTGAGATATGTCCGATTTTGCCATCAGTATAATGGTCTCTACCTTATTTATTGTCATTTCTCATTAGAATAAGAATCAGAATTGTTTTTATTGCCATTGTTTGAGAACAGGTTCACAAACTATAAATTTTTATCGGTGCTGACGTGCAACATAAAACATATAACACAGAATCTAGATGAAAAATAAGCTATAAAACCTTAAAGTATAAGGCTATAAGGGCATGCATAAGAATATGAAATAAATAAGATAAGATAGAGGCATAACACCATGATAACACCACAAAGCAGCTGATCACGCTGAAGCTAGGAGGCCACAAATCAAATGTAAACTATTAATTAATGATAAATATAATGCAAAGGCTTATGTTATATTTTAATCAGTGCACATGAAGGAAAACCGTTCCTAAAATGATCGTTTTAATTTACAGGAATTCGACCTCGCTCTCTCCTTGTGCAGCTGAGTTTTTGCCTTTTTCTGCGACCTGCATTTGTGGTTTCTGTGTTCCACATTGTTTTACTGGATACTTTTGTACGTCTTTGCCGTGTTTTTGTGGAGGTTGGACAAACCCAGGAGGCGCAGCACCATTTCAGAGGATCAGAGGAGACAGCGAGATAGGGCAGCCAGCCAGGTTTCTTCCGAGTGCTATAGTTTCCCCGACCTCCAGGGTCATGCGGGTCAGGTTGACACACAGTGGCAGCGCGGCTCAGCCGCAGCAGCTCAGGACTAACACCTGAACACTATTTCGTTGTACGCTTGTACAATGACAATAAAGCACTTACTTACTTAAAATAAACGGTAAAATATGATAAGACAACAACAAATTGACATAGAACAACAGCGGGATTATATTTACAGATATGTAGGTATATAAAGTGATAAAGTGATATAAAGTGATCTAAGCAGATCTAAGTAACAGGCGCATTGAGTTGCCTTGTGTATGAAATGCGCGGTATAAATAAAGTTGCCTTGCCTTGCCTTGCCTAAATGTGGACACACCACACAGTGCAACGGAGCAGATTACATCCATGAGTCTGACTAGGTTATTGGGTCTTGTTATTGTTCATGAGTCTGATGGCGGAGGGGAAAAAACTGTTCAAGTGGCGGGAGGTATGGGTCTGGATAGACCGTAGCCTCCTGCCTGAGGGGAAGGGGTGAATAGTCCGTGTCCGGGGTGAGAAGGGTCAGCTGTGATCCGACCCACACGCCTCCGGGTCCTGGAGAGATGGGAGCTCACAGCCAATCACCTTCTCAGCAGCACGCACAATGCGCTGCAGTCGGTGCCTGTCCCGTTCTGTAGTGCCGGGGTACCACACAGTGATGGAGGAGGTTGAGGATGGACCACACGGTGATGGAGGAGGTGAGGATGGACCACACGGTGATGGAGGAGGTGAGGATGGACCACACGGTGATGGAGGAGGTGAGGATGGACCACACGGTGATGGAGGAGGTTGAGGATGGACCACACGGTGATGGAGGAGTGAGGATGGACCACAGGTGATGGAGGAGGTGAGGATGGACCACACGGTGATGGAGGAGGTGAGGATGGACCACACGGTGATGGAGGAGGTGAGGATGGACCACACGGTGATGGAGGAGGTGAGGATGGACCACACGGTGATGGAGGAGGTGAGGATGGACCACACGGTGATGGAGGAGGTGAGGATGGACCACACGGTGATGGAGGAGGTGAGGATGGACCACACGGTGATGGAGGAGGTGAGGATGGACCACACGGTGATGGAGGAGGTGAGGATGGACTCGATGATGGCCGTGTAGAACTGCACCAGCATCCTGGCAGGCAGCTGAAGTTTCTTGAGCTGCCGCAGGAAGAACATCCTCTGCTGGGCCTTCTTGATGAGGGAGCAGATGGTCGGCTCCCATTTGAGGTCCTGGGTGATGGTGGTGCCCAGGAAACGGAAGGAGTCCACGATGGAGATGGGAAGTCAATGATCCACCTGCAGAGGGAGTCGGGCATGCTGAGCTGGTAGAGCTTGTCTCGTAGCAGTCCAGGGAGGATGGTGTTGAAGGCAGAGCTGAAGTCCTCAAACAGGATCCTGGCGTAGGTTCCTGAGGAGTCCAGATGCTTCAGGGTGAAGTGGAGAGCCAGATTGACTGCGTCGTTCACAGACCTGTTGGCTCTGTAGGCAAACTGCAGCGGGTCCAGGAGGGGGCAGTGATGTCCTTGAGGTTGGGCAGGACCAAGCGCTCAAAAGACTTCATGACCAAAGACGTCAGCGCCACCGGCCTGTAGTCATTAAGTCCTGTTAATGTTCATTAAGGTTAATTAAGGTTCATTATGCACTAGTCAGGCTTTTTAAACAACACCTAAGCGTAGGTATTCATGCTTTAGATTCCAAATAATGAAATAAATTGTATATATATATATATATATATATATATATATATATAACTCTTCCTCACCCTCGCGGGCAGTCTCTTTTTCGTCCAAGCTCAGGTCCTCTACCAGAGGCCTGGGAGCTTGAGGGTTCTGCGCAGTATCTTTGCAGTTCCTAGAACTGCACTTTTCTGGACCGAGATGTCTGATGTATTTCCTGGGATCTGCTGGAGCCACTTCTCCAGTTTGGGGGTCACTGCCCCGAGTGCCCCAACGACCACAGGCACCACTGATGCCTTCACTCTCCAGGCCTTCTCTAGCTCTTCTCTGAGCCCCTAGTATTTCTCTAGTTTCTCGTGTTCCTTTTTCCTGATGTTGAAGTTACTTGGTATTGCTATGTCAACCACCACGGCTTTCCTCTGCTCTTTGTCCACCACCACAATGTCCGGTTGGTTCATTACCATTCTGTCCGTCTGTATCTGGAAGTCCCACAGGATCTTGGCTCGGTCATTCTCTACCACCTTTGGAGGTGTTTCCCACTTTGACCTTGGGGTTTCCAGCCCATACTCTGCACAGATGTTCCTGTACACTATGCCAGCCACTTGGTTATGGCGCTCCATGTAAGCTTTCCCTGCCAGCATCTTACACCCTGCAGTTATGTGCTGGATTGTCTCATTGGCCTCTTTGCACAGTCTACACCTGGGGTCTTGTCTGGTGTGATAGATCTGGGCCTCTATTGCTCGGGTGCTCAAGGCCTGCTCCTGTGCAGCCATGATGAGCCTCTGTGCTGTCCTTCAGGCCAGCTCTGTCTAGCCATTGGTAGGATTTCTTGATATCTGCCACTTCAGTTATGTTTCGGTGGTACATGCCGTGTAGGGGCTTGTCCTCCCATGACGGGACCTCCAGCGCCTCATCTTCTGTTCCCCATTGTCTGAGACATTCACTGAGCACGTCATCTGTTGGAGCCTTGTCCTTGATGTACTTGGATCTTGGATGTTTCATCCTGGATAGTGGCTCTCACGCTCACTAGTCCTCGGCCTCCTTCCTTACTGTACAGTCTCAGGGTGCTGGAATTTGGGGTGGAACATAAGGCCTTTAATCACAAACCTGCAGTTAAATTGCTTCATGCATGTTAGTGGGAACTTCCATGCATAGTATATCTACAGTGGGGGAAAAAGTATGTGAAAAAAGTGTGGAAGCAATTATTAGAAAATGGAAGACATACAAGACCACTGATAATCTCCCTCGATCTGGGGCTCCACGCAAGATCTCACCCCGTGGGGTCAAAATGATCACAAGAACGGTGAGCAAAAATCCCAGAACCACACGGGGGGACCTAGTGAATGACCTGCAGAGAGCTGGGACCAAAGTAACAAAGGCTACCGTCAGTAACACACTACGCCGCCAGGGACTCAGTTCCTGCAGTGCCAGACGTGTCCCCCTGCTTAAGCCAGGACATGTCCGGGCCCGTCTGAAGTTTACTAGAGAGCATCTGGATGATCCAGAAGAGGACTGGGACAATGTCATATGGTCAGATCAAACCAAAATGGAGCTTTTTGGTAAAAACTCAACTCGTCGTGTTTGGAGGAGAAAGAAAGAACACCATACCTACTGTGAAGCATGGGGGTGGAAACATCAGGCTTTGGGGCTGTTTTTCTGCAAAGGGACCAGGACGACTGATCCGTGTAAAGGAAAGAATGAATGGAGCCATGTATCGTGAGATTTTGAGTGAAAACCTCCTTCCATCAGCAAGGGCATTGAAAATGAAACGTGGCTTGTAACACATTTCTGTAAATTTACGCCAAGATTTCAACATTAGGTAAATGTTATTTTGAAATACAAATGTAACATGCAGATTTAATTTTAGTTAGATTAGTTAGATTTAGTTAAATACATACATGGCGTATTTTTACCATAATTGTAGTGTCATTTCAAAAAACTCTATCATACTGTTAATTCAATTTGAAATAACATTACCATGTTGTATTTTTGGAATGATGGGATTTTTTTTGCTAGCAATAGCTTACAGGTACATGTGAAGACAACAGCTCATCCATTAATTTTGTCATCCACTTTCATGTGGGAATTTTTCAGTGAGTATTGCTATACAATTATAGCACATGTTGTACAGAACGCTCGCAGCTTTGGGCTCCATATATTAATCAAATGTATGCGTTTTTACATTTCTTTATCAACACGTTGTTAGGCAACATGACCAATCTGATACCACGATATCTTTCCATCTCCACTTAAAGTTTGTAGTTTACTTACTCCTGCGCGCCCGTTTCTTTTATTTTTTGTTATTTGGACCCTCATACATTTCAGGGAAGGACACAGCTGTGTAGCCAGTCAGTGTCTCCGCTCTTGTCCATACAATATGACTGTAGCTGTACTAAAACGCGGACACGGGGTACAGTAGCACTAAGCTACTGCATCATTCCCTCTCACAGGTGCCTGAAACATGCCGCATTTATTCAAAACTTGCTTGTTCTCAACTGCCCTGAGCTGCTACCGCTAACCTGATATAAACAGCTTTAGTAAGCGAATCTGCAAAACTAGAACTGCCCTCCTCGTGGCTGTGGGTCATTATTTTACATTTTGGTCTAAATTTGAATTTTACATCCCATATAATAATTGCATGAGCTAATGGGAAAAAATCTGGTCCAAATTTAAAGTAAAACATATAAATTAATACTAAATACTAGCATCACGTAGCCACTGTTAACTTAATGTCATTAACTCATTTGACAATGTGTTTGTTCTGACCACTGTCTTACATGGCAAACTAACATTTCCTTCCTTTTGTTGATAAATTGTAGCTGTGGAGCTGGTGGTGTCGCCTCAAAGCCCTCTGTAAGCAGCTTTCAGCTTTTGGGAGGTTTGTATTTTCTATAATAAGCTGAACAGTCCATTTATCACAGCCATTCAAATTTCACAACAGTATTTAATTTGCTGTTCTCTGGTCAGTAAAGGTGTCCCTAACTTCAACTGGCAACGATCCTGATGTGGAGACACTAAAGTCAAATGTAAGTAATACTGGAGTAATACACTAAGGACACAGTCACACAGTGTTGTATAATCTGTTAATGCTCTTTATGTTTTTTGTCTGTAATGTTCATCAGTGCATGGATTACAAGAGGGTCCCACTGAGCCTTCACCAGGTACATATTACTCTGTAATGTCCAAACCAGTGCAAGGCGAGGCGGCGGATACAGGACCGGGCCAGGCGGCGGAGACGGGACCGGGCCAGGCGACGGAGACAGGACCGGGCGAGGCGACGGAGAAAGGACGGGCGAGGCGACGGAGAAGGACCGGGCGAGGCGACGGAGAAAGGACGGGCGAGGCGACGGAGAAAGGACCGGGCCAGGCGACGGAGAAAGGACCGGGCCAGGCGACGGAGACAGGACCGGGCCAGGCGGCGGAGACAGGACCGGGCCAGGGCGGAGGCGGGAGCGGCGGAGAAGGACCGGGCCAGGCGGCGGAGAAAGGACGGACCGGGCAGGCGGCGGAGAAAGGACCGGGCGAGGCGGCGGAGAAAGGACCGGGCCAGGCGACGGAGACAGGACCGGGCCAGGCGGCGGAGACAGGACCGGGCCAGGCGGCGGAGACAGGACCGGGCCAGGCGGCGGAGAAAGGACCGGGCGAGGCGACGGAGACAGGACCGGGCCAGGCGGCGGAGACAGGACCGGGCCAGGCGACGGAGACAGGACCGGGCCAGGCGGCGGAGACAGGACCGGGCGAGGCGGCGGAGACAGGACCGGGCCAGGCGGCGGAGAAAGGACCGGGCGAGGCGACGGAGACAGGACCGGGCCAGGCGGCGGAGACAGGACCGGGCCAGGCGACGGAGACAGGACCGGGCCAGGCGGCGGAGACAGGACCGGGCGAGGCGGCGGAGACAGGACCGGGCGAGGCGGCTGGACTGGGAGCAGCTGCGGAGACCGATCCGGGGACAGCTGCGTGGGCCGGTCCGCGGGCTCGGGCGGAGGCAGCTGCGCATCTGGGAACTCGGGCGGCGGCAGGAGCAGGATCTCCGCTGCGAGCCCTGGCAGCAGAGGCCGAAACAGGGCGGGTCCTCCGGCGGAGGCAGAAGCAGGCCCTCCGGCGGGGGCGAGAACAGGGCAGGGATCTCCGGAGGCAGGTCTGGAATCTCCGGAAGCAGCGGGAAATCCAGAGGCTTCTCCGGAGGACGGGAACATGATGTCTCGGTGAGGTAGATGCGGGGCGACAGATGGGGGGTGGAACCCTGGTTCTTGGCCGCCTCCCGCGATCCCTGCGTCTGCCTCCATGCCTACCGGCCTCAGCCGCAGATAATCCGCAGGAGTCCGCCTGCGACTCCCGCTGGGGCTGGTAACCCAGCCAACGAAAAAAATAGCTCCATGGGCACCACTGCTGGGTCTTGTGTAGGAGCATTCTGTTATGTTTTAGGGGTGTGTGGTGGAAAAATACCCAAAAATGCAGAGTAGTCCAAAAATAGGAGCCAACTAAAATTTAATGGAGCTTGTCCAAGGCGTACAAAGGAGGGGAACAAAAATGGCAAAAGGCACTTACAGTGGTCCGAGGTCAAAAACAGGATATCTTCAGAGAACAGGCTGGACACGAACAGTAACCATACAAAGAGCGCAATCACGACATACAACATCAATGCTCCGACAAAGACACAGGAGAACACCGGGGAATAAATACAACACAAGGGAAACGGGGAACAGGTGAAACACATTAGGGCGGGGCATGTAATCAGACGAGAGCAAGGGAAAGCAAAATCACAAAGACAGGCAAAACATGACAAAATAAAACACACAAGGACAGGAACAAAGACCAGGACGGGGGAAACAAAACAAAACCCCAACTAAACCTGATAACCAACCCCAAATCCTAACATATTCATCTGTATCTTCAATGAAAGGACCGACTACCTACACTGGAACAGGTATTTCAAAAGTTTCATATTTTATACACACATAAAACACTAAAGAGCAATAGGACAATTATTACTGATATTGATGAATAACGCTTTTTGTTTTATTTTAGTTTATTACATCTTCTAAACTTTTTTGTTCCTCTTTGTTTTACATGGTGACCCTGTGAACTCAACCCAACTGTGAGTCCTTCACTTATACATCTACAGTGGATCCAAGAGGAGCATCATGACACAGTCTGAGGAAGAAGAGGGAACTGTAAACACTGATCAGAGCGTCTCAGGACACTGCTGATCCTTCCTTACTGTGGCCGGCCTCTACCATTGAGATGATCCTACAAAGGTACTGGGACTGTTGACTGTGGCCACCCTCTAGAATTGAGATGAGGGAAAGACCATTAAGGTTTACCCTGGAACTCTTGGACTAAACTCTAAAATGAGCTTCAATTGAAAGAACTGGTGTTATACTCCACAGGCAGTGCCCCATCAAAATAACGTTTAAAAGATGAATGTGCATTTTAAGACTTTGGCAGCTTAATCTAGAAGCGAATGATACAAGTGTGAATTATGTAAATATTGTTATTGTTTTGTACTGTTAATGTTTAAGAAGACCACTTTAATTCCATTATGGAAGAGATTTGCTGTTTGTGTCGGCTGTTTGTGATTAGTACGAGGGTTGTGTACAGATGTGTCCTCATAAAGTACAATGGGCTCGTTACTGGGGTTTGTTAAATAAAGAAAGGTCAAAAGATCAGGATGCAGGAATTGCGCCCTTGCGGCATTGTGTGTTACTGACGGTAGCGTTTGTTACTTTGTGTATGTCTGTTTTTTAATTCAATTTAGTGTAAATTATTTAATTCAAATAGTTAAACAGTAATATGGTGTAATAATAATAAAACATGATTATGCTGTTGTTGAAGTATGTGATTTAACAGGAAAATACAGTTTATCAATGAAATCACAAAGACATGATGTGATTCAGTGGCCATACCGCCTTTGCGATGCCCAATCCCGTCAGACCTTGGAAGCTAAGCAGGGAAGGGCCTGGTTAGTACTTGGATGGGAGACCGTTCAGTAACACCAGGAAGCCTAGCGAATGTAGTGAGTGAGTGAGTGGTTGGTGGTGGTGGCTGATGTGCGCAGACTGGTTGCCTCGCTTATCATCACCGAGTATGGAATGAATGAATAATGCACCAAAATTGTAAAGCGACTTTGAGCGTCTGGAAAAGCGCTATATAAGACTAATGCATTATTATTATTCAGTGAAACAGCATTTAACCGTTAAAGTTGCCAACAGTAATGCCATGTTGAGCAAACGGTAAATGGCTGGAACCACGGCTGCCAGGTCTTTACCGTTTTTCTACCAGGAAATTCTTTACGGGTCTTTCAGCATGACACACACCGCCCGGGCAACAAGGAGTGGCTTTGTAAGAAGCATTTCAAGGTCCTGAAGTGGCCTAGCCAGTCTCCAGATCTCAACCCCATAGAAAATCTTTGGAGGGAGTTGAAAGTCCGTGTTGTCCAGCGCCTGCCCCAAAACATCACTGCTCTAGAGGAGATCTGCATGGAGGAATGGACCAAAATACCAGCAACAGTGTGACTTACAGGAAACGTTTAGTTTAGTTTATTTATTTGTTTGAGCAGTTAACCTGCTCAAAGGGAGTGGGCTGAAGCCAAAGGCTTATAAGCGCCCACCCCAAAATAAAAATAATAACATTACATTTAATATTTACAAGGTAGCAAATCATAAACAAAGGAACATAGGGCAAAGTAACAATAAATGATGAACCAGAACAAAACAAAAACAACAGCAAAATAAAGAACAAAAGAATGTGCTACTTTTATGTTATAAAGGTTCATTAATACATATTATACTCTGAGATCTTGCTACTTCCCAGTTGTCATTACTATCCTCAATATAATTTAATTTGGGTTTAATTATCATTATTATTATATTTGTTTAATTGAGTTATATGTGAAGTATGATGTAAGCCCTGCATAGTGTGGTGCATTAAAAAGCCAGGGTGTAGAGCGGGCTAGTTGAAGAGGGCAGTAACTCCCCCTCAACAAACCCCCACCCAGCTGCCCTAACAGCTGATTTGTAGATGATGTTCCTATGCTGAGTGGTGCATTAAAAGACAAGGTTTTGAGCCCGTTGGGAGGGTCCCTCTCAACAGATTCATAACTTGCCTACCCTAATTCTCAATTTGTAAATGTGAGCAATAGAATGACAACCGTTCCAAGCAGCAACACTCTTCCTTAATTATAGAGGAAACACACATAATTGATCCTACTGCGCCTTCTAGTGGCAACACATTTCTTGTTCTCTGTATATTTCAAAAGTCTTTTGTTTGTATTTATATTTGAACAGGTTGATATTTGGACTTCGTTTCAACTCCATTTCCAGTTTATTCCACAATTGTACACCATTAACTGTTGGGCTAAAACTTTTCAAAGTTGAGCTATGTTTCTGAGTCCTAAAGTTTAATTCATCACGTAATTCATAACGACCAGTACGTTCTTGGAACCTTCTTTGTATTTGGCCCGGTAACAGTTTGTATCTTGCTTTGTATAACATCTGTACAGTTTGGAACTCAACGATGTCAAGGCAGGAGATAAACATCTCTTCACAAACTACAGGCCTGTTTCCCTTTTACCGCAATTCTCAAAAATCTTAGAGAAGGTTTTTGACCTCTGTCATTGCCAACAAAGGATATATAACAAAGTATTGAGATGAACTTTTGTTATTGACCAAATACTTATTTTCTACCATAATTTGCAAATAAATTCATAAAAAAATCAGACCAATTTGATTTTCTGGAAAAAACATTCTCATTTTGTCTCTCATAGTTGAGGTTTACCTATGATGAAAATTACAGGCCTCTCTCATCTTTTTAAGTGGGAGAACTTGCACAACTGTTGGCTGACTAAATACTTTTTTCCCCCTATCAATCAATCAATCAATCTTTATTTATAATGCGCTTTTCATACACAGGTGCATCACAAAGTGCTTTGACATTTAAAAAGACATTAAAACATTCTCGCCCGACAGACCCTCCCACCCTCCCAATATATACAGTTATCACAATACACATGTACGCTACACCCCCTACCCTTTACTCTACACTCACACTCACACACAGAATCAAGTACATAAGGCTGGGTACAGATGACCAAGGTGAGGAAACCCCATCAGAGGGCCGTCCTCCCCGGAGCAGCAGACCGGCCGCGGCCAATCCAGGCACCGACACAAGGGTCCCCATAGGAGGGGCGGCAGAGACACTACACCTCCACCTGGGCACCCACAGGACAGCACCCACACAGCCACAGCCAGTCACCGCTCCCGGGGCAGAGGGCTCCTTCAGAGGAAACACTGGAGATTCTAAAAATATATGAAGCAGTAAAAACATTGATTAAAAAGTTTAAAAACAAAGTTAAAAAAATCAGCAAGAAACTAGAAATAAATATCAATAAATATCAAGTTATCAAGGTTAATAAATAGATAAATAAATGAATGGGACTACAATAAATAAACAGATATCAGCTAAAAGCTAAACTAAAAAGGTGGGTCTTGAGCCTGCTCTTAAATACATGAACGTTCTCTGTGGTCCTGAGCTCCTCCTCAGGTCGTTCCAGAGGTGAGGGCCATAATATTAGAAAGACGCCTCGCCATGAGTCTTTTTGTTGACTTTAGGAATAACTAGGAAACCCCTGCCAGAGGAGCGAAGGGGCCGTGAAGGTTCATAAGGTAAAAGCAGTTCTGAAAGATAAGAAGGACCAAGACCATTAAGAGATTTAAAAACCGTTAAAATAACTTTAAAATCGATCCTGAAACACATGGGGAGCCAATGCAGCGACTCTAAAACCGGTGTAATGTGGTCCGCCTCCTGGTCTTCGTCAGGACACGAGCTGCTGAATTTTGTAAAAGTTGTAAACCTGAGATACTCTTTTTGGGAAGACCAGAGAGCAGGGCATTGCAGTAGTGGATACGACTGGTGATAAAAGCTATGTTCTTTTGATGGTAAAAACCTATCTTTGTGATATTCTTAATGTGTGGAATAAAAGTCAGCTCAGAGTCAAAAATCACACCCAGGTTCTTCACCTGTGGGGAAGGATTAAAAGACAATGACTGTAGTTTGGGTAAAAGTTTCTCTCTCTGGGCCTCAGGACCGATGACTAAAACTTCAGTTTTGTCCTGGTTAAGCTGGAGAAAGTTTTCTGCCATCCAGGATTTGATATCTAAAATGCAGTTAAAAAGTGCATCCATTGGCCTGGTGTCATCAGGAGACATGGAGATGTACAACTGTGTATCATCAGCGTAACTATGAAAGCTGACTCCATGTCTCCTGATGACATCACCAAGAGGGAACATATACAGGTTAAAAAGCACTGACCCTAAAATCGAACCCTGGGGCACACCGCATGTAATTGTATGGACCTTAGAGGAGCAGGTATCCACACTTACCATGAATGTCCTGTCTGTGAGGTAGGATGTAAACCATTTGTGGACAGCACCAGAGAGGCCGATGTGTTTTAAACGAGTTAAAAGAATAGTGTGGTCGACTGTATCAAAGGCAGCGCTCAGGTCTATCTATCTATCTATCTATCTATCTATCTATCTATCTATAGGTTTGTGATCCTGTGATAGATTAAAGGCCTTACGTGATTACTTAGTTTACAGTTACAGAGCACTATAGGTCCAAACTTCATAATCAACAATGAGCTGACCATTGATAAAGCTGTAGAATGAAACAATGATCTCTTTTTCTTTTTGTGCTTTGCAATATACTGAAGGACAAAACAAAGTGCATTCCTCTAGTAACCTAGATGCGGAAGTCTATAGGATCTTTAAAGTTTAAAACACGCATCGGCCCACGAAGAACATTCTGAACCGAGAGTTTGTCCCTGAATCGGACTCACTGCAGAGTCTGCTTTTTACTGAGCTTTTGCAGCGGGCTGACTCCAATATCAAGAGGCTGTGGGCCTTTGCGGTCAGCCGCGCGCTCCCTCTGATTGGTCCAGTCCTCAGGGGAGGGGGCCACGGCGCGCACAGCCCCAGAAACCCGACACTTTCTTCAACTTGGATCCGCACTAGACGTGGACTGATCCCGGGGGTTGTTTGTGAGGGATGCCCCGACGAGAAAACAAATAACAAGATTCAGAAACTTTTTGGGAAGAAGAAACAAACTTTGCCCCACCGCGCGCGCCTCTCTGTTGGCGCTGGTCCTGACGCGCCTCACTCATCCCCGGACAGTCCAGTCTTGTGTGAGGATGAGCGCTTGGTTTTCTGCCGCCTGTAGCTGCATCAGAGGCGTCTCTCCTGCCAGCGGGAACGGTGTCGCCCCGCTGTGAGCGTGGAGTCCATTCTGAGGGGCTCTGTGTGCGGAGAGTTGACGTGGACTGAGCTCGGGCTCCGGGCTGGGACCCCTGGCAGGCGGGGGGCGCGCTGATTGGCGACAGAGGGGAGCAGTGTTGTTTGTCGTCCGGCTGAAGTCTGCGCACCCAGGGCAGCATGTCCACGGAGCCGTACGTGTGCGCGTTCTTCAGGCTCGTGCTGCCGCTCACTCTCACCGCAGGTACGAGCTTCTTCTACTTCAGCCTACACACCAACCCTTTCCCAGGGCCACGAGAGTACTCTGAAATTGTATTTAGTTTCAGAATACTGTATACTTTTAGATTTTTAAAATTTATTTATTGAAGTACACTCACAGTATTGTATTCTGAATACTTAGATTACCTTCACGATGCTTTAGATCTATGTACAGATGTGATACGTTATGAAAAAAGGCATTAATTTGCATGAATTCCCATTCTATTTATGTGTAAATACAGTGTAAGCTCAATAAGAAACGTAAAAAAACACATGAGCATTAACACTGCACTATAATTTGGCCCCAACAATAGCTATTGTATGAAGTGATATGATCATAAATCATGGATAAAACAATATTTCCCCAATATTTAAGTCACATGTGATGCCAACCCCTGACCCACTGAGACAACAAGCCCCAACTGACCAGTGACCACCTGACAACAAGTTAGAGCTGCTCTTTCACCTGGCTTTAAAGGAACAGGCCAGTGTTTTTCCATACTGAGATATGTTCTTACCTGAGCATAGACGAGTTGATGCGTACCTGTCTGGTCTTTGTACGTGCACTCAGTCAAGCAAAAAGACCAAAGATGTTGTTAGCATTTGGCCTCTCCCAGCATATTCCTATGGCTGGAAACAGGGTGAAGTTAGAAGTGACCAAGCTCTTCCACGGGCACAAAGACCAGACAGGTACAGGTCAACTCATCTAGGCAAGGCAAGGCCATTTTATTTATACCGCGCATTTCATACACAAGGCAACTCAATGCGCCTAAAGCTCAGGTAAGAACATATCTCAGTATGTAAAAACACTGGCCTGTTCCTTTAACTAACTCAACAAGCTAGACATATCAGAAACTAACAGAGGTGGCAACATATTTACTCAAGTAAGAGTAGTGTTGCTTTTAAATAATTTCCCTCGAGTAGAAATAAAAAAGTATTGTATTGAGTAAAAAGTACTTGGTGAACATGTTACTTGAGTAAGTGAGAACTGAGTTTGTGCCAAAAAGTGTTCATATTTCATTAATGATTAATGACCTTGTATAATAACTTAGTGTTAGGAATGCACCAATACCACTTTTTCTATGAGTACTTTGATTTAAGTACTTGCCGATACCGAATACCGATACGAGTACAAGGCATTTTATTCAACATACTTTTTGAAGAGAATAGACGGTTTATAGACTGACTTTTTGGTTTGTAGATTGGTTAGTAATTAGTTAATTTACTCAAAGCGACCACCATCATTCCGGTGCCAAAGAAGTCACCACCATCCTGCTTTAATGACTACCGCCCAGTAGCACTCACTCCAATTCTTATGAAGTGCTTCGAGCGGCTCGTCATGGAACACATCAAGTCTGTTCTCCCTCCCACCCTGGACCCATACCAGTTTGCTTATCGGTCCAATCACTCAACTGAAGATGCCATCTCCACTGCGCTTCATTCAGCCCTCACTCACCTTGAAACAAAGGACTCCTACGTTAGAATGCTGTTTTTAGACTTTAGCTCAGCATTCAACACTATAATCCCACAGCAGCTAATACACAAACTGCTCCACCTGGGGATCAACACATCACTGTGTAACTGGCTGCTGGACTTTCTGACGGGGAGACCACAGGCTGTACGTGTGGGCGGAAAGTCCTCCAGAACCATCACACTGAACACGAGGGCTCCCCAAGGCTGTGTGCTGAGCCCCCTCCTGTTCACTCTGCTGACCCATGACTGCGCTCCAAAGTACGACTCAAACCTCTTCATCAAGTTTGCAGACGACACAACAGTGGTGGGTCTCATCAGCAACAGAGACGAGTCAAACTACAGGAGTGAGGTGAGCAGTCTGGCCATGTGGTGCACACAGAACAATCTCTCTCTAAATGTGGAGAAGACAAAAGAGATTGTTGTGGACTTTCGAAGTAACAATCAACGGTGCTGCAGTGGAGAGGGTGACCAGCACTAAGTTCCTGGGTGTGCACATCACAGAGAACATTTCCTACATCACTGGTCAAGAAAAGTAATCAACGTCTCTACTTTCTCCGCATGTTAAGAAGAGCCAGAGTCCCAGCCTCTGTTATGTGCAACTTCTAGGGACTATAGAGAGCATCCTGACCAGCTCCATCACTGTGTGGCTCTTATTGGTTTGTTTATTTGGTAGGGACAGTGCAAGTTAATGAACAAGCCACACCGGATTGTAGCCTTGGGCTAATTTCCATCCGTCGTCCCCCATGCGCACTCTCAAACACACTCTCATTCATCCTGGCCTATTGTACATGTTTTTAGTGGTAGGGGAAACCGGAGTACCCAGAGGAAACCTACGCGGACATGGGGAGAACATGCAAACTCCACACAGAAATGCCCCGGCCTTGGTGGGAATCGAACCCGGACCTTCTAGCTGTGAAGCATGAGCGCTAACCGCTGTATGTTTTAAGAGACTATGGACTGACCAGCTCCATCACTGTGGCTACAGAGGGACTAAAGAAGCATCACCAGAACATAGCTTCATCACTGTGTTTTTCTCAGGGCATATAGAGACACCAGCTCCATCACTGTGTGCTCTTCTACAGAGGGACTATAGGAGAACATCCTGACCAGCTCCATCACTGTGGCTTTAAGACATCTACCACACTGGGCCCCGGACTATAGAGACATCCTGACCAGCTCCATCACTGTGTGGCTCTTCTACAGAGGGACTATAGAGAGCATCCTGACCAGCTCCATCACTGTGTGGCTCTTCTACAGAGGGACTATAGAGAGATCTGACCAGCTCCATCACTGTGTGGCTCTTCTACAGAGGGACTATAGAGAGCATCCTGACCAGCTCCATCACTGTGTGGCTTTCTTCAGAGGGACTATAGAGAGCATCCTGACCAGCTCCATCACTGTGTGTCTTCTACAGAGGGACTATAGAGATCCTGACCAGCTCCATCACTGTGTGGCTCTTCTACAGAGGGACTATAGAGAGCATCCTGACCAGCTCCATCACTGTGTGGCTCTTCTACAGAGGGACTATAGAGAGCATCCTGACCAGCTCCATCACTGTGTGTCTTCTACAGAGGGACTATAGAGAGCATCCTGACCAGCTCCATCACTGTGTGGCTCTTTACAGAGGGACTATAGAGACATCCTGACCAGCTCCATCACGTGTGGCTTTCTACAGAGGGACTATAGAGAGCATCACTGTGTGCTTTACAGAACTATAGAGACATCCTACCAGCTCCATCACTGTGTGGCTTCTACAGAGGACTATAGAGAGCATCCTGACCAGCTCCATCACTGTGTGGCTCTTCTACAGAGGGACTATAGAGAACATCCTGACCAGCTCCATCACTGTGTGGCTCTTCTACAGAGGGACTATAGAGAGCATCCTGACCAGCTCCATCACTGTGTGGCTCTTCTACAGAGGGACTATAGAGAGCATCCTGACCAGCTCCATCACTGTGTGGCTCTTCTACAGAGGGACTATAGAGAGCATCCTGACCAGCTCCATCACTGTGTGGCTCTTCTACAGAGGGACTATAGAGAGCATCCTGACCAGCTCCATCACTGTGTGCTCTTCTACAGAGGGACTATAGAGAGCATCCTGACCAGCTCCATCACTGTGTGGCTCTTCTACAGAGGGACTATAGAGAGCATCCTGACCAGCTCCATCACGGTGTGGCATTTCTACAGAGGGACTATAGAGAGCATCCTGACCAGCTCATCACTGTGGCTTCTACAGAGGGACTATAGAGAGCATCCTGACCAGCTCCATCACTGTGTGTCTTCTACAGAGGGACTATAGAGAGCATCCTGACCAGCTCCATCACTGTGTGGTCTTCTACAGAGGGACTATAGAGAGCATCCTGACCAGCTCCATCACTGTGTGGCTTCTACAGAGGGACTATAGAGAACATCCTGACCAGCTCCATCACTGTGTGGCCTTCTACAGAGGGACTAGAGAGCATCCTGACCAGCTCCATCACTGTGTGTTCTTCTACAGAGGACTATAGAGAGCATCCTGACCAGCTCCAGAATGAACATCTTGATTCATTGTGAAATGAATTGACAATAAAAATCTTTAAACTTTGAACTTTAGGTTAATGTAGTCCAAGTTCAGGGTAATTTAATCAAATTTTAGGTTAATTTAGTCCAATTGTAGGTTAATTTAGTTCAAGTGTAGGTTAATCTAGTCAGTTCAGGATAATTTAGTCCAACTTTAGGTTCATTTAGTCCAACGTTTAGGTTCATTTGTTCTATGTAAGGCAAATTTTAAGAATTTAATCTCCAATCCATCTGGGCCAGCGCTAGTTTCTGAGTTTAAGATGTCAATTATCTCCTAAGTGGAGTAATATTCTTAAAGACAAAAGAATTCTCCATAGTAGAAGTATAGAAAGGGAAATCATAATGTGATGCTGAGGATTCTAAGCAACAGAAGAGAAATGATCACTAAAGGCATTAGCAATTTTTGAGGGCTCTTTTACAATATCATTATACATTTTTCAATAACCAACCTGTTTCTAAAGTAGTTCACCCTTGCGTAATTCATGCCCCTAGAGGCCATAAGCACCACTGCAGGTGTCGTAGTATGTTGTGTTTTTTCACTCATTAATTGTCCGTGAGAGTAAACACTACGCTGACAGAAAAGACAAAGGGACAGAGGGATATTGTTCATCCAATTACACAATGGAGATCATTGTTTTCATGCAAACTTGGCTGTAAATACTGTTAAAGTGGCGCTAGCCCGCAGTTAGATTTGCCTGTTAGCCTTTTAACTTCTTCTTCGTGATTCCATTAGTGTGTATTGCTGCCCCGACCCGGTGGCAGCGAAGTTGCAAATGTGGTTTTATGGCCAGAGACACCTGGGGAGATGAAAGACCCCCCAATCATCCCATTGACACTTGTATTACCCCCAGAGGGACTACGGAAAGGATTTATTGAGGTAAACAAGTTAAATCTGCATTAATCTATGGCAAATGTTTCCCTTTTACTCTGATTACCTTCAAAAGGGGAATGTTTATGACCTTGGAAATTTCAGTGTAAAAATAACTCCATGCATTTTCAACAAAAGAGATTGAATGAAATATATCCAGTTGATATATCTATGAAGTGCTCTAAATTTCTGAGCAGTCTAATCTTAAGCATTTTAGCAGGGGAATTCAGTATGAGCATTCTCCAAACACATCAAACCATGGAGTGATCACTAAGTGAATCAGGTAACACATGAAACATTTAAAAAGACTTGATACTCTGTAAAAAGATTGACATCTTGGCCCAGTTGGACCGGAGTCATGTGTTTCTATGTCGACACATCTGGACCAGGCAGACCCAGGGCCCTGACGCACGATTCTGACCTCTGCCCTCAGTCTGAGACCTGTCTGGCTCACACAGGACGCCGTGACAGGCTCAGCCCAGCCTTTTTCCCAGAGTGGGGGTTAAAGGGGAGTTTTGGAAGGGGTTCATGTGTTTTCGGTAGGGTTGCGTGCGGTTACCCATGAATACAACCAGCAGACAAGCAGTTTCCGGCAAGGACCTGATTATGTCATTACAATGATTTCTTTATTTGATCCTGTGGGACAAAGCAAACTTCTGAAACAGGGAACCTATTTAGAGAACATATTTGACCTTATGATAAGACAAGCCACAAGTCTCGCTGACTTCAGAAATTGTTCTATTTGCGGATTTCAGTGAAAAATGTATGTGCATCCTTGGCTCAGTGGTTAGGTTGGCAACACATTTCAATTCAGCCGTCTGGGGACATAAATATCATGCTCATTCTTTTTCTTCCACATCCTACCTTTAATTATACTATCATTAAACATAGAGGGGCAGTTGTTGTCAGATAAAATAACTTTAATAAGGTAGAAAATACATGCGGCAGGTTTGTGTACCTGATAGGGTTCAGCATAGGATGCTGTACCATTTGGCCATGTTTTTCAAAATGAGGCCGTGTACTGTTGCCGTAAGGTATCAAAAATAAATAAAAAAGGAGAAGCCACTACTGGTATTGAACTTTTTTTTCTATAACTACCAAATATTGATGGCTGGTGTGTCTTCATAGAACACTAAAGAAAGTTGTAAAAGTTTCTGGATGTTTTCTGGTAAAAAAAAAAAGTATGAACAATGTAAATTGTATTGTTGTAGATAGTGAATAGTGTAGGACAGGCATCAAAGAATGCATTGTTCAAGAGCCAGTATTGTAATCCAAGCATTGTGTATGTACTGATACTAAAAAAGATATACATTTACTAAATTTTACAGTCCACCCATAGTCAAGAAGTTGACTGAGACACAGAGTTTTTTTTTCTATAATTTAATTAAAAACTTTCTGATTGGAAGAGGACAGAACCAATAAAATGTGAAGATGCAGCTGTGTTTGGAGAATTGATACGATCATCTCAAATCAGCCCAAAAGAAATTACTTAAAGGAACAGGCCACCGTTTTTCCATACTGAGATATGTTCTTACCTGAGCTTAGACGAGTTGAGGCGTACCTGTCTGGTCTTTACGCGTGCGCTCAGTCACACAAAAAGACCAAAGAGGTTGTTAGCATTTAGCCTCTCCTCTTCTCCTCAAGTTTGAAGCGACCAAGCTCTTCCACGTTTTCCCTATTTCAATACGCTTATGTGAACAGTTACACGATCCAAGTCTAGTTACACAAAATTAAACATGTACATTTTCTAAGCGGATAAAAAGGGGAACTATATTGTAAGGCGTAAGGGTTAGGGTTAGGAGCACTTCGATGTCCGCATAGTAATATCTTCACTTTACTGCTCAGGTAAGAACATATCTCAGTATGGAAAAAAACGGTGGCCTGTTCCTTTAAGGCCATTTTATACTTTAGCTCAAATCCACCCTGAAGCGCTAAATGCACCTGGCAGCCAATCAGTGAGCTTGCGGCACCTGCAGCTACACAGACGTGTCCCGACCGCGCACCTACTAAACCTTGCGTCAAGCGCAAGCTCTGTGATATGTTGCCATTTTCAGCAGCTGTAACCAACCTGAATTGTCCAGACGTCCAAGGTGGTCAGCGCTGAAAGACATTGCTAACATGAGAAAAGTGTAAACCCGACCACTGTTGATAAAGACACATAAGCGGAAATGTTTAAACTGAGTCAGGAAGCATGTACCTGTTGTGACCACACTTCCTCTCATTATGAACTTCAACATCATACTTCAATCCAACAGTTTCCAACAATCCAACAGTGTACACAGTTTGTAGTTTAAACATTTGACAAAAAAAATGTCAATATGGTCAATTAGTCTAACATTTATTGTTTTTAGATAAGAGCTGACTGAATGTGATTGTAGAAAGAAGGAAAAACAACAACAGGAAAACAAAGTAAAACAAAACTAAAAACAAATCGGACAAATTGTCTTTGTGGTCATACTGACTGAACGTGGCGTCCTGTCACTTGTTATAATAATAATAATAATGCCTTACACTTGTATTGCGCTTTACAAGCCCGTATTACCAGGTTTCTCAAAGCGCTACACCGTCGTCATTATTCATTCACTCCATACTTGGTGGTGGTAAGCTACTGTTGTAGCCACAGCTGCCCTGGAGTAGACTGACGGAAACGAGGCAACCAGTCTGCACCATGGGCCCTCCGACCACCACCAACCACTCACTCACTCACTACATTCGCTAGGCTTCCTGGTGTTACCAAACGGTCTCCATCCAAGTACCGACCAGGCCCTTCCCTGCTTAGCTTCCAAGATCTGACGGGATTGGGCAGAGCAAAGGCGATATGGCCACTTGTTGGAGGGAGATTTGTGCTTCACTGGCTCGGCGGCTTTAGTGCGTTGCTGGTGTGTCGTTGTGTTGTCGGCCTGCTGCAGGTGGGATTGGCTGGGATCATTGTGCTGACTGTTGCCATCAGGTTGTTATACATTGCTCTGCTACTGGTTCCAACAACATTAATGAAAATATGATATTAACAGGGGTGGGAATTTGATTGATTTGAGCTATTATTTACAATATTTACATCATTACATTTACATTATCACACACAACCAAGAAAAATAAAGATAAATAATAACTCAAAAGGAGTAGGCCGAAGCAAGAAAGCTTTAACTGCCTACCCCATATTCAAAATACAATTATTGATTAGCAGCATTGATAATTCGAAGCTTTTGCATGTCATAGGTTGAACATCTGATGAGACTTACAAGACAACTTACAAGTATGAAAAACATAAAGCGAAAATAGAAAAGTTAGTGATTTTTTGAGTGTATTTACTTTTTTATAGTTTTCTCTTATTTTTATCATTGCTTATATTACCATTCTGGTCACTATTCTATTGATTTACTTATTGTTTAAGTAGTCAGTGTTTTAGATATACATATATATACATACACATACATTACTAGCGCACATATTTATTATACATATATTATCTTCACCATAATAACAATGACAATAATAGCAATTCTCAAAAATATCATCTTCAAATTTATCATGTTTCTCATTTCTGTCATACCTGCTTCACCTGTAATAATGTTGGTTATGATTGTTCTGTCAGTGGTTTTTGATTGTTTTCCCTATTTATGAGGTGCGTTAAAAAGCCAGGGTATTATGTGGCAAGCTGGTAGAGGGCGGAAGCCCCCCACCAGCGAGCCCCCCCACCCTACTGCCCTAACTAGTTGATGTTGTGAACCACTTTATAATCCTATACTGAGTGGTGCTTTAAAAAGTCTGTTGAGAGGTTGAGAGTTATTTATAAGTATAACTTATAAATAACTTAATTTATAAGTTATACTTCCTCCCACTCCTTTTCGAGTTTATGTACAGTATTATGTATTGAGAATGAGGAGTCACGTGCTGAGTTGGGGTGATTTGGGGGGGGGCTCTGAGCCTGTCGGACATATTGGCTGCGGGTTGAAGAATTTCACGCATTCCTCATATTCCAGAGCACTTTAAATTTTGCGCATTTACGTTTTCGGCGAGACAGAGACGGATCTACGAATACGACAACGAAAATGAGGAAAGTAAAGCAATGCAAAGAGATAAGGCGAAAGAAAAGGGACCTTACAGGAACAAGCTCATACCAAGAGCAAAACAGCGGTATTTGGAGAAGCTTGCAGACATTCAAAACATCAACATACGAGCTCCCTGCAGCGGAGACCTGGACCATTTACCTCCGTGCACAAACATGGACATAGTAAACTAACTTGTATTTGGTGAAAGTTACTACACGATGCTGGAGTTTAAAAGCCACAAGTCTTTGGAAAGTTATGAGACTTTCTGCTGTGTCTGGGTGCAGGACTTGGCTCTACAAGCCTCCAGCTGGTGAAAACAGCGTTGTACTGGCAAAAGTAACTTTCTTCACATGCGTTTTAGTGTGTTGTCATTACATTGCATTTAGCAAAATGACAAAGTAATAAAGTGCGTGTTTCGTAAACACTACATTGTTACGAGATGTTCAATGTACACAAACGTTTCCAACATGTTTTGACAGGTCAGACCTGCGCTCTTTGATGCTGTGTCCATTTCTGTAACATAAAAAACTGTATCCCATTGTTCTTCCGTTTTCCATGTCTATCGTGTGAGGCATTGGAGCAGTTTTTAACACAGCAGTGACTTCCAGGCGGTAAAACAGTGCGGAATAGCAAGAACCTCCGCTACTACGGCGTTAACAACACACGTAAACGATGTGTATTGCCGCCGGAGCGCAGCCAATATGGGGGCGAGGGGGGGATGGGGAGGGGGGCTCTGTGCCGTGACGTCAACTCCTCATTCTCAATATATGAAAGTATGTTAAAATGTCATGAATGCATGTTAAAATGTTGCAAAAGCTGCACATGTTAAAGGAGCTGTATCATGCTATTTTAGCCATTCCAAAGTAAAGTATAGGCATTTATATGATATATTGTACCTCTATCACTATGGAGTACTCATTTTTGAGAGAAATATAAGTATTTTTGGGGGGTATTTTTCAAACCCGGAAGACAAGACGCTTCGATTCAGTTAACTCCGCCCCTCTCTCTGCTCATTCCACATTTGCAGTTTCCATCCATCCATCCATTTTCTTCCGCTTTATCCGGGCCGGGTCGCGGAGGCAGCAGTCTCAGCAGAGATGCCCAGACTTCCCGATCCACGCACACCTACTGCAGCTGTTCTGGGGGACCCCGAGGCGACACCAGGCCAGCTCGGAGACATAGTCCCACCAGCGTGTCCTGGGCCTTCCACGAGGCCTCCTCCCAATAGGACATGCCTGGAGCACCTCCCGAGGGAGGCGACCAGGAGGCATCCGGAACAGATGCCCTAGCCACCTCAGCTGGCTCCTTTCGACGTGAAGGAGCAGCGACTCTACCCCGAGCTCCTCCCGGGTAACTGAGCTCCTCACCCGATCTCGGAGGGTGCGCCCAGCCACCCTGCGAAGGAAACTCATTTCGGCCGCTTGTATCCGCGATCTTGTCCTTTCGGTCATTACCCAGATCTCATGACCATAGGTGAGGGTGGGAACGTAGATCGATCGGTAAATCGAGAGCTTTGCCCCCTGACTCAGCTCCCTCTTCACCACAACAGTCCGATACAGCGACCGCATCACTGCTGACGCTGCACCGATCCGTCTATCGATCTCACGCTCCATCCGTCCCTCACTCGTGAACAAGACCCCGAGATACTTGAACTCCTCCACTTGAGGTAAGGACTCCCCACCGACCTGAAGCGGGAAAGCCACCTTTTTCCGGTGGAGAACCATGGCCTCAGATTTGGAGGTGCTGATCCTCATCCCGGCCGCTTCACACTCGGCTGCAAACCGCCCCAGTGCGCGTTGAAGGTCCTGATTTGATGCAAACAGCAGAGATGAGATCCTGAGGTTCCCAAACCGGACACCCTCCTGTCCCTGGCTGCGCCTAGAAATTCTGTCCATAAAGGTAATGAACAGAACCGGTGACAAAGGGCAGCCCTGGCGGAGACCAACACGCACCGGAAACAAGTCTGACTTACTGCCGGCAATGCGAACCAAGCTCCTGCTGCGGTCATACAGGGAACGGACAGCCCTTAGCAGAGGGCCCCGGACCCATACTCCCGGAGCACTCCCCACAGGGTACCACGAGGGATACGGTCGAACGCTTTCTCCAAATCCACAAAGCACATGTGGACTGGTTGGGCGAACTCCCACGAACCCTCGAGCACCCGATGTAGGGTATAGAGCTGGTCCAGTGTGCCACGACCGGGACGAAAACTGCATTGTTCCTCCTGAATCCGAGGTTCGACTATCGGCCGGATCCTCCTCTCCAGCACCCTGGAGTAGACCTTACCGGGGAGGCTGAGAAGTGTGATCCCTCTGTAATTGGAGCACACCCTCCGATCCCCCTTCTTAAAGAGAGGGACCACCACCCCGGTCTGCCAATCCAGAGGCACTGTCCCCAACCGCCACGCGATGTTGCAGAGACGTGTCAGCCAAGACAGCCCTACAACATCCAGAGACTTAAGGTACTCGGGACGAATCTCATCCACCCCGGGGCCTTGCCACCGAGGAGCTTTCTAACCACCTCGGTGACTTCAGCCTGGGTGATGGACGAACCCCCCTCCGAGTCCCCAGCATCTGCCTCCTCATCGGAAGACGTGACAGTGGGATTGAGGAGATCTCGAAGTACTCCTTCCACCGCCCGACCACATCCCCAGTCGAGGTCAACAGCTCCCCGCCCGCACTGTAAACAGTGTTGGTGAAGCACTGCTTCCCCTCCTGAGGCGCCGGATGGTTTGCCAGAATCTCTTCGAGGCCGACCGATAGTCCGCCTCCATGGCTTCTCCGAACTCCTCCCAGACCCGAGTTTTTGCCTCTGTGACTGCACGAGCTGCAGCACGCTTGGCCTGCCGGTACCTCTCAGCTGCCTCCGGAGTCCCACAAGCCAACAAGGCCAGGTAGGACTCCTTCTTCAGCTTGACGGCATCCCTTACTTCCGGGCGCCACCACCGGGTTCGGGGATTGCCGCCGCGACAGGCACCAGAGACCTTACGGCCACAACTGCGAGCAGCCGCATCGACAATGGAGGGGGAGAACATGGTCCACTCGGACTCCATGTCTCCAACCTCCCTCGGAATCTGGGTGAAGCTCTTCCGGAGGTGGGAGTTGAAGACCCTACTGACAGAGGGATCCACCAAACGTTCCCAACAGACCCTCACAACACGTTTGGGCCTGCCAGGTCTGACCGGCTTCCTACCCCCCTGCCAGCGGATCCAGCTCACCACCAGGTGGTGATCGGTTGACAGCTCAGCCCCTCTCTTCACCCGAGTGTCTGAGACACGCGGCCGGAGATCAGATGACACAACTACAAAGTCGATCATCGACCACCTGCCTAGGGTGTCCTGGTGCCACGTGCACTTAT
The DNA here is from genome assembly GCA_007210695.1 of Neogobius melanostomus. NCBI lineage: Eukaryota > Metazoa > Chordata > Actinopteri > Gobiiformes > Gobiidae > Neogobius > Neogobius melanostomus. The sequence continues at coordinate 158,881 of VHKM01000621.1, forward strand.
GGACACCCTTGTGCTCGAACATGGTGTTCGTTATGGACAAACTGTAACTAGCACAGAAGTCCAATAACAGAACACCACTCGGGTTCAGATCGGGGAGGCCGTTCTTCCCCATCACCCCCGTCCAGGTCTCACTGTCGTTACCCACGTGGGCGTTGAAGTCCCCCAGTAGAACAATGGAGTCCCCAGTCGGAGCACTATCTAGTACCCCTCCCAGGGACTCCAAGAAGGCCGGGTACTCTGCACCGATGTTGGGCCCGTAGGCCGAGACAACGGTGAGAGACCTGTCCCCAACCCGAAGGCGTAGGGACGCGACCCTCTCGTTCACCGGGGTGAACTCCAACACGTGGCGGCTGAGCTGGGGGGCTATAAGCAAACCCACCCCAGCCCGCCGTCTCTCCCCGCGGGCAACTCCAGAAAAATGGAGAGTCCAGCCTCTCTCCAGGAGTTGGGATCCGGAACCCAGGCTATGCGTGGAGGTGAGCCCGACTATATCTAGCCGGTATCTCTCAACCTCCCGCACAAGCCCAGGCTCCTTCCCCCCCAGCGAAGTGACGTTCCATGTCCCGAACGCCAGAAGCTGCGCACGCGGACCAGGTCGTCGAGGCACCCGCCTTTGACTGCCACCTAGTCCTCTCTGCACCCGACCCTACGGATCCCTCTGCGGGTGGTGGGTCCACAGGGGGGCGGGCCCACGTCGTCCCTTCGGGCTGTGCCCGGCCGGGCCCCGTGGGCAGAGGCCCAACCACCAGACGCTCGCATTCGAGCCCCAACCCCAGGCCTGGCTCCAGGGTGGGGCCCCGGCTGCGCCATACCGGGCGACGTCACGGTCCTTGCTGTAGTACTATCCATAACATTTGCAGTATTGTAAATATAAATATCGCTGCAAAAAGTGAAGTTACTTCACATCATGCAGTTATAAGGAGTTGACATGTGCAACACAGTTTCAAAAATGGCTAACACACACGCTAACACACACGCTAACACACATGCTAACACGCGTTTTGATTGACTCACCGCTCAGTGTGGACTCCCCATGGGATCGCGTTGGTTATAAAAGTTAATCCACTTTGATTCTGGCCAAGGTTCACCAAGCATCCATCAGGTTGGTTGATATAGTAGCTGAATCCCGGAAAGAAATTCCAACTTCTGGCGAGTGCACTCTTCTTTAGGAAGGTTGAATAGACCTGTTCCTCTCGTAGCCAATGCGCATCCGTGACATTATCGTTGGGTAAGAAAAAAGAACAGGCGTGTCCAGAGTAGGTTAGAAAGAGCTCAGTCTTCAAAAACAACACTCCTGCTCGGATCCATGGATCCTCCGGCCGGGGGTGCGTTTGTTTACCCTCCTGGGACAGCACAGACGCGTCGGAGCGTTTTATTTTATTTATTTTTTTCTTTATTTCTCTCTTACAACAAAAATAATGAAAAAGCTGTTTTATAAATTAAACCAGGCCTTAAGGCATTACATTACAGACGTAGAGCACTTCCGTTCCTTTGTGACGACACAACTGAACAACTCAGTGGTTTACCAGGAGAGGGCGGAGCAGCTGCTCAGAGAGCAGGATTCAGGAGGATTACTTAGAACTGTGTGAATGAAGCCAAAAACCGCTCTGGGGGTGTTTTTGAGAAGGAAATAGCATAACAACATGGTTAAAAGCTCATGTTTATATTTATTGTACACTGAACTTGGAATAAACAATCAATAAATAAAAAAATTAAACCTGGATATTTATTTACAATAAGTTAATAATGTAAAATAGATTTTAACTTTTAATATTCCTTCTCTGTTCCAGCCTCCAGCGTCCGCTTCAGCGCATTCTCTCTGGTGTACGTCACACTGCTGCTACTGCTGCCATTGCTACCTCTGCCGACCACCCCCAACACAGGTATTACCTCTGCCGACCACCCCCAACACAGGTATTACCTCTGCCGACCACCCCCAACACAGGTATTACTTCTGCCAACCACCCCCAACACAGGTATTACCTCTGCCGACCACCCCCAACACAGGTATTACCTCTGCCAACCACCCCCAACACAGGTATTACCTCTGCCGACCAACCCCAACACAGGTATTACCTCAGCCGACCACTAGGGCTGGGCGATATGACGATATTAGACCGTCTTACGATCTCCAGAGCTGACGATCTATTATTTTTGTGGGATCGTTTTATCACGGTTTTATGCACTTCAGCAAAGTTGACTCTTCACCGTCAGTGAAGCAAACCCAAGCCGCGCACTTTCTGCTACGCAATGTCGGACGCTAATGCGAGCGTTTGGCAGCGAGCCGCTCCTCTACAGTGCGCATACTGTACACGACCAGCCTCATCAATCTAGAGCTTTTAACCCAGAATTCTGTCTCTATTTCAGCGCTGCTTATGACTGTGTCTTTACCCCGCAACGCCGCTGCTCTGCGCAGATCGCAGCGTGTGTTTATTTATTACCTGACACATGTGCGAAGAAGCGAGTGTGTCCTTCGTCCTTACAGTTCTGTCAGGCGCCGCATTCTCATTTGTTTAATTTAAATCCTGGACCGTTGTTCACAAATGCGCTGTTTATTCAGGTCTTTGAAAGTATAAAAGTTCTCTAAATACACCGTCAGTCTGAGTTCATTATTGTAAATTCGCCTAACAGTGACAAACTTCTTCCTGTTTGAGTTTTACACAATAAAAGTCACTGCATGTTATGGCTTTAGTAAGACTCTTATTGTGAAACGGTCAGACAGCGACAGAGCGTTACATTTACAGCAGCTTGACGTCATGAGAGAGACGTCTCAGAAAAAATGCCAAACAGCAACAGACACCAACAACAAGCATTTACCAAACTTACTCTTTAACTTACTTCTACTTAATTTTTTATCTGGAGTTTTATTGTGTTTTTGATGTATAAAGTGAATTTGCTTTAGGTCCAAGTGCTGTGTTGATTATCACAGTTGAATAAATTAGTGTAGTATTTTTCTTCTTCAGTGAGTAATTTAAGTAATTTCGTCATTATAAAAAATTGTGATAAAACCGAAATCGTAAGTTTATAATTCAAAAATCGTGATATTCTATTTTTGCCATATCGCCCACCCCTACCGACCACCCCCAACACAGGTATTACCTCTGCCGACCACCCCCAACACAGGTATTACCTCTGCCAACCACCCCCAACACAGGTATTACCTCAGCCGACCACCCCCAACACAGGTATTACCTCTGCCAACCACCCCCAACACAGGTATTACCTCAGCATATTAACCAACAATGCAACTGTATAATATGCCAGAATTAGCCACGAGGCTAGTATGTAAGCTAGTTCTGCACGTCATTAGCATCTAATGAAAATAGTAGATGAGTGAAACAAAGCGAAGCCGTGTATTGTGTCATGCAGGGAGACTGGCACAGTCTCTGCAACGTCTCCACAACTTGGACAGATTGCGTGCATAGAAAAGGCCTTGAAACTAGTTGGAGGTGAGAGTCGCCGCTAGTCACAGAGATGTCTCTGAGACGTCCCCTGGCAATAAGGCGGGTCTACGCGGTCTGAAGCTGCTATGGCAACATTGCAAACACCTTTTGTTGTCCTCAACATGTGAGACATTTCTGTGATGTCCATGCAATGTCTCTGAGACCTGTTGGATACCAAGGAGATCTCGTATGGAGTCTTTTCGGTATCCGACAGGTCTCGGGAACATTGCAGGGACGTCACACAAACGTCTCACAGGTTGAGGACAGCAAATAGTGTTCGCAACACAACTGCTTGAGACTGCGTAGACTAGAGGATGACACGGGAGTGATTTCTCACTCCTGTCCCGTCCCACTCCCACAAAAAAATCCTGTCCCATCCCAGTCCCGGTGTGATGTGCAAAAAAAATCTTGTCCCGTCCTGTTCCCGACAGAATCAATCCCACTCCCGTCCCAATCCTGCATGTTTTACAAAGTTTTTTAGATGCACATCAGGCCGATAAAAGCCACATGTTGTGACTGAAATAACCAGGGTCACAACCTGGCCTACATTATTAGTCTAACCACCAGCACTATTTAAATAAAGTCGTTTAGGAAGTTTCAGTTTTATTTCACAGGGGCAGTGGAACATGACACCTCCCCTTTAAGATCGCTGTCCCTTTAAGATCCCCAGCCAAAGGCCCTGTCCTCGTATCGCACACAGCTTTTATCACACACGAAAACTAGTGGCTGTGAAGTTCACTTTTTTACTTTAGCGTTCGCCTAATGCCACTGTGTTCAGCACCAACACATCTCCCTCTGTCCGCGCTGACAGCGGCTCCAGCCACACACGCAGCCGCGCGCGAGGTAGAGAGAGGGGAGAGAGAGCGCCGTGTTTGGGCCGACAAGGGGAGGGTGCACTGCTGCGGCGCATGGACAGAAGGCAGGATGAAGAGAAGAAAGTTAGCGCTTATTTGTATATTTAATCATTTCTTTCCGTGTTTTGTGCCTCATGAAATAACAACAGCATGTCACTGCATTATCTGCCACTTTCTGCCGCTTTGATGCGATATACTCCCGCCCACTCCCGGTGTTTTTTTCCCGGTCCCGTCCCAATCACGGGATCAATAGTGAAATTCACTCCCATCCCGTGGGAATCCGCGGGAATCCCGTGACCCACGGGAATCCCGACAAATTGTCATCCTCTAGCGTAGACCTCTTGGAGACCATGCGGAGAGCATGCGAAGAGAGCAGGTCTCCGCTGAAATCAAATCTTTTAGTTTTCACCGAGACTACCTGGAGACCTGTCTCATTGCCAGGGGACGTCTCAGAGACATCTCTATGACCAGTGGAAACCCGAGTCTCCAACCTGTCTCCAACTAGTCTCCAACTAGTCTCCAGGCCAGTGAGATAGGCCGTAAGGGGCAATATAAGGGACATGTGCCTCAAATTGACTTGAGCCGCTCATAGATAGATAGATAGATAGATAAATGCTTTATTGTCAGATACAAGGATCCGAAATTTGTTTTACAGTTCAGCAGCTCCATAAAAATACAAACAAGACATACAGATATAAGACAATTCACAAAGACATTATAAACAATTGTCCGCTTGCCATAACACACTTTGATTTTATGACTTAAGATCCTCGTTTAGTTTCAGGATGGACTGATGGACAAAAGAGTTCCTCAATCTGACTTTATTAAAGTGTGGCACACGGTACCGTCGCCCTGATGGTAACAGCGCATATTCGAGGTTCAGAACATGGCCGGGGTCTGAAGTGATGTTCTTAGCCCGTCGCAGTGTGTTGTTATGGTATGCAGCCTCGTACAGTCCATCCAGGGGCTGTCCTACAATCTTTGAGCAGATTTTAATCAAGTGTCTCAGTCCAGATTTAGCAGTGACAGAGAGACAGCTGTACCACACAGCGTTACAGTACTGCAGGACACTGAGAATCACAGAAGTGAAGAACAGAAGCAACACCTGACGAGACGCTCCAAAAGACCGCAGGCGACGGAGGAAATATATTCTTTGTTTAGTCTTTTTACAGATGAAGTCGATGTGGTGTTTCCAAGACAAGGAACAGTCTAAGACCACACCCAGGTATTTGAAGGACCTGTTTGATTGGCTCGTTGTTGATGATAGTGGGAGCTGTGGTTACCGGGTTTAAACTAAATACCACCTCCTCTGTTTTTTTTGTGTTTATTTCCAGAGCGTTGTTTTTGCTCCACATCACAACCTTGTCTATGCCCTGCTGGTGCAGCCCAGGACTGTCAGTATTTGACAGAAGGGTCACCAGGACCGTATCATCCGAGTATTTGAAGATGTGTTGATAGTTTGAAGTAGTTCGACAATCATCGGTGTATATGGTGAACAGCAGAGCTGAGCTTACACAGCCCTGGGGGGCTCCAACAGAGGTTGTGATGGCAGAGGAGAGTGTATCATTTACTTTGACCAGCTGGACTCTAGTTGATGAGGAAAGATGCATACCAGTGAATCAGATAGGGATTAACTCCCTGATGGGAGAGTTTGGAAATCAAAATGTCCGGTTTTATTGTATTGAAGGCAGATGAATAGTCCAGAAAGAGAGCTCTTGCGTAGTTGTTGGATTTGTCGAGGTGTTTGGTGATAGTGTGGATGAGGGAAGCAACAGCATCCTCAGTGCCACAACCTGTTTTATACGCAAACTGAAAAGGATCCAGTTTGGCACTGATTGAACTTTGAAGATGTTTTAGCAAGATTCTCTCCAAGGCCTTCATAATGACTGAGGTTAGAGCAATGGGTCTGAAATCCTTGTGTACTTTTGGGCTTTGAGTTTTGGGCAGTGGTTTGATATGAGAAGTTTTCCATGCTTTGAACTGTGCATGTGTCAATCGATAACTGAAACACTGGTTGCCAAGCTGAGTCACAGAGATGTTAATGGTTTGGAGGTTCAGACCAGAGTAAGACGGTAAGAGCTTGAATTACTTTTTCAAGGTCTGTATGAGATAGGACATGGTTTATTTTGGCAATATGACTCATTTGGATTAAGCGTGCTTGTATAACTTCAAATTACTGGTCCGACAGGAATATAAAATAATTTGAATAGCGGGAAGAGGATTTGATTCTAAGTGAGGTTTCCCAGATTATTCATAGACTACATTGCATGAGCAGAAGTATTTTGGTTTTAGATCGTTCAGTTGGAGGAGGTTTTGTGGCATCTTTTGAGGGAGTCTTGGTCATTATTAGTGAGAGGAACATTCTGCTAAGTGTCATCAGCATAGAAGTGATACCTCCAGAATCAGATATGGTGCTATTTAATAATGTGGCCAAGGGGCGCATGTGAATTAAAACTAGAAACGAGCCGAGGGTAGAGCCCTGATGAACATGACATGTCAGTGGAGCTGAAGAGGAGGAGTAATAATCAAGTACATAGTAAGTGGGGGAGAGGCATGAATGCATCCAAGACAAGGCAATCCACTCAACAACTCAGTCCAGTTGATAACTTACAATGTTAGAATAATGTTCCATTCATAACACATTATTGGATTTCTATATTTTAGTGAATTTTCTTCATCAAGAGAAACCAAATAAAACTGTAGACTTAACAAGAACTTAACAAATAATGAAGCCATTAGAAACCCTCCAGAAATACGCAACAGATAGATATATACCTCCAGAAAATGAAATGAACAAACATTGTAAAACAGTATAATAATATGCCTTGTGAGTGACAGCCGAGCTCCTTGTCAGTCTGTGCTTCGTCTGAGAAAGGCTGACTCCTCAGTGATTCCGTTTAAATAGAGTTCATCCACTAGACTTCAGTTCCACTACAGGGAGTTCCAGTGGGATGAGCTCACTAACAACAGCTGCTTCACCTGTGCCCTCATCCTGTGTCATCACATTACACGTGTTAGTGCACAGCCACAGACACTGTGTCTTTGCTTAGCTTAAACCTAAAGGTAACAGCTATCAGCTCTGGGTCTATCTGTGGCCTGTCCGTTCATGGGAGTGGATCTCTCCTTCCTATTTGAACGTTTTTTATTTGGTTGGACATACATTGGTTATTTGTTTTAATGTTAATTAAAAAAATCTCAGTTCTGAAATGTGACTAATCCAAGTACAATTTAATGTACTTAGTAAATTCATTAATAAAACTAGGCCGATATAAAATGCTCTAATTTAAAGCATTTGCTCACATTTCTCACAACATGAGTAGCCTCATAGGGCTAATTATGTTTTGTTAATTGTGAGTTGTAGTTGACATGACAGTGTCAATGAACTAACCAACCAACTAATAAATCAATCATTCATTATATTGTCATTGTCATTTAAATGACAACAACATTTTGTTGGAGCATTACAACAAAAGAAAGTGCATAAATGGTGTATTCCCATTATAAAATACCGTGTAAACATAGCACATCAAGAGTAATATAATTTTAGGCACAAAATGTAATATACAGTAACAGTCTCAGGAGGAGCAAAGAGGCATTAGGGAGATGGATCAAAAACAGAGAACATGATGAGAACATAATACATTGTGTTTGAAGCAGACTTCAAGTATTATTTGTTCTGTAAGTTATCTAAAACCCCCACACTAAGGTGGCGAACGTATGGAAAGTTGTAAATCTCTCACTACAGAAAAACTACAAATGCTTCAAATCATTTCTTTGCTCATCTTTGACACATCCAAGGCCCTAAAATCCACCAAAGCCCCAGCTCTCTACTATTCATTATTATAAAGATAATGAGGTTTTTATGTTGTTTTGTAGCACAAACTTCAAAGTTTTTGTTTTCGAACTGGCATATAAAGGGTTAAAATCCCCAAATAAACAACATGTTTGATAGTTTTGTGAAGGTGAGAAGTGATTCTTCAGATTTATGGGGAAAAAAATGAAAAAAGATGAAAGTATGTGGTTTTTATAGCAGTTTGAAAAGCGTGTACATTTTTGTACACTAGGGTAATGAACGTATAGAAAATGAGAGAAAAACAAACACTGGATTCAGAAAACTTGGCTTTTAACATTTTCTGCAGAAATCCACGTCTCAAGCTGCAACACAGACAAAATGGTCAGGAAATGGAAAAAAAAAAATCTTGCAAAATGTACAAAAATGTACAGGTTTGACAGGTTTTATATTGATAAAGCAGTTTCTCACCTTAAGCCCATCTCAGCGGCCATGGCATTGTAGCACTGAGCAGTGCTTATTATCTGGGTCTATACCAGAAATACAAATCCTCTCACTTTGAATGGTGAGAAAATCCCATTGTTGGCTTGGCTGGCTCAAAAACTGAACCCACAACCTCAGGCATGAACCCTAACTCCCTGTGTCATGCAGTCACACAGCCCTGTGAGTGGAGCATGTGTATGGGATCCAGGTTGAGCTGTCGAGGGGTAAATGCCTGGAGGCGACGGCTCGTGTCAGAGCGTGCCCAGACTCACCATCTCTGTGTCTGTGTGTAAACACAACACATACTATAGGGTCACATACATGCTGGATTAAATGGACTTTTCTGGGCTTTGTTAAAATGTTATTCCCTCCTGAACCTTTTGGAGTATTATTCGTGTTGTTTTATTAGTAATTCTGCATTTGATTAGCCTAGACTAAAGTATTGGTGTGTTTTTTTTCTTTTTACCACATGAGCCAGAATTACAATCACTGAGGACTAGTCAGACTCAAGTCCAAGTCCTAGTTCTGAATGTCCATGTATAATTTAGAAGTTTGTTTATTAAAGTGTTTAGTCTAATGCTGTTTAATGGTAATGAGATAAATCAGCCAGCTCCGAGTCCAAGTCCTTGGTCTACCAGTCTAACAAGTCCTTGGGACATGTTTTTTGTTCTTTTTTGTTACATAAATATTCACTAATTGTTCAAATATGACTTATGAAGCGTGTCCAGAAATGTAGAAGGTCTATAGAGAGTCACTTGGAAAGGTCAGGTGAGGGACAGGGTGGAGGTCCTTGATGTATGGAGGAGCAAGGACTTTACACATGGAACATATATGGCAGGTGAGTAGGAGACCAGGGAATATCCTTATAATGTTCATCAGTGAGAGAATTTTGCTCACACTGTATAACTTGCAGAAGTTATTTTATTCTGGCATCAACAAGTAGCGAAGCTAAGGCCAAATGGATTTGTCTAATTGTCTGATATCTGAGTCTAAGAATTCATGTGTTAACTCCCGGAAGGCACACACTGAGGGCCAGATCTTGTGGTTCATAGTGCAGGCTGTAGAGCAGACGGGTGGCGCTCTTTGCAATCTTCAGTGTCATACCTGGCGCAAAAAGTGGGCAGGACAGCGGTGGACAGACTTGCGATGTGATGAGCCGCCCCCTCCCCATGCTTTCCCCAGACCACTACTGCGGGAGGCGGTGGGTTGCGGGGGTGTAGTTTGTCCTGTAAACGTTTAATAACATGAACATGCAGCGTGCCATGTTTAGTAAAGATGAAAGAAATAAAACTGTCCCTCCTCTGCGTGCCAAGATGAGCGGGCGGGGAATGAAAGGCACCAGCCTCGGCGTTGGACACTGTTAGAATGCGCAAAGTTACCAAATGTACAGTAAGGATTTAATTGATCAGAAACTGTCATATCGGCTGCGGAGGAGTTGCAGAGTTATGCAGTAGTTGCAAGAAAATTGTAGCTCAGTGGAACATTTAATCTACAGCTGCAGCATTCTTGGAGCGGCTGGAAAAAAAGTTTGCTATGTGCCCTGTTTGTGAAATGCGCTTCTTTCTTTTGGACTGAGCTGTAGCCTACACAAGGAGCAACAATGTAAATATAGCCGCAAAGCGGCAATTATTGGTCCTCGCCGACCGCCCTGCCCAAAGCAAGGGGGCGCTTCGCGTCCTTTTGTCTCCCTCAATCTAAAACTACGGCATTTCTACTGCCTTTATGTTTGTTTTTACACTGTAAATTGTAATAAGTAAAGTTTACTTGGTAGAAATCAGGAAACCGGATGCCCAAGAAATATCTTGTTCAGGAACACTTGTCTACATAATTGAACTATACTGTCAGCATATAAGTATTGTGAACTCAAGGTACACTAGTTAAACTAAATAGGATATACCATTTTATTTTACACTTTCATTTCTTATACAATATACTATGCATATACTAGTTTAGTCAACTTGGTTAACCATGTATATCCGAGTAGTGCTAACTTGGACATAGTAAGTTTGTCTAAGTGACAATAACTGGACTTGCATGCAATACTCTAGTAAACTTAATTTCATATCATTCACACGTTGCAAATTACAGGACACACTTGAGTAGAAATAATATCTTTTATTACTCTTGAACAGAAAGTTATTTTTGAACTGGGAATTAACATCAATAAAACATCTTAAAACTTCATTATTATTAAATAATACAATTAATAAAATAAATGATTAAAATATTTTGTAAAGTTTTGTATTAAGCTGGCATTAGCAGTATCAACTTCAAGTCAAAATCGTTTGAATATTTATTTTCTAGAACTGAGCAGTGAATCAAAACAAAGACGTATTGCGATGTATTTCAAACAGCGGTATTGCACTGAAATAGACACTATTAGAGTTTAAACATAGAAGAAGATACAATGATTTAGACTAGAAATTTAACTTTTTCAAAATAGTGCATTTGCACAAAGTTAATCCAAAATTCCTCAAGAGTAGTTGTTTGGGGCAGATCTTTTGTTGTCAGGTGCAGATGAACAGTCTCTTCAGAATTCAGTAAACTGTTGTCTTCATACCTTGGTCCATAATGAGTGAACAAAGTCCCCAAGATATGGTGAAAAATTTGAGTTTATGAATAGTGTCCATAACATCAGGTCCCTCCAGAAGCTTCAGCATAGGCTGAAGGTCTCATGTGTCGTAGCTGCAGTTAAAAGAAGTCTGGCACGTCTCTGAATCCTGTTGTGAAAAGAACACAGGTTTTATTAAAATGGTAAGATCTGATGCATCAGAAATATCACAGAGGTTGTAACAGAAATAAACCTATTCACATATAGGTTTATTTATTTATTCACATTATTTTGACTGAACAGTGTCAAATGTATAAGATCATGAGTGAAATAAATACTTACTGAGCAGATCAATAGCAAGTGGTGTGTCAATTTTCAAGACTAGCAGAGACTTCAGGACTGCATTGTGGCATCCTGGCACTTACAAAAACAAAACAACAAAAAAGATACCCAAAAGTCAATTCACTTAAAGTGATAGTCTGGATGTTGTCAGAAAGAGAGAGAGAGAGGGACTCTTTTTGAAAAAAACGGCCCAAGCTCCCTCCCCCTCCCGTCCTGATTGGTCTTGGAAGCCACGCCTGTTTTCCCGTGCACGCGCGAGGTTCAATGGGCCAAGAAGTGACGAGGAGGAGACATTACGGTGACAGTGTCAACAATGGAGTTATCCGAGGTAACGATGCATTTATGGTACAAAATGTTTGTGTTTTTGGGGATAACACGTTTATGCAGCTAACTCTGTACTAAAATTTCAATTAAACGGGCATATCCAGTGAACATGTAGTTTTGACATAGTTTAGCATGTAACATGGTTTACTTTTATGATGCTAACAGTTACAAAGTTAGCGTACGATTTACTGTCCGGTCCTGTCTGTCATCTTTTTTGTGTTTTAAACCACTTTAGATTTGGGCCTTCTTGCTTATGTTTTGTTTTTTCTAATTATGTTTTATCTTTTTTGTCTTCAAAACTCTGTGAGAGACTCCGATGATAAATAAACCCCACCTGCAGCATCAAGCAAACGATTCTAGATGCTCCAAAAGCATCTGTGGCCAGAGGCAGCTGGAGACCCAGCTTAGACTTTAGTGAAGAGGATTCAGCCCGTGTTCATAATCTAAGAATGCAGAGGCTACACTTCGAACGTGTAAGTCCCTTCAGACATCTGCATAACCATTTACATCAATTGTAATAAACTAACAAAACTACACTTTCTTTTTGTATAGGGAGTAGGACACATACAGAATATGACTCTGGAGATCAAGACGTGTTATTCAGGGTGGAGGACAAAGACCCTGGTGTTCTGTTTGACATCACCTCTCACACTGCACCTCCTGGAAGCCACTCACCCACTGAAAATCAGCCCCCCGGTGCAGATGTGCCCACTGCCGGGAAACGCCCACCTCTAGAGAACTTCATATCTAAAGTGCCACACGTGGAGACTAATTCAGACACATTTTCTGATCCTGATGGGCACTACATTGGATTTATACCACATCGATTGTAATTTACATTTCAATTGAAGTCACTTTGCTTTGTTTTATGAGAATAAAGAATGCAATATAAGACAGACTTGTACTTTCAAAGCACAACTAACATATTGCCTAAAAAAAGCTCTTGCACAGAAATAGCATCTCATAACTTGTCAGGAAAACATTTGTTTACAGATATAAACAAACAATGGTCAACTATTTTTCAACAAAAACTTTATTTACAATTAAAATGACAAATTATTGATATTTCTGTGGCAATCGTTGACCTGTAAAAAAGCAAAGGATAAAGAATGTATCATGGATGTATGCAATTTCTGTATTCCATATTGTGATAATAAATGAGTCCATACCATCTCCTTGGGTGTGTTGGAGTAACTCCTGGGTTGTTGAGGCAGGGACAGCTAAAAGCAAACCCAGTTGTCTGAGGATCTCAGTATTGCAGGGCGTGGGAGTCTTTTTTGCTGTTCAACCGTGCAGCAACAATCATTGTCTGGAGCTCTGGAATATATGAATAGTCCTTCTCAACCTTCACTGTATAAATCCTGCAGCACGTAGACTTATTATTGAATACTTTAAAAAGGTATCTGAAAGAGAGACAAAATAATGCTAAAAAAGTAAATAATAGAAAGCAATGAAGATATATAGTTTACATAATGTGTACATACTGTATACAATTATACACCCATCAGCATCCTTTTTGCAGGTCAGTATACATGGTGAGGGCTGCAAGTTACATTCTTATATTCATAATGGCCGGGTCATAACTGAGTCTTTTGCTGGCATAAGATGACTGTGCAATGCCTCCAGCCATGCAGTTGATCTACAAAAATGTTTGCATAATTTATAGCTTCTATAATTTTTTTTTTTTATGCAATACCTAAACTTCAGATACTTTGGTAGTTCTTTGAACCAACGTTCTTTTAGAATGACCTCCCTGAGAGTATTGTGTGCCGTTGAACCTTTCACTCTCCACTCTTTCTCCCGTCAATGTTCCACTGTAGTTGTGAAACATCCGTGTTGCTGGCCAGTCTACCCAGAAAAGAAACAAAAATCAAATACATGTACAGTATAAATGCACAATAAGCATCTTTTACAAAGCTCACAATTTTACTTACTGCATGTAGCTTTTTGCCCAAGTTCTTAGACCCATGCTACATATCATGTGTGCTCCACACCTCTGTCTTTGTATATCCCATTTTCTGTGTCAGGTTTATACATTCAAAAATTAAAACTATAATTGCTTTAGATGTGTCCAATTACAAGTTTCATAACATAAATACGGTGACACTTACTGAAAAGAGCAGAAATCTGTGAGTGGGCATCAGTAAACACTTCTGTAATGTGGACCTCTCCCTGTGTCCTGCTCACTGATGTACTGAAGGTCATTCAGATCTGTTTTCCTTCTCAGAGAGGCCCCTGTCCTGTGAACACAGTGTGTAAACATTAGCATTATAAATTAGCATTATGTACACAAGTTTTGGTTTAAACTTGTTTTTGTAAACACAAGCTCAAATCCTCACAGTGTGGTTGTACTCCTCCTCAGGAAAACCAACTGATGGTAAACTAAACAAAAAACAACATTTTAATTTCATTGTCAATGACCAGTGTGACAACTACACAGATAATAAACATGTTTTACTTACTCTGCAGTTCTTGAAGAAAGGGCTTCCTCTTGCTCCAAGACGTTCAGTCCCTGTTCAAAATTGGTATCTCTACAAATACAAGAGAATAGCAGTTTATGAATAATTTCTAAACCAATTGATTGTGGTATCTATTTTCCATGGCTAGCATCAGTAAGGCTGTGCATGCCATTTCATTAGACTATTATCTTCAATCCACTACAGTTCACACATTGTTGGGGGTATGGGGCTTTGAATTTCAATAACATTTTTTGTCTGCCCTTTACTGTGGTGTCGAGTGCTAATCTAATTTACAAAAAAAACATTCTTACCTCTCAGATAAGTCCCCGTGGATGCTCGATAGTGTTGGCACAGCAGGAAATAGTTGTTTTTTATATATAGGAGTAGATGTTGTAGCCCCTGATCCGGTTTGGTAACTGGAAACATAGTTATACATATTTACACAAAATGTAACAACATTGTTCATTTCTAATTAAAAATTCTTACAGAGTAAGCTATATTTTTAATCGCATTTCCTTCAAAAAACATATGTAGCCCGCTGGCCTTCAATCATTTATCATACAATAAACATCAGATGTTAGCACTACATTTAGAGTTTGGCATTAGACCTACTGCATGTCTGCACGTCTCCAAATCTCAATGCTACATTTGATGTAATGTCAGTATGCACAGAAATATACATAGTCAAGACACGTGCGTGTAACGTTGTGAAAAACATCCGTGGTGACCAGTGTCATTGTTTACAGTAGGCTAACCTTATAGCTTTATAACGCGATGCAAACAGTTCATAGTTAGCTAGCGTATTAGCGCTTAGAATTTGCAAAAAGCCTAATCACGACGGACGCACTAAATTCAACAAATTGTCGCCATGAATACTTCAAAGTGTCATGCATTTACCTGTACATAAGAAACGTTGCCAACTCTTCATCTGTTCTGCAGTTGAGCTCACGAAGCTCCGTCCATCTGTTGAACGACTCTCCGATATAAACTCCACATCTATCTTGCATTAGTTTTTCTGCTAGATGGGCTTTTGAACCATTTAAATTTCTTTTGAGAAGTAGCAGGCAAGCAGTCGTAGCTTCTGTTCGTGTGCAGGTTGTTGTTGCAGGGGCGCTCCGGGGTAATGGCGGAGGATACAGGTAGCAGAAACAGAAACACTCTGCGGCTGCGCGTGCTCAGTTATCGGGCACGAGCCTACAGCGCGCATGAAGTGTCAATCATCGTCTTACTCGCATTTTATTGGTTAACGCCATCGGCGAGGGGACTCTTGAGTAGTTGCTGAGATCAGAGAAGGAGGGACTTAACAAAAATATAATAATAAATATTTTTACTTACTTTATATCAACACTTAAGGCCAGAAGGTCAATTTTGTACATTTCTTAAAATTTGTAATACATTTAGAAATCCAGACTATCACTTTAATATCAAAGTTATTTCAAATTTGTTATACAAATGCAGAAAACCCCTTACTTGTTGATTCATGTGCTGGGAGAAAATCATGACTGTTTACAGCTGCTCCTTTGTTGATGGTCGTTTTAGATGCTTTGACTGAGAATCTACTACAAACCCCTAAATAAAGCAGAAAACATTTCCATGTTACTGATTTAACCTGGACATTAAATATCTGTGCTATTTTAGATAAAAGGCCTACAGTGCATTATACCTTAGTCTAGGTTGTGTCAACAAAGTCCCAAAGACAAGGTGAATAATATTGTCAGTAACATCAGGTCCCTCCAGAATGATCGTGCACAGACTGAATCCTTGTGTCCTTGCTGCACTTGCAGTCAGAATCCTAAAATGGAAAGAACTGTGTGAGTTTGGACATCACTGAGGTTGAAAGATAAATATAACATTAACATGTGTCCTAATTTTTTACACAAGCAGAATGACAAGAGGACAGCAGTGTGACGTCTCAGCAGTTAAAAATAAAGCAAAAACAAATGCAGGCAAAGTAAAATATTTTCAATGTTTAAAAAAGTCAAGTCAGTAAATATTGTTAATTTCAAGTGTTTGCATAATGTTGTATACATAACATTGAATACTGTATCTTTTAATAAAGACGCACAACTCCTCTGTAAATTGCTGCGGCACTTAATTACGTCCGGTGTGGACCAGTGTTCTCTAACATAGTCTGGGATTTACTGTGGACAGCAAAGGATATTGTAGGTTTTACATGAGAATTCAGAAACTCTTTGAGCCTGATGAAAACATTGTTTGACTATGAGAGTGTATTTCAGTGGTGCTTTTTTTTTTCAACTTCATACAAAATATGGAATACTTACAACATCAGTCACCTAAATGAGAGAGAACACAAACAATATGTTTAGGTAAAAGAAAATAAAAGACATACAGTAAGTCAAAGATGTTGTATTGTTAGCAACTTTGTATAATTGTTTCTGAAACCAAGCATAAAAGAAAACAGATGTTTAAAAATAATGTTCTCGGACTTCCGGTGAGGCACGAGGCAAGATGGCGGCGACACGCTGAGCTCCGAGCGAACCCCTGCACTATTTGATATATTTGGCAAAACCCAACAACTTTTTAATTTGAGCGAAGGTGCACCCTGAATCATCTAACAATGACAACAAGAAGAGAACAAGGTTTGGGGAAAAAACAGGATGTGAGCAGCAGCAAAGTTTCCAATCGCCCCTCCTCAGCTACTGAGCTAACGGAGGAGCTAGCTGCACTAATCAAGACAACATTGGCTGACCAAATGACGACCTTTCACGAAAATGCCAGTAAACTGATCAAAGATTCGATTAAGGAGTCTCTTGGCCCCATCGAGAAAACGTTGACCGAAAACAGTAACATTCTGCGGTCACTGAACGAACAGATGGACACTCATGCTAAAAAGTTCACTACAGTTTTCAACAAAGTGGATAGCATTCAAGCTAACCTCAGAAAAAACGAGACCAATACTGCGCACTGCTTGGAGGAGATAGCAAAATTGCGCGAGGACTTGACTGAGCAAGAAGATCGAGCCAGAAGAAACAATGTGCGGCTGGTTAATTTACCAACTGGAGCGGAGGGTGACGACCCGCGCGGGTATATTCAGAAGATGCTACCCACCTGGATTCCGTCTCTTCGCGGGTCTCTTGTGGAAATCGACAGAGCACATCGGATCTACTCCAACAACACTTCGAAGACCCAGACCATGATATTCCGCCTTCTGCGTTACACTGATCGACAGGCCATACTGGAGGGAGCAAGGAAATCCAAGCCGAGCCTCCCAGATGGCACTCCGCTGTGGTTTTACGCAGACTACAGCACGGCGACAAGTAAGAAACGACGAGGATACAACGATGTTCGAGCCAAACTTCGGAAGAAAGGCATTGAAGCGTTCCTGGTCTATCCAGCAACCCTGAAGGTGAAATACAAGGGCAAGAGGATGTCGTTTGAAACGCCCGGGCAAGCCGAGAAAGCTCTGGCCGCAGCACTACGGGAGGACGGAGAAGGCGAGGGCGTAGAGGAACAACTTGTTGACTCTGATTCTGGGTGAAATGATCTACTGCCAAAAAGCAGGTTTGAAATTGTTTATTGACACATCCGAAGGACAATTTCTGTTTTGATATTTCTCTGATAAAAGAGATCTTCTGGTTTGTTTGTTTATTTATTCTATTTTTTTTTAGGGACAGAAGCAAAGTCATAATTTTGCGTTGTGATTGACCAGATCGTGGTCCTAAGTTTTAAAATGTCCAGATCATTTAAATTGTCAGTTAGGTTTATCTGATATATACAAATTGGTTCAAGTTTGTAAGGGCAATGTTTATTATTATTTTTATTTTATTTTACGTTATTGTATTTTATTATTATTCTTTACCTGTGTTACAGTTTGGATAAAACATGTGGTTGCAGACGGCGCTGCGGTTGTGTTAGGATAGTAGTTGGGGATTCTGTTAAATGTTCACAAGAGGGGGGGGGGGGGGAGCGGAGGCTGGCGTGTGACGTTGCTAAGTGACGCTCACGGATGCAACAGGAGGGTGATCGTGATAGGGGAAGGGAGGGGGTGGGAAAGGGGGGCCAGAGGGAAGGGGTGAGAGAGGGGGACCAGAGGGAAGGGGCGGGGGAGGGGGGTGCCACCACCAGTAATAAGGGTTATATTCTTAAAGGTACTGATGCTGTTAAACCGAAATGCTTCAAAATTATGTCTTTTAATGTCAAAGGCTTAAACTCTCCCTATAAAAGATCCAAGATTTTAGATTTTCTCAACAGAAAGAAAGTAGATATAGCAATGTTTCAGGAAACTCATTTAAAGCCAAATGATGTGGTTAGAATGCAGAATAGATTGTACAAGCCAGTTGCGTGGTCATCTGATGGTACGCGTACAAAAGGAGTCATGATAATTATGAGACGAAATTTGAATTTGTTAATCGAAAAGACTGGCTCGGACGAAGCAGGTAGAATGTCATACTGTTGTGTGTCCGCTCAGGGTAAAAAGGTTGCACTTATTAGTTTGTATGCACCAAATACTTTTGAAAGTGACTTTTTCCCTTCAATAACAAAAAGATTACTGACACTCTCTGGCTACCAATTATATATAGGGTCGGATATGAATGCCCAAGTGAACATGAACCTTGATAAAACAACTTCAATATTTTCAAGCTCTCAAGATGCTGCCTCAAAGGCACTCAATCGTTTTATGATGGACTTAAACATAAAAGACGTATGGAGAATACACAACCCATCGGCAAAGGATTATACCTTTTATTCAGCTAGGCATAAAACATTTTCCCGTATTGACTATATTCTGGTGTCTACTAGTCTTCTCCCAGCAATTAGTGCAATAGACATTTTACCAAGGTACATATCGGATCACAACCCAATAATATCAACCTTTAACTACACTATGGTTAAGAACAGGAATAGCAGATGGCGATTTAATACTACTCTTTTAAAGTGTGAAGAATTTTTTAAACAAATGCGGGCCCAATTAACAGAATTTATTGCTTTAAATAAGGACACCATTGCAGATAAGACGCTAATATGGGCATCAGTTAAAGGATGTATTCGTAACATATCAATACAGTTTAGCTCAAATCTTCACAGACGGAGATTACAAAAGATCTCAGATCTGGAAAATGAATGTAAGATTTTGGAAAAGGACCTTAAAAAAGTTTATAGCACATCCAAGGAAAACATCCTTATATCTAAGCAGGTAGAGTTAAATGACCTACTTAGAAATAGAGTTGAGTATATGATGCAGGTGACAAGATCTAAATATTATTCGGAAGGTAGTAAGCCTAGTCATCTTCTGGCTCTATCTTTAAAACAGCAGGAGGCCAAGAGTGCAATTTCAACCATTAGATGTACTCAAAAAGGGTTGTTAACCTCTACTGAGGATATAAATAAAACTTTTAAAGAATATTTTAAAAAGTTGTATACTAGTGACGGAGCACCTTCAGAGAATGACCTGGATGGATTTTTTACAGGTCTTAATCTTCCAACCTTAACAACAAATGAGACTGAAAGTCTTGATAAACCAATAACACTGGAGGAGCTGTTAAAGGCAGTTAAAAATACCAAGACAGGCCGTACACCAGGTATCGATGGGATCCCAGTTGAACTGTACTTAAAACTCTGGGATCTTCTTGGTCCAATTTGGCTTGAGGCGATAAATCATGCTATTGATAGTGGCTCATTTCATCGTGACCTCAACACCGCTCTAATAACTGTTATCCCTAAACCAGGGAAAGATCACCTTGAGTGTGCAAATTATCGTCCAATTTCATTGATTAATGCTGACTTAAAAATTTTCTCTAAAGTTTTGGCCAATAGAATGGAACGAGTAATAGGTAAAATTATTAATCCTGATCAAACAGGCTTTTTGAAAGGTCGATTTCCTTCTGATAATGTCCGGCGCCTGCTGCATATACTCGGCTCATCACATAAGATCCCCCCAGCCTGTGGGCTGTTATTTTTGGATGCTGAAAAGGCGTTTGATCGCCTAGAATGGACATATTTGTGGAGAGTACTAAAAGAATTTAAATTTGGGGACAAATTTATTGGTATGATACAGACATTGTACGCCAATCCTTCAGCGAGGATATGTACAGGAGGGTTTTTTTCTGAATTATTTCAAATTGAAAGAGGGAGTAGGCAAGGTGATCCATTATCACCTTTGGTTTTCAATTTGTCTATTGAACCGTTGGCACAATTAATTAGGAACTGTCCACAGGTATCTCCTATCACTATTGGTTCATCCTCACACTCTGTGTCACTTTATGCCGATGACACATTGATTTACATGGCTGATGTTCAGCACTCTCTTCCTGTTGTGTTGGAGAAACTGAAATATTTTGGGTATCTCTCGGGCTACAAGGTTAATTATTCCAAATCAGCATTAATGTTGGTAAATATTGATAAAGAAGAAGTACTTCTTCCATCAGAGGTAACAATAGTTACAGAAACTACTTACTTGGGCATTCGGGTCACACCTAATGTAACACTGACTGCAAAAAATAGCTACCTGTCTGTCCTAAAGAAAATTGAAGAGGACATTAGTAGGTGGACGCACTTGCCAGCTTCAGTCCCAGCCCGAATAGCAGCTGTTAAAATGAATATATTACCTAGAATCAATTTTGTAAGCTCCATGATTCCTCTGCCGCCTCCTACTGGTTTTTGGCAAAAACTTGACTCTCTGCTTCGTAAATATATTTGGAATGGCAAGCGCCCTGCTATTAAGTGGTCAGTGTTGCAGATGAAAAGGTCTAATGGTGGATGTGCGTGTCCCAATTTTAAACTCTATCATTGGGCTTTTGTGCTGAGGAGTTTGTCCTATTGGTTAAATGATAACAAATCAGCATGGAAATCCATTGAAAGTAATCTTATTGAGCCACTACAGCTAAGAGACTTCCTTTTTCTAGGATTGCCAACTAAGAAATGTAATTTGCGGTATGGTCCAATTTTGTCATATATGTTGGTTGTATTTAGGGCAGTGGAAAGATATCTTAAACACAAACAAAAGTGGCATAAATCATCACCATTGTGGTACAATAGTAATTTCCTCTCAGGGGGAAAGCCATTCACAAATAAAGAGTGGAATAACAAAGGTATTAGAGTATTACAAGACATTAATGGGGAAGAATCTATCCTTAGTTTTCAAGAGTTGGTATCAAATTATAACATTGACAAACACTCTTTATTTTTCTATTTTAGAATAAGATCTGCATGTAAAGCCTATGGAGTCCCCTGGGGATCAGAACTTAGCGATCACCCCATTTCTGAATTGTTACGGAATGCCCCTAAAAAGATAGTGTCATATATTTACGATCAACTATTGAATCATAATGTGGTGCCCTCAGTGGGAATGAAAGCTTGGGAACAAGAAATTTCAAATGACACTTTTGTTCCTGACTGGGAATTAATTTGGAATAATATTGGGAAAGCCTCAAAGAACCCTAATCATCGTTATATCCATTTGAAATATTGCCATAGGGCATACCTAACCCCAGTTGTGAGGCATAGAATGGGGATGGCACCTGATCCTTACTGCTCATTTTGTCTCCCGGGGACCATAGGCTCCTTCATTCACGTTGTATGGGAATGTCCAGGAGTTCAGGAGCTCTGGAGTAAAGTAGTGAGCTGCCTCAGTACACTAACAGAGGTTGCTCTACCAATGGAGCCCACTATACATCTTTTGAATGATAACTCAAATATAAGACTAACGGGAAGATCATGTAAAATCTGGCTTGCAGGCCTCACAGCAGCCAAAAAGATCATAGCGCAAAGGTGGAAAAGTAATGATGTGTCATTCACTCACTGGCTTCATTGTTATATTGACATTGCTTATATGGAACTGTCTTCAGCAAGGATCAATAATGCATCATTCAACACAATTGAATTATGGACACAACTGATTGAAAATCTAAAAAAAGTGCTCCTTTGACATACTGTATATTGTGATGACATCATTGTACATGGAATATCTGGTTGGTGGCGGGGTGGGGGGTGGGGGATGGGGAGGGGGGATTATTAACCATAAAAAGGAGAACAAAATTTTACTGAACCCTGTAAAATGTGTATACTACCTGTTCGTCTTAATAAAAAATTAATGATAAAAAAAAAAAAATAATGTTCTCAAATAAAATGTTAGTAACTCGTTTAAAAGTGCTTTAAGATGGCAGTAAAAATGCACTGCAGTCAAAAATCACAGTTAACTAAATATACTTGGCCTATTCTATATAGGCTACTTCGTGTTTCTTTCTCTCACAAAATGCATCATTTGCATTAATAAAGTTTCAATATCTTACTTGGTAAAATGAGCAGTTTCAATCGTGTTTTCCCACGCCATTTGAAGAGACATTTCTGGTTTTCTAATTCAAATACTAGTTCTGCACTTGCACAGCACAAGGTGCAGTACAAACTGACTGGAGTGCTCTATATCACCACCTAGCGTCCTGGCATGGTATAGCGCTAAAACAGACTAAAGTAGAGTTTACTTGAAATGGTCCAGTGTCTCTCAATGCCCTTTCCAAGTGGCTTGTTGCATGATGTGGCTATGCTAGTGCCCCTGACCTCAAGTTGTGAGCACCGGCACTTCCTGTCCGTAATCATTTCCTATGGAGATAGGCTCAGACCCTCTCAAAAAAGGTGGACAGTGAGTTCCTGGTAGAGGATCACTTACTGTGTGTTAAAAACTTGACGTAGGATGTAAATAGTTCAGTGGAGGAGACGCCTGTGTTTATAAAGGTCAGATAGTTTGTCTTGAAGCTAAAGGCTAAAGGCTATAAGCTAATCTTAACCTCTTAAACCCCGCCTTAACCAAGCACATTTCTTCAGTTCGGCTTTACACAAATGAAAATCTGCTCGACTGGACAAAACGGGCTCGGTTCAGGTGGGGGATAAGATGTTAATGGAAATCGCTAGTGACAGGAAGTGCTAGCGCTCCCAACTTCAGGTCAACATGCAACAAGCCAAGTGTGGTGTCTAAACAGGCTCTATACTATGTTTTTGCAAGTAAGATCAATTTTTTGAGAAAAAACAAGTAATATTTAAAATGTGTATCCTAGTAAGCTCAATGTTTGCATTAACAGTGTAACTTTATCCCTATGGTCTTAGTTTTAGGATTTTTGACGCGCATTCCATGCTCAATTTTGACATTATACAGAGAAAAATGAGTATGAATTTGTATCACACTATATCGGCAAACTGAAGCATATGTTTACATTTTACTTAGGGCTGCGGCTGCGCCACAGAACATCCACAAAGGTTATCCAAGTACTTTGGATAAACTTTGGTTCCTCACTTCTCGCTGAATTATGGAGTTTAACATTTTTCCATCAGAATAAAATGGGATGTTCTGGTCATTGCTACGGCAACGGATAACTGTTAAAGTTCTACTTCTCAAGATTATTTTCCACCCAAAATTAGGTCGGTCCGATAAACGCTCTAGGAGGAGATAGATTTTGTACGAAGTGAAAAATAAAGGCGGATTCCCGCTTCGCGGGCTGTGTTGGTATGATTCTACGACAAACTTCATTTTTGCCCGCGTCCTATCTCGCAATGTAAAAAAAAACTGAGGTGGCGCTGTCGCGCCACTATTTTGAAATTCAGAATTTGGAAATGTGTCGGATCGGGTTTGAATTTTGGGCCAAAATAAACTATATATTTTCGGAAAGCGCTCGCGCATTCCTACCTCATGGTAGAGGTCCAGGGCTCTCAGTCGCCCATTGACTTTTATGGGCTCTGTACAATTACAATGTTGATTTTTGCATTATATATGTATGTGCACGGGACGTGCACGACGAGAAGAGTGCGTTAGTGAGTATTTGAGAGCAGACTTTTCAAGGTAATGTTTTCAATTTGATATTGATTCTAAGGAAGAATACAAGGCAGCGCGATGTAAAGAGGAAAACAATGTGAAGGCTGCCACAGAAGAGCAGCGTCGAGTGCTGCTTGTAATGAACCAGGCCTCAGTCGGCCTCTTTTTCTTAAATAACGCCCTCTCTCTAGTGGCGCAGCCTTTAGTGCAAAACCTGCGCCACATGCAAGACCGCACGTTTAGAGTTGTGCACGGACTGAGCCAGGCACAAGATCTGGCCCTGAGGCTCATATTGGTCTACTCCAGGTTTCAAATTCTTCACCAGCTTTATTAGACAACAAATAATAGCATTCACAAAGCCTGTAAAGGACACTGTCAGCAACCCGGATTGAGATGCACGTCAGAGACACAAGTAAAAATGTACTAATAATCCTACATTTTTTAAAGGAATAGGCCACTGTTTTTACATACTGAGATACGTTCTTACTTTAGCTTAGACGAGTTGATGTGTAACTGTCTGGTCTTTGTGCGTGCTCTCAGTCACGCAAATGTTGTTAGCATTTAGCCTCTGGCAGCAAAGGTATAGAGCCACTCCAGGTGTTATTACATCTCACAATATAGTTCCCCTTTTTATCCGCTTAGAAAATCCACATGTTTAATTTTGTGTAACTAGACTTGGATCGTGTAACTTTTCACGTAACTGTATTTAAATAGGGAAAACGTGGAACAGCTTGGTCACTTCTAACTTCACCCCAGTTTGGGGCTATCAAATAAGTCAAGCCTGTTTTGAGGTGCTGTCCACTGAACTTACACATGGAATTGGGGAACTGACAAATACGTTTCCGCCCGAAATATTTTCACCCTACAGTATCCAAACATGGATATTCTGGTACTTTTTGGCCCAGAAGTGAATCTCAGACATGGTTTTGGTGACACAATCCTGAGAGTATGTAGTGGAAGACAACGTCTAGAAAAAATAGAAATGCCCCCACTCCCAACAATTAGACCTCAGTGTCGGCGTGGGGGATGTCGAAATGGCGCCGTGTAACCGTGGAAGACAAAAAGTCGATTAAAAGTGTTTTATGTGTGTTTTGTATGTGTGCAGGGAGCCCCGCCCGCTGTGTCACCGCCGTCTGCGTGTCTAGTCTGCTCTTCCTCCTCCTGCAGTGCTTCTTCCAGGTCATCACCATCACCCTGCAGCCAGACTACAACTGTACGTCACAGCACTGGCACGCCCAAGGGTGGCTCACAGGAAATGCTGAAATGTTGAATTCCAGTAAAAAATTAAAAAAACAATTACGCAAAAAGAGAGCGGTAACTTGTCTCTGTGTTGCATTTAGGTACCTCCTGGCAGAAGGCGCTCACTCAGCTTGGACTTATCGGGTAAGACCACTGCGCTAGGAACTTATTATCCTCCTCCAGGAGCCGGCGAATGTTAACATGTCTTAGGCTGCACTACCCTAAGCGTGAACGGGCTCCTTCGCTTTGTGGAATTTGATGTCTGCTCTGGCCAGCATATGGATAATTCCAGCCCCCAGCGCTCTAGTCTTTGTATGGAACGTTAAATGAACGAGCTTGGGTTGGGCCTTGGGTTCTTCTGTCAACTCTCCATGTCCGTGGCTCCTGTAGAAAAGTGTCCCTCTGTCTTCCAGACTTGCCGGCAGTGATGGTGGCTCCGTGGTGCGACACATTGCCCCAGACTTGGCTGTGCTCTTAGTGGGTCTGTTCACCTGGAGGCTCAGCTCCAAACTGGGACTTCCCCCTCAGGTAGAGTCTTAGCTTCTGACTCTTTCCTTTTTACGAGCTGCAATGGGAATCGTCTGCAATCGTCTCTTCTTTGTTTCCTAATGCATGAGGCTCGTCTGCATAAACCTTCGCACCCCTCTGTAAATGCTTAAACAACAGTGTGATGTGAATGAGTTGGTGGATACAAATGTACAATATAACAGTAGATGAAGAAGAAAGAAGAAGACACTTCATTTATATAGCACCTTTCACAGATAAAATCACAAAGTGCTTCACAGGGGCACAAAAATAACAAAGGTTACAGAGAAATGTATTAAAACTATAACTAACTAAAATTAATTAAAACAATCACAGCCTTTTCAACTAAAAGCTCGTCCAAACAGCCATGTCTTCAGCTGTTTTTTAAAGGAATCGACAGTGTCGGTCACACGTAGCGACAGAGGAAGGTCATTCCACAGTTTAGGAGCAACAACTTCAAAGGACAGGTCACCTCTGGTTTTAAAGTGGGTCCTAGGGACAGTGAGGAGGTTCTGGCCCGAAGACCTAAGGAAGCGACCGGAGGAGTAAGGGCACAGCAGGTCAGACACGTATTTGGGAGCCTGACCATGCAACGCTCTAAAAGTCAAAACTAACATTTTGAATTCAATTGGAAATTTGATGGGAAGCCAGTGCAGAGAGGATAAAATGGGAGTAATATGTGACCGTCTGCTAGAGCCTGTTAAAAGCCGCGCAGCAGCATTTTGAACCATTTGAAGACGATTCAAAGCAGATTTGTTTAAACAAGTAAAAAGGGAGTTACAATATCTAAACGAGACGAGATAAAAGCATGAATCACCAGTTCTAGATCAGATTTGGATCAAATTGGCCTCAACTTGGCAATGTTTCTCAAATGGAAAAAACAGTTTTTGGCCACATGTCTCGAGTGGCTGTCAAGAGACAGAGACTGGTCAAACCAAACACCAAGATTTCTGATGCTCGACTGAACCGAGGAGCCCAGAGCACCAAGGTGGTTTACAATAAGGTAAAAGATGCAAGGTAAAGGGAAAGAATGTCCTTCAGGCGCTCCGCTCTGGATTCTGAGGTGAAAGGCGTCTGTCCGCTGCAGCCGGATGTCTGCGAGGCGTCCAGACGTAACTTCATTAGTACAGACTCAGTCACAGTCACCTGAGGAACCGCTCGTACAGAAAGAAAGCCATTTGTTTCCATTTGCTCTGGCGCTGTGCTCTGCGTCCTTCTGTTTAGCAAACAATGGACATTCATAAAAATCACTTTGCGTTTGAATTCAGTTATCTTTATTGTCTAGTCCATCACATGCAGTACACAAGCCAAGAATCCACAGTTTTGTACCTCATACATGCACTTTATGGGATGTTTTGCTGGAAAAGTTCTAATTAATTCATTTTCATTTAAATTTTTTATTTTGTCATTTTTTGAGTAACATGTATGTTTGATCTCTGATTTGTGTAATAATTTTCCTGAAATCATGTTGGGGACAGACAAGGTTCTATGATGTTGCCTAACCCTGCTGTAGGTTCATGATATTGATATAAAAATGCTTTATTATTATATGCACGGTTTCTTTCCCACAGTTGTCATCAGTTACAATAGTGGTTCTGGTGGGCCGGGACCACCTCAGTGTCGCGAGCCTTTCCAAGAAAACATTTCTCTTTTTAATATTCATCAGAGGTGGGAGGCTCGAGCCAAATGACTTGTGACTTACTTGACCAATGCTCCAGACAGCAGCCTTCAGAAGTACACCGCGGTACGATTCATTCACAAAAATAGATCAGTGTTTTAAGGTGCTCACACAAAAGTTACAGCATTTAGAGGCATTTTTACGCATTCACACAGAGCCCAGTGACAGCGGGACTGAAGGCTGATGCGGAATCTACTTTGAACGGGGCGAATCCGAGCAAACAGGGGCAGAGGCATTTGACTCCTCTTGGACTTGGACCGTCACGACTTGGACTTGACTCGAGACTTGCATTTAGTGACTTACTCCCACCTCTGATATTCATGTAAGGGAGAAAAATAGAATCACGACTTGAGTCTGTAAAAAATGACTGTTGTCGGGTTGTTTTGATCATAATTTCAGCTTTTTGGCTTATTTAATGCTAAGGAAAACACAATATTTTACATTATATTTTATAAGTCTGAGCCGTATTTGGGATGTCGAGAACCACTGGGTTACAACGTGAGGAGGACAAAACAAATGTCGGTGTGCCTTTGAGGAGCCAATCCTTGACATAGAAATAATTTAATACATCTCATAATTTCGAAGGATCTTGGTTGTGTGGGTGCGTGTGTGCGCGTGTGTGCGCGTGTGTGTGTGTGTAAGCTGAGAAGCTTGTTCTAACGTAGTTACCGAGAAGAACGGCCCATTGTTTCATTGATCCACGTTCATGATCCTTATTGCATTAATCAGCACAAACATATTCTTCAAGATAAACTAATACTGGGAGGTTCTCGTAATGTCCTGCCTTTGTTTGAGAGGAAGATGAACTTCTTAACATTTGTAGAGGTCTAAACTGCACTAAATGTGCAGCATCATTCTTTCATTCTTTTGTGCTTCTGGCAGTAGGTTTTAGAATATTATGTGCAACCAAAATGAGCTAAAGATTTGAGTAATATATAATCTTGAAGGAACTCACTGTAAATAAGAAACCTCGATTTATTATTCGGGCTCGACCAATATGGATTTTTGGGTCCGATACGATATGAAGGGGTTGGTTTATTGGTTTATTGGTTTATTTGGTCGGGACAGTGCAAGTTAATGAACAAGCCACACTGGATTGTAGCCTTGGGCTAATTTCCATCCGTCGTCCCCCATGCGCACTCTCAAACACACTCTCATTCATCCTGGCCTATTGTACATGTTTTTAGTGGTAGGGGAAACCGGAGTACCCGGAGGGAACCTACGCAGACACGGGGAGAACATACAAACTCCACACAGAAAGGCCTCGTCCAGGTGGGAATCGAACCCGGACCTTCTAGCTGTGCAGCACGAGCGCTAACCACTGTACTACCGTGCGGCCGGTTGACCGATAGCCGATATAAGCCGATCTACGAAGTCATTTAATTTAATGTAATTTTTTTATCTCTCAAATAGCCTCTCATTAAACATTTATTATTATAGTAAAGGTTTCATTCATATAAATATGTAGAAAGTAGTGCTGTCCAACGATTAAAATATTTAATCACAAATTAATCGCACATTTTTATCTATTCTAAATGTCCTTTGAATTATCATTTTAATACTTAGTATATGCAAATCATTGCTATTTGATAATGAACATTACTGTGAGGCAGTATTTAGCTTCCCTGCCCTGTGTGTGTTTGTGGATATCAGGAGCAGGATGGAGACGCTGTGTTGGGGCCGGAGGTTGTGGGTTCAAATCCAGAGCCGAGTCAGAGCCGGGTCCTGCTGGAACTGGACTCGCTGTTCAGGCAGATGAAAGACTGGGCCACAAATCTGAGCGCAACAGGAGGCCGCGTCCTGCTGACCGCTCTGCTGGGGCTGACAGGTGAGGAACATCCACACTATACTCATCCCGGGACAGTCGCAGCCTTAAGTCGACTCCCACACAAGCTCATCTGGGCTGTATTTGTCATTTAAATGCTGCAGAGATATCAGTTTGAAACTGAAAAAAAATCTGTAAAGAAAAATCTGTCATTTTATGTTTTCATATAGAATTTAAGGCATTTTGCTGATATTTTAAACAACAACATCTACAATAAAAGCACAGCACATTATCGTTAGGCTGCAGAGCTTGTACTGTACATAAGAGAACACACACAGGAGAGAGACCTTACAGCTGTCAAACCTGTGAGAAAACATTCACACAAATATCTAGTCTAAATACACATAGAAGAACACACACAGAAGAGAAAGCCTTCACTTGTTTAACCCGTGAGACTAAATTTGCAGATCACTCTGCCCTTAGTGTTCATATGAGAACACACAGGTGTAAAACCATTCACCTGTCCAACCTGTGAGACAAAATTTGCACATCAGTATTTCCACAAACAGCTGAGTTTACCACATACTACAGGAGGACAAAACAAATTAGATAAGACACAAGTTTTGCTAATACATAGTTAACATGATTATATATATTTTTTTTAATTTAAAGATTGTACTCTGTTTTCTTTAGTTTGGCCACTTCTGTGATGTTTATAGTTTCACTTCCTTATTGGACACCGACAGGAAGTGACACAGATGAAGGAAAACAATTTTAAACTGTTGCCGTGCCAACCATGTTAAGTAAATGGGAAATGAGTCAAACTGCTGGAACTTCATTTTAATCTCTGTCACTTCCTGTCAGCAGCTTAAAGATTCAATTACAAGTCACTTTTCTGCCCAACATTTCCTTATTAAAATCGCTGCTTCACTGAAATAAATGATAATTATGCAACTGATGTTATCCGTCGAAATACGGTACCTGACTCTAGTGACTGAGAAATACTCCTCACAAAACCCTGTGCTCGTAGCTCACTCAAATACAGTAAAATACTTGCATGAGAGTGGAGTCTGGGGAAAGTATTGCCCAGAAAGGTAGGTTACTACACCTTAAAGGGGGGTATTATGCTTTTTTCAATCACATAGCACCAGTCTATAGCATACTACAATGATGACGTAACCTTCTGTTGGTCTGTATATGCAGTAAATTAAAATAACTGCCTTGAATAAAATTGCTCTCTCAAAATGGCTGTACTGAACGTCTTGAAATAGGCCTCTGTCTTTTTAAGAAGCTTTCCGACACGCCCCCTTCAGCACACTGCTGTGGCATCTAAACAACACTACTGTGCGGGGAGGGGGCTCTGCTGAGCTGAGGAGCAGTGGTTGGTGGCTTGGCTGGTGACAAAAGGTCCAGAGGCGTCTCCAGGAGGTGGGGGCGTTCCTAGGAGGACTGAGGCATAGCTACACCTAAAATGGCTGCCGTCTAACTTTTTACTGATTACTCAAAAATATGTGAATGAGCCAAGGCAACACTCCAGGCATGTGTTTAATGAGGGAATGACATAATAACATGATATAAAGCTTGAAAAAGTCGATTTTACATAATACCCCCCCTTTAAAAGAGTGCTGCCAGCAAATTTTTTTTTACCGGAACATCAGACTACGGTGACCTAGTCTACAGATTGGCATCAAAAACATTGCTCCATAAACTTGAGGTCATCAGATGTGTCACAGGTGCCCCATACGACACTCACCACTGTGGCCTATACTCATTGGTTGCTGTTCATTTACAAATCTTTAATTGCCCCCCCCCCCCCCCATACATTATCTCTCTGTTAAACATCCATAACCCCAGACATACAGTACGTGCTGCAAAAGTTGTTACATAAACCTCTCTGTTCCCAAAGTTTGCACATCCCTTTTCATTTCAATTCTCTACTTCAAACAACTGGAATAATTTATTCATTTATAGCAAAATCTAAAACACATCATTTGTGTCAATTACAGCTTTCAAAAACTCAATTCCTACAATGTTCCAGGATCCGTGCACATGTTTTGAATGCTTTTTGAATGCAGTGTTTGGAATAACGCCGTTTAAAATAACAACGTTATTTTTTTTCAGTAACGGAGTAATCTAATGAATTACTCTCCCCGTCGTTACAACGGCGTTATCATTACTGGGTAAACAAAGTGGCACGTTACAATTCGACTGGATGAGCGCCGCGGTGTCAGCTCACGCAGCAGGAGTGGTGGAGAGGGTGGGCGGAGTCTCACGGAGTACTGTTGCATCGTGCTCTCTGCTCCAAAAACTACGTGTGTCCCTGCTCCAAAAACTCTATGGTACTGCTTATCAAGAGTGCAGACGTATCTCTGCTTGCTGCTGCCGCTTGCCTCTTTATTTGCTTTTAAATCATTCTATTTTTGGGCACATGTCTTGGATGTGATTTTATTCTCTTCTTTTAAGTGAACCAAGGCTTTTTACTCATTTTGATGCCATTTTTACAACTCATTTGACGAACCAGCGACGACAATCTTGTCAACATGGCTGAGAGAGGAAGGCAAACATCGCCTTGTGAAAGCTGTCGGATGTATCAACAAGAAATTTCCCTGCTACGGGACAAGATTTATGCTCTAGAGACGGAAAGAGGACTTAATGACACGCTCCCTGTGGAACCCGGTAAGAAGACGGAAAAAACTGATACTTGCAACCTGAAGCTAAACGATACCATAACATTTCCGAAACTAAACAGACAACTTGGTGCTAGGCCAAAGCAAAGACAACATGCTCGTAAAGATGCACCTGGAATAAAGTTAACAAACAGATTTTCACCTCTCTCAGAGGATGTGTATAACAAGCAGAAAAAGTCAGAGAGAAACACAGAGAGAAACACAGAACAAGAAGTCAAAACAAAGATGGAGAGAAACACTGTGCCAAGTGTCAAGGCCAGAGATATCCTATTGCTTGGGGACGGAGCCATATCTAATATAAACAATGAGATAATGACTACAATCACTTATCCGTCTGCTACAGTTTCTGACATCACAGACGTTCTAAACAAGGAAATCACGAATAACCCTGGAATAAATAAACTTGTTTTACATGTTGGTGCTGTTGACACAAGAAACGGAGAGTCTGAAGTCCTGAAAGAAAAGTTTAATAAACTTTTTGACAGACTTGATTGTCTAGACAAAGACGCGATACAAATTTTCATCAGTGGACCTATCCCAAACATCGACGGGAGAATAAACAAATTCTCCCGGCTGTTTCAGTTGAATACATGGCTGTCAAAAGTCTGTGAGTCAAGAGGACTGTATTTCATAGAGAACTTTTATCTTTTCTGGAAACGCGACGATCTGTTTAAAGGCGGCACGGTAGTACAGTGGTTAGCGCTCGTGCTTCACAGCTAGAAGGTCCCTGGTTCGATTCCCACCAAGGCCGGGGCCTTTCTGTGTGGAGTTTGCATGTTCTCCCCGTGTCTGCGTAGGTTTCCTCCGGGTACTCCGGTTTCCCCTACCACTAAAAACATGTACAATAGGCCAGGATGAATGAGAGTGTGGCCGTTTCTCAATCTGTGTACTTGTGCGGACTTGTGTGCTCGTGGACTCGTGAAACGTCATCACGCGCGGCCCAAGTCCTGTTCCAATTCAAAGTTCGCTTCTCAGCAAGTCCGCTGGAAATCCCCGGATGAGAACTTGCTCCGCCCGTTTTACCGAGGATGCATCAGAGGAGACTTGTGCGTTCTCCGCCAGCTATATTTCCCACAATCCGTTTCGCTTTGAGCACGTGGATCACCGCGAGCCTCCGCCGGCGGCGGCCCCTCCTCCACGCGCACCGAGCCGCGCTCCAGCTGAACAACAGCTGATCGTGCGCATGTAAATAAATGCGGAGATGTGACCGGTTTAAGAGTCTTTAGAAGTGTCTCCAGCTCAAGATGGTTTTCTGAGCAGAAGTGTTAAAACAACTTGGTCGTGCTTTCATTTTCTCATAATGATCAGCAATATTAAGTCGTATCGTCATGAACAGGTTATTGAGGACTAATGCATTTTATGTTTACATTGTATTATTAAGAGGGCACTGCAGACAAATCTTTATGTTTCATATTTTAAAGTTTAAATTGTTTGTTCGGTTTTTTTCAGAATAATTTGCAACCCCCAAACAAATTAATAAATAATATTTGACCTATTTTTTAAATTATTGTTTCAGTTTACACATCAGATATGTTTAATTACTTTACACATAATGCCTTATCTATGTAGGCTATAATTGTATAAATAATGTAAAATTGACTAAAATGTAAAATGTTATTTTTTTTTACAGCAAAAGTTTGTAATTGATGTATTTAAAAACATCTTTCCACTTCCTGCAGTGTCTCACCCTTTTAATTTCATATGAGGTTGTTTAATGTTATAAAAGCTCACAGCCCCATGTTCATGAGCTACTTCCTGTGATGTCATCGAGTTCACTCGTTCCAAACGCTGAAATAGCCGAGTCCACACTTGTGAACTCCTCAAGTCCGTTCTCCGAGTCTGCACCCGCAAGTCCGTACCCCGGAGTTCACAAGTACAGAGTATGCATACTGGGGATTGAGAAACGGCCCCTGTTTGAGAGTGCGCATGGGGGACGACGGATGGAAATTAGCCCAAGGCTACAATCTGGTGTGGCTTGTTCATTAACTTGCACTGTCCCTACCAAATAAACCAATAAAACAATAAAACAAAGGAAATGGACCACATTTGAGCAGAGGTGGAGTGAGACGACTGACGGAAAATCTCCTCCATGCTCTGCAAAATCAGTGGAGGCCTGAGCAACAAGAGAGAGCAGAGAGGAGCATGAGAAGAGCTCCTGGCTCACCAGCAAAGGTTTCGCCTGCATCCCCAATAAAAGATTCAGTCGCAGCTGCATCATCTGCACCTACAGTAAAGGACTCAGCCACAGTTAAGGATCCAGCCACAACAGCACATTCAGCACCTACAGAAAAGGACTCAGCCGCAGTTAAGGATCCAGCCACAGTTAAGGAATTAGCTGCACCGGAAAACATCTCAACCGTAGCAGCGGCGCCACCTGCATCTGCATCTCCGGGGAAAAGCTCAGCTTCAGCACCACCTGCATCTATAGTAAATGATTCAGCCGAAAGAGCACTTTCATCAACTCCACCACAGGCCTTGAGCCCGACTGGTACATCTACACCCTCCAGAGATTTTTCTGAATCATTCCCATCACCAAAGTCACCTATGGGATTTCCCAGCCATTTTGAAGCCTTGATAAAACAAGGGATTCAAATGACTCCCCTCACTCCAGTCATGTCAAGACCAAGGCTTTCATCCCCGAAGAAGTATCATGCCCCTCCCCCACCTCCAATTTCCAGCAGCTTCACTGCTGCTGTCTAGGACATTAAGGGCCTCTGCGTTGCTACCATGCATAGCAAACTCAAAACCAACCAGAGGTCCACAGAGGGAGTGTGTTCTTCTGAAACAATTAGTACAGTCAAACAACATAGATTAGATAAGAGGGCAACAGTCAGACCGTCCAATCAAAGAACTCTAATCCATATCCCTTCCAAAAAGATTCCATCCACTCAAACACAGATAAATCTCAAACATGCTGTACTCAATGCCAGATCGTTAAAAAACAAGTCCTTTTTAATAAATAGTTTTATTTCTTCTTATAATCTAGATTTTATGTTTTTAACTGAAACATGGCTTGACAAAAACACTGGTAACGCAGTTTTGATTGAGTGTAGTCCATCAAATTTCAATTTTGTGTCTGAAACACGCCAAAATCAGAGGGGCGGGGGTGTCTGTGCAATATTCAGGGACAATATAGTCATCCACAAATTGTCATTTGGGGTTTTTGTATCATTTGAGTATGTGTCTTTCAAAATGGAGATAAAACAATCTTCCATTCTTTATATGACTATTTACAAACCACCACAGAATTGTTCTATCGAAGACTTCACTGAATTACTTTCATTTATATGCACTGATTTTGATTGTTTAGTCATTTCAGGTGATTTTAATGTGCATGTGGATGTGACCAATGACAGGCATGCAAAAGAACTTAATGCTGTTCTTGAAATGTTTGGTTTAACTCAGCACGTGAGAGGGGCAACTCACAACAAAGGTCACACTCTAGATCTAGTTATTACAAAAGGTGTTAATATATCAAATGTGAATGTTATTGATGTTGCTTTATCTGATCATTTTTGTGTCTTTTTTGACTTGTCTGTTGCACCCAAACCAGTGGTTGGGCCTGGAGTTATTCAGAGAAGACACATAAATGATACAACAGGGACACAGTTTATGGAAATGATCAGATTTGAAAATCCTCCATGTTCAAATGTTGATAATCTGTTGGACTCTTATACATCAAGCGTCTTAAATGTTTTGGATACTATTGCTCCTGTCAAGGTTAAAATGGTTAACAATAGACAAAAGGCACCTTGGAGAAGTGAAGATTCGGTCAGGGCACAGAAAAGGGAGTGCCGAAAAGCCGAAAGGAAATGGCGTAAGTCAAAGCTCCAGGTTCATTGTGAGATATACAAAGAAGTGCTTTGTGAGTTCAACCAGATTTTGCGTGGAGAAAGGGAGAAATACTTCTCTAAAATCATCGCAAACTGCAGAAACAATTCTCGTGTTCTGTTTTCCACAGTAAACAGATTAACTAACCCTCCAGTTTCACTGCCCTTAGAACTAATCTCTACATCTAAGTGCAATGAGTTTGCAATATTTTTTTATGACAAAGTCCAAGGCATTAAAAATGCCATAATTTCCACAACACAAATAGCAACCCTGCCACCAGCTAGACACCTTGAGCTGACACATTTCACTCCTGTTACTGACAAAACAATCGAAGAGGTTATCTCCGGTCTGAGTTCATGTACATGCTGCCTTGATGAATTACCCACTAGATTTCTGAAGTCTGTGCTGACCAGCTTGTTACCACAACTTGTTCAGTTAGTTAACATCTCATTTGAGACTGGAGCATTTCCAAAGGCCTTGAAAACCACGGTCATTAAGCCTCTTCTAAAGAAGAGCAGCCTTGATCCCAAGGTACTGAACAACTACCGGCCCATATCAAACCTACCGTTCTTAGGAAAAGTTCTAGAGAAAGTAATATATCAACAGCTCACTTACTTTCTCCTATCTAACAATGTGTTTGATACTTTCCAGTCAGGATTTAGGCCCCACCACAGCACTGAGACAGCTCTGATCAAGGTGACAAATGATATTCGTATGAACACCAACGCAGGTAAGGTCTCAGTTTTAGTTCTGCTGGACCTGAGCGCTGCCTTTGACACAGTGGACCACGGGATCTTACTTCACAGGTTAGAAAACTGGGTGGGAATCTCTGGTACTGCTCTAAACTGGTTCAAGTCCTATCTCGAGGATAGGACGTACTTTGTCGAAATTGGCAACTGTGTCTCAGACAAAATTCCCATGACCTGTGGTGTCCCCCAGGGGTCAATCTTGGACCCCTCTTATTCAACTTGTACATGCTTCCATTGGGTCAGCTAATAAACAGCAACAATGTGTCGTACCACAACTACGCAGATGACACTCAGATCTACGTGTCACTGACGGCAGGTGAACATGGACCTGTAGATACTCTCTGTCACTGCATCGAACAGATCAGTTTGTGGATGCAAAACAACTTTCTCCAACTAAACTCAGACAAAACTGAGATCATTGTCTTTGGCCCACAGACACAAAGACAAAGTGTTATCAGTCACCTTGAGTCTCTCGCTCTGAAACCAAAAAATCAGGTTAGAAATCTAGGAGTAATCATGGACTTAGACCTGAACTTAAACAGCCACATCAAAGCAATAACATCATCAGCTTTTTACCATCTGAAAACATTGCTAAGATCAGAGGAATAGTGTCAAAACCAGACTTAGAGAGACTCATCCATTCATTTGTCTCCAGCAGGTTAGACTACTGTAACGGCTGCTCACTGGCCTTTCTAAACGAGCTGTTAGAGCTGCAGAACATCCAGAACGCTGCTGCTCGAGTCCTGACAAGAACAAGGAAATACGACCACATTAGTCCAGTGCTCCGGTCTCTGCACTGGCTTCCTGTCACTCAGAGAATAGAATTTAAAACAGCTCTGCTTGTGTACAAG
Organism: Neogobius melanostomus; assembly: GCA_007210695.1. NCBI lineage: Eukaryota > Metazoa > Chordata > Actinopteri > Gobiiformes > Gobiidae > Neogobius > Neogobius melanostomus. The sequence continues at coordinate 196,212 of VHKM01000621.1, forward strand.
TCTTTTCATGGTTTAGCACCAAAGTACATCTCTGACATGTTAGAGCCGTATGAACCATCTCGGGCCCTGAGAACTTCAGGGAGGGGTCTCCTGGTGGTTCCCAGAGTCAATAATAAACACGGTGAGGCTGCGTTTCAGTTTCATGCAGCTAAAACCTGGAACAGTCTTCATGAGGATGTGAGACAGGCCTCAACTCTGACAATGTTCAAATCCAGGCTGAAAACAGCTCTTTTTACCCGTGCATATGAAAACTGAAAGTATTTTATCTGCACTCTTGCCTTTTACTGTCATTGATTAACTTTATGTTGATGTTTTATTGATTGATTTTATCTGTTTTCTTGTAATTTCTCTTTCTGCAACTGTGAAGCACTTTGAATTGCCTTGTGTATGAATTGTGCTCTACAAATAAACTTGCCTTGCCTTGCCTTGCGGCTCGTCATCCCCACAGCGCGGTGCGGCCGCGGGGAGAATCCAGTTGGTGATCATTGTCAATGATTCATTGATCTGTAGTGTTGGAACTTATTTTTTAACCCAAAGACGCAGAATCGGTGGAGACGCGTCTTTCCCCCCTCCCTGTGTCTCTCTCTCAGTGCCTTTTCTTCTTCCTCTCTCCCCGCTCTCCGCTCCAGAGACATTGTTTTCCGTTTTGCCTGATGAATGAACGGAGAGTGCCGTTGGCTGCGTTGGCACATGTTTCTTTTACTCTTGTTCCTCCTCATTCTCTTTGAATACAGCCGTATTCCCAGTGGCGTAGCAAGGGTATGAGGGAGCCCCAAGCAGGAATGTCAGTAGGGGGCCCTCTGGTGGCCGTTTTGTGTTCTGCAATGGGGCGAGGAGGAGGGACAATGATATTTGTTTGCCAAGCAATGAAGGCTAATAAAAGAAGGCACTTCAGAGACATACAACTACAGTAACTTATTACACTCCTGTCTTGCTCTCCTTCTTCTTTCTAATTTTCTTTCGTTCTTGCTGCCAGAGGCATCACTTCTCTTCATTTTGGAGGAGATGCGTAGCTGCTCTGTTTACACCAGGGTCACGAATTAAATTTCACCAAGGTCCGAAATGAAAAAAGAGGTCAAGCAAAGGTCCGGAACATACGGGGTTAATTCACGGTTATATCAGGATTTTTAAGCCTTTTTTTTAAATCTATTTCTGTGATTTGAAAATAATGCAATCAATTGACTCCTGTTTTTTGCTCTAAAAATAAGTTTTGGGTCCTAAATAGCAGAGTGCAGGCAACTGTAGCCTATTATACACAATGTGCACATAATATATGACAGTGCTGTGTTTCTTTGCTCAGATCAACACACTGAGCCCTGTTTAGTCCAGGTTTAGTTCAGGCTTAGTCCTGGTTTAGTCCTGGTTCAGACCTGCTCGGAAAACAACCGCGCTATTGGTGCATTACGATCGCGCGTGCATATTTAATTAGGGCTTCCTCCGCTTTTGTTTTTAGCAAGCCATATTTCAGTCATTCCGAAACCGTTTCTAAAAATTTAAAAAGTATCATGAAGCTAAGATGAAGGTCTTTCTCTTTCTGTTCGTCTGGGCTGTAGTTTACCGCTCTGGTGCAGTCAGAGAGGGAGAGGGAGGGAGGGAGAGAGAGCGAGGGGAGAGAGAGCGCAGACGCAGCTGCTCGTCTGAGGGAATTCACGGTCGGGTCCAAAGTTCGGATCCAAGGTTCGGGTCCGGAATGGCTGGCGCATGGGTCCGGATCCGGACCGAGGTCCGCCGTTTAGTGACCTCTGGTTTACACCAACACGTGGGTTTGCACCATCTCTCTCTCTCTCTCTCTCTCTCTCTCTCTCCTTCTCCTCTGAGAAGCAGGTGGGGGAGGGGCGCTCATGGGGCTCTTTCAGGGAGTATGCGACGGACAACTGTCGCTGCACCTTGTAAATGCTGCTGCAGTGACTTCATTCTCTTGGTCATTCCTGTCAAATCTGTTGGCCCTCTGGGGGCCCCTGCTGGCTTGGGGGCCCCAGGCAGCTGCCTGCCTTGCCTTATGGCAAACTACGCCTCTGCGTATTCCTACATGAATAAAACAGCAACGCAAACACTGGTCAATACCATTCAGTCACAGAGGCTCCCCCCCCACTCTACCCCCATTCAGTTCATTCAGTTACTATGAACATCTTTGACTTGATAGTACATAAATCCAAAAACACCTGCCTGTTCTACTCATTCACACTGACTTTTGAAAATTGCAAAAAAACAAAAAACAAAAATTCTTTGATATTTAGCAAGTTTTAGCAATACTTACTTTCCCTGGTAACGAGTTACTTTCATTATAGAGTAATTCAGTTACTAACTCAGTTACTTTTTGGAACAAGTAGTGAGTAACTATAACTAATTACTTTTTTAAAGTAACGTTCCCAACACTGTTTGAATGTAACTTCATAATGCAGTATGTGTTTTTATTCCTTGACTGTAATTGTAATGCATCTTGGCCCGATCGTCATTGTAAATGAGATTTGGTTCTCAATTGACTTACTTGGTAAAATAGAATAAAAACGCTGCCGCAAATCCACTGTGACACACCTTTGCGTTGCAACCCTAATGCTGCGTCCACACCAAACGCTTTTCCGGCTTCAAAAATGCGCCCAAAGCCCCTAGTTGGACGCTTGTGCTTATTGAAGTCAGATACTTGTCACAATGTCACTGAACGTAAAGATACTCTGGCCGACTGTCAGATCAGAGTGTGTTCTGAAGCGCATCTTGGAAGGAGCTCTTGCCTGAAAAATAACTGCAGTTTTGGGGCTAACTAGTCCCTCTTTGCTGCTGCCATGTCCTATGGATCTATAACTTTACCCCCATGGTCTACACCAGGATCTCCCCAGTATTTAAGCCTATCTCCAGCTCATGCGCTTGAATAGAGGGACATGTATTGCCCGGCAACAAGTGGCTAGGCTAGGTCAGTCCGGTTAGCTTGTTACAATTGCCTACAGCTCATTGTTGATTAAAAGTCTGCAATAAACCACAAATGCCTGAAGCACACTCAGTGTGTGACCATCATAAAGGCTGCATTATGTAGTAGCTGGCTTTATTGGTTTTATTAGTGCATAATATTTGTTTTCCCAGGATCAATGCGAGTTAGCTGTTAGCTGCTAATAGCTTGTTAGCTCCGGGAGAAAACCACTCGGCTACAATGCATTGTAGATGAAATGTGAGCAATAAACTTCAAAATCAACAAGCCTGGCTGAGTGTGTGATCATGTTGAACGGTTGCTTTATGTAGATGGTGGTTTATTTGACTTTATTTGTGCATATTTCATGTGATCGATCAGAGCTTTAGCTTGTAGCATTAGCTTTCTCCGATGGGAAGGCTCTGGGCATTATAAAGGCCAAAACACATTCGCAGAACCAGCCACTGAAATAAGTTTTCTTGTCGCTGCTGGGATTTGCGCCGGTGGCTCTGCTCCAATGTCACTGTTGGGGAAAGCTCCTGATTGGTCGACGCTTGTGAATTTCTCCAAAAAGTTCAACAATTCCAACTTTCCAACCCTGGAAGCGCGTTAAAAGCTTCCCATGCTCAAAAAGCTTCAAAATGCGCTGCACTGTAGGCGCGGGACGCACTGCGTAATCTCTCAACGCTGCCATGTATTTTCAATGTAAACCTGACACTTTGGTGGCTTTGGCCTGGTGGGGTGGGGACAGTCCTGGGAGGCGCTGCACCGTTTGGGAGTGTTGGAGGAGCACTACAGGCAGCCAGCCAGGTTCCTCCGGGTGCTACCTTCGGGGGCATGCCAGTGTTTTTTTTTTTTTTTTTTAATTAAGTTGAATTTACAACAATAAATCAGTGCAGATATTAAATATACAATAAAAGAAAAATAATCCCCTCTTTTATACCTACCAGCATACCTATATTCATCCATACATATTCCATTCACCCTCACACTCGTACACTCGGTCAGATGTGCACAGCAACCACTGGTTTGCTATATAAAAAATAAAAAAAACAAGAAAAAAGACAGACGGACAGATGTGCAAAAACAAAAAGCGAACAAACAGAGCATGAACAGTCGTGTTCTTGGCATAACACCACTAACCATAACATAGATAACAGACAACATTTTCGTCATTAGTACTATACAATATGTCTATAAATAATCATCATTCATAATTATGATTTAGATAGATACATTAGTACGGGTCCCCAAATCTGTTCCCAGTGGCCCAAAGCTTTATTTCCAAGGCGAATATTTTCCAGATGTATTATGGAGATAAATTCGTTGAGCCAGTTCTGGAAAGAAGGTGTAGCACATCCCTTCCAGTTTTTGAGAATCAGTTTTTTTGCAATGACGGTCCCCAATAAGATAACAGTTTGAATGTCTGTAGGGATGTCCATAAGATTCAATGAAGCTCCAAAAAGCGCAAAGTCTCTATCTGAGCTGATTGTCCTTTCATATACTTCAGAAAAAAAAGAAAACACACTTAACCAAAAGGTTTGTATCAAAGGGCAACCCCAGAGCAAATGCAGCAAAGTGCCTTCATTTTTGTTACACTTGTCACATATAGGAGACACCGATTGATAGAACTTATGGAGCTTAACTTTAGAGTAGTGGAATCGATGAATCACCTTAAACTGAGTTAATCTGTGTGAACTATTGATTGAGCACGTGTGAATACGAGTGAGAGCGGTGCTCCAGATGTTATTGGGCAAGGCACTTCCAATCTCTTTTTCCCACGCCTCTTTACAATTATTTAATGCTTTACCTTCAAGTGTGAAGAGCTTGACACATTTACTGATGAGCTTTTTACAAACAGAGGTATGCTGTCACCCATACTTTCAAAGTTATTCATATTACTCCTGACAAAATGTATTATTTGAAGGTAACGGAAAAAATGAGAGTTAGGCAAGTCATATGTCAATGAAAATTCATCAAATGTGGGAAATTTGCCGTCAATATAGAGATCTTTAATGTTTTTAATTCCTTTATTATGCCAGATTATGTACGTTTTGTCCTGTAGTTTCAATGAATTTTGGACCACTAAGCTATGACTAATTAAATGTGTTTTTGGAGTTGTACCTGTAAATAATAAAGAGGCCAGCGATGTATGGGGTTTCAATAAATATCCCTGTTCAAGCTGCAGCCACAGAGGAGCAGTATAAAGTGATTCATTCTCAGGAGAGCCCTCCTGCCAGTAGAGCAATGCTCTGATGTTGGCAGCCCAATAATAATGTTGGAATACTGGAAGACCCAAACCACCTTCACGAGTTGATCTATACAGATGTTGCTTGGAAATTCTATGTTTTTTATAACCCCATATGAAATCTAAAATTATACCCTGTAATTTCTTGAAGAAACCCTGTGCAATAAATATTGGTAGGTTTTGGAATAGATACAACAGTTTGGGTAGGGCTATCATCTTAATAGCGTTTGCTCTTCCAATCATTGAGAGCGGTAGAGTCCTCCAGTATTCTATATTGCATTTTAACTTTTCCACACTTTCTACAAAATTTAATTTGAACAAAGACTCCATGTCTTTAGATATTTTCAGACCCAAATATGTAATGTCATTAATCTTGAGTGGACAGTTGGACAATATTCTATCCTCACCAAGAAACATTAATTCACTTTTTGCCCAGTTGATATTAAAACCAGAGATCCCTCCAAATGTGGTCATAAGCTGCAAAAGACATGGAATTGCTTCTTCGGGTTTGCTCAGAGTGATAAGCATATCATCAGCGTATAGCAATGCAAGACATTCACGTGAATCCATGTATATACCATGTAAAGAGGGATGATTCTTTATCCCTATTGCAAGAGGCTCAATTGCTAAATTGAATAGTAGTGATGACAGACAGTCCCCTTGCCGTACCCCACGGTGCAAATCAAATGGTGTTGAATAAGTGTTATTTGTTATGACAGAAGATTTCGGAGCTGCATAGATTGTCTTGACCCAATTTATAAAATTACAACCAAAGCCAAATCTAGACAGCACTTCAAGCAAATATGGCCATTCGATGGAGTCAAAGGCTTTTTTGCATCGAGTGTTAAGACTGCTGCTTTTGATTTATTGTCATAATCTGAGTATAGTATGTTTAACAATCTGCGAACATTCCAAAAGGAAAATCTACCTGGCACAAAGCCACATTGGTCTGGGCTAATTAATGTAGATATGATTTTATTCAGTCGTGTTGCTAAAGTTTTTGTTATAATTTTATGATCAATATTTAACAATGAAATTGGTCTATAATTAGCTGGTTCTTTTGGATCCTTATCCTTCTTTAATATTAAACAGATATTTGCCTCATAAAGCGATGGAGGAAGCGAATGTCTTGCAGCTGATTCATTAATCATCCTCAGCAAAACCGGTGTCAACAGTTCATGAAATGCTTGATAAAATTCAACCCTGAAACCATCTGGGCCTGGACTTTTACCTGCTGGAAATAATTTAATGATTTTAACTAGTTCCTCGACATTAAACTGCTCATCCAAAATCTTAGAGTCCTTTTCTTTTATCTGAGGCAGAGAAAGTGTACTGAAAAATTCTGAATATTCCTTTATACTTGCTTGGCAGGTAGAGGTGTATAATTCTGAGTAAAAGTCTCAGAAAACATAATTGATGTCTTGCAAGTCAGTTACCAACTCTCCAGTTTTATTATAGATTTTATGAATAGCTTTTTTAGATTGCTCACCCTTTAGTTGTCTAGAGAGAAGTTTCTCAGGTTTGTCACTCAGTTCAAAGTGCTTCTGTCTTGTCTTAAGTAACAGCTTCTGAATTTCCCCTTCAAGGAGTAAATTATAATCGCATTTCAGTTTCAAAATTTTATTGTAGTCCGATTGCAGCAGGCATGCCGGTGGGTTGACCCACAGTGGCAGCACGGCTCTGTCGCAGCAGCTCAGGACTAACACCTGAACACAATTTCATTGTACAATGACAAATAAAGCACTTACTTAAACAACGAATGTAGCCACAAAATTGTGGCAATATGGTGTAAAAATGTAAACAACAACAATTCTTGCATCTTCAACAGTACAAACTGCTTATATGAGTGAGAACAATGAAGCAGGTCTTTGGACAGTATTAGCCTATTCATGTTCGGTTTCAGCTAGCTCACTGACATGGTGAGTATGCCATCTTGGTGTGAGTCAATCAGTGACCTCTGAGTCTGGACTTGTTCACTAAAAGTCTGCTCACAGATGTAAGTGCTACCAAACAGTGAAAACATCACCTGTGCATGCTTCTTAATCTGTGGGCACCTTTCTAATGAAACCATTAGAAACCATTAAAACAGTTTGAGAATCCATTTAGTATCATTGCATTATCAGAAACATGGTTTAATGAGGATAAAGGCATTGTTTTTGAGTTAAACAATTATACATTAAACTATGTAAACAGAACCAATAAAGGGGGAGGAGGAGTTGGTATATATGTCCTCAACAAATTTAAATTCAAAATATTAAAAAACATGACAGCATCAATAAACAACTTGCTTGAATGCTTATCAATAGAAATTATCAATGAAAAAAAGAAAAACATAATAGTTAGTTGTTTATACAGGTCACCAGGCTCATGTGTGGAAATATTTACAAATTGGGCAGAAAAAACATTCTCAGAATTGAATAACAAGGTATTATTTATCTGTGGGGATTATAACATCGATTTGATAAATCCAAATAAACATAAGACAACTGATGAGTATATTAATAGGATGTACAGTATGAGTTTATACCCAACTATCACAAGACCTAGCAGAATAACAGCGAGCAGTGCTACCCTCATTGACAACATCTTCACTAATAATATGCAGTTCACAAATGTCAGCGGTCTAATGGTTTGTGATATAACGGATCATTTGCCCGTATTCACGGTGTATGATGATAATGAGTTAGATAAAAATCACCTCAATGTTGTGATCCGGTCCAGCCACTCCTCCCTTCTCCTCCCATCTCCCCCTCCCCTTATGTGTTTACCTTGTTGTCAGTTCCTGGGCGGTTCCCTCGTTACTTACCTGCTGTGCTCCACACCTGTACCTCATCATGCAATCAACTCTGTAGAAAATGCCACCAGACCTCCACGCCAGTGCCAGATTGTTCCGTCACTCATGCGGTGATCATCTATCAGGCTTTTTTTGAACAATTTTGTAATAGTTTTGATTTTTGAACTAACCTGCGTTTTTCCGTGTCCTATTCAGTTTTGGAGCCAGTTCCTGTTCCACTGCCATCTGTCCTCTGTCTGTGTCTCTGTCTGGATTATCCACCAAGTACATATCTCCACTTAACTGCCGTGCCGCCCAGGATCACCCCTTCCCTCCCCATCCACGTACCTGTCTTGTAAATAAAGACTATTGTTTCTGCATTTTGGGTCTGCCAGTTCTTGTTCCTAACAGAACAATCTGGCCAAACTATGGACCCAGCAGAAGCCGAACAATTACACAAGGCCGTTTCCAGTCAGGGGAACCTACTCGGGCAACACCACAAGACGTTAGAAGAACTCAAGGACTCTCATCATTCCCTTGGAACACAAGTTGCTAACGTGACCAGGTTGGTGGAGCACATTTCCAAGCAGCTCTCTGATTTGTCTGTCTCTCGGCCCAGTTCCCCAACTGCCTCCATGTCTGCCACCTCCTCGTCTGCTGCTCAGCCTGCTGTGGCCTTACCCCGTGAAACTCCAGTTCCTCATCCGGAGCCCTACAATGGTGATCTGGGAAGAAGTAAAGGCTTTCTACTGCAATGTTTCACAGTCTTCTCCTGCCAACCGCTGACATTTTCTACTGACCATTCCAAGGTAGCCTTTATTACGGGGTTGCTCCGAGGTAGAGCTCTGGACTGGGCGGAAGCTATGCTGGGCGGTGCAGGTATTGATGCAGTTACCTATGCTAGTTTCATTAGTGCATTCAAACGAGTTTTTGCTAACCCCAATTGTGAGTCCAACGCGGCTAGAGGACTATTGGATATTCATCAGGGAAATAAGAGTGTAGCTGACTACTCAATTCAGTTTAGGATACTGGCTGCTGAATCTGGGTGGAATGAGACTGCGCTGAAGGGAGTTTTTTGGCGGGGGTTAAGTGAGACCCTCAAGGATGAGTTATCCGTTCGTGATGAACCTGACTCCTTGGAGGAACTAATTTCCTTATCGATTCGCATCGACAACAGACAACGTGAACGAAGACGAGAGAGGGGCTCCGAGCAACACCTCTTTTCGCTCCTCGTCCTTCGCCTCCAGCTCCGGTGCAGTCTGTGAGTGACTTACCGGCATTGCCACCACTGCCCCAATCCACTGAAGTACCAATGCAAATTGGACGAGCCAAGTTGTCCGAGGAGGAGCGCTCACGGAGGCTCAGAGCAGGCGAATGCATGTACTGTGGCAAAAGGGGCCATTTTGTCAGCCAGTGTGCAGCCCGACCAAAAGGGGTCGCTCATCAGTAAATATGGGGGTACTGATGGGCGAAGTTTCTAAGATCCCCGAGACCAACCCCGACTCCTGTTGCCTGCGACCCTTTGTCATAAGCAGTTGTCACTACCCTTACAAGCACTATTGGACTCAGGGGCGGAGCAGAACTTCATGGACTCTGCTCTTATTCTTCAATCAGAGATTAGAACTGAGCCTCTTCCGGAGCCCATTCAGGTTAGTGCTCTAAATGGTTCCTTTCTTGCCAGAATAACTCATCAAACTGTTCCCCTTCATTTGATTTTGTCTGGTAACCATCATGAAGATATTCGTTTCTTCGTTTTCTCTGCACCTCAGACACCATTGGTGCTTGGCTTTCCATGGCTCAAGTTCCACAATCCGGTTATTGATTGGTCTCTCGGTAAGATTATTGGCTGGAGTACGCTTTGTCATGAGTCTTGTTTGCAGTCTGCTTTACCTCCTGCAGGGAGAGTTAAGATTCAGCATCCTGTTTCCACTCCAAATTTGACCTCTATTCCACCAGAATACCATGATCTTGGAGAGGTCTTCAGTAAGGAGAGGGCATTGTCATTACCACCCCACAGGCCCTATGATTGTGCCATAGACCTCCTATCAGGTGCCACCATGCCGCCTGCTCGGCTGTACAATTTGTCCCGACCAGAGAGGGAGGCTATGGAGACATACATAAAGGACTCGCTCGCTGCAGGTATCATCCGTCCATCTTCATCGCCCGTTGGTGCAGGGTTCTTTTTGTGGCTAAGAAGGACAAGACCCTACGACCGTGTATCGATTACAGAGGTCTAAACAACATCACTGTGAAGAATAAATACCCCTTGCCTCTAATCTCCTCTGCCTTTGAACCTTTGCAGGGTGCCACTATTTTCACAAAGCTGGATTTGCGCAATGCGTATCATCTTGTTCGTATTAAAGAAGGAGACGAATGGAAGACGGCTTTCAACACACCGTTGGGGCATTTTGAATACTGTGTTATGCCATTCGGACTCACCAACGCTCCTGCGGTGTTTCAAGCCTTGGTCAACGATGTCCTTCGGGACTTCCTGAATCGCTTCGTGTTTGTCTATCTGGACGATATTCTTATATTTTCCAGAGACCCTTTGGAACACCGTCATCATGTCCGGCTTGTCCTGCAGAGGCTTTTGGAGAACAAACTGTTCGTGAAGGGGGAGAAATGTGAGTTTAACGCCAGCTCAATTTCCTTCTTAGGCTTTATAATAAAGAGTGGACAAGTGGAAGCCGATCCGGTGAAGCTCAAGGCAGTTTCCGAGTGGCCCACTCCTTCCAGTCGAAAACAACTGCAGCGATTTCTCGGCTTTGCCAATTTTTACAGACGCTTCATTCGCAATTACAGCAAGGTTGCTGCACCCCTGTCCAGGCTCACGTCTGTCAAACTTCCTTTCATTTGGTCTCCAGAAGCTGAAGCAGCCCTTCGGAAACTGAAGAACTTATTCACTACAGCTCCGGTGTTGGTCCATCCTGATCCCTCCAAGCAATTTATTGTCGAGGTCGACGCCTCAGATGTTGGTGTTGGGGCTATCCTTTCCCAGCGCTCAGATTTGGATCATTGTCTTCATCCCTGTGCTTTCTATTCCAGGCGTCTGACTCCAGCTGAGCGCAATTACGATGTAGGCAACCGAGAGCTTCTCGCAGTTAAGCTGGCTCTTGAAGAGTGGAGACACTGGCTTGAGGGAGCAGAACAGCCCTTTGTGGTGTGGACGGACCACAAGAATCTTGCATACATCCAATCGGCAAAGCGGCTAAACTCTCGTCAAGCCAGGTGGGCCCTGTTCTTTGGGAGGTTCCAGTTCGCCATCACTTATCGTCCAGGTTCCAAAAACGTAAAACCCGACGCATTATCTCGCCAATTCGATTCGTCCGAGCATTCTGATCCTGCAAATATCTTACCTGCTAACTGCATTCTTGGAGCTCTGGTCTGGCAGGTTGAAGCCGATGTGAAGAAGGCGCAGGAGGTTGAACCTGATCCGGGAGGGGGGCCACCCGACCGACTTTTCGTCCCATTAGCCGTCCGCAGCGAAGTCCTGCAATGGTCCCATGGTTCACGTCTTGCATGTCACCCTGGAATGGGTCGCACACTGTCCAGCCTTCGTCGTCATTTTTGGTGGCCGACAATGGAGGCCGACACGCGGAACTTTGTGTCAGCCTGCACAGTATGTGCCCAAAACAAATCGTCCCATGCCCCTGCTTCAGGGTTACTCAGGCCTTTACCCATAGCCCAACGTCCTTGGTCACATATTGCAATAGATTTTGTGACCGGTCTTCCCTCTTCTAATGGACAGTCTGTCATTCTGACGATTGTGGACAGATTTTCCAAAGCGGCTCACTTTGTGGCCCTTCCAAAACTCCCCTCTGCTCGTGAGACAGCGGAGGTTATGATTCAGCAAGTATTCCGTCTTCATGGCATCCCTGCGGATATAGTTTCTGATAGAGGGCCTCAGTTTGTTTCCCAGGTGTGGAAAGCGTTCTGTCTGTCTCTAGGAACTACTGCCAGTTTATCATCTGGTTTCCATCCACAAACAAATGGACAAACTGAGAGAACTAATCAAGATTTGGAATCTGCTCTTCGTTGTGTCGCCAGTCGCAATCCCACCACCTGGAGTTCACACCTACCTTGGGTAGAGTATGCGCACAACTCACAGATCTCTTCAGCAACTGGTCTTTCTCCTTTTCAATGCTCCTTAGGATACCAACCCCCTCTCCTTTCCATGGATGAGATCGAAGTTGCTGTGCCCTCTGTCCAAGTCCACATGCGGAGGTGTCGCAAGATCTGGACGGATACCAGGAGGGCTTTGTTGCAGACATCCTCTCGAAACAAAGTGGGGGCGGACCGCCATCGCCGCCCAGCACCCAAGTATACTCCAGGTCAGAAAGTCTGGTTATCCTCGAAAAATATCCCTTTGAAGACTGTTTCAAAGAAACTGGAACCTCGGTTTATTGGACCATTTGAAATCGACAGGATTATTAACCCTGTGTGTGTTCGCCTGAAACTACCACGTAGCCTCAGGGTACATCCGACCTTCCATGTGTCCCAAATTAAACCAGTCAGCTCTAGTGCTTTCAGTCCTCCTGCGGTGCCACCGCCACCCCCCCGGATCATTGATAACCACCCTGCATACACTGTGAGGCGCATCTTGGATGTCCGCAAGCGGGGCCGTGGACTCCAATATCTTGTTGACTGGGAGGGGTACGGTCCAGAGGAGCGGACGTGGGTCAGTCGTGCTCTTATTTGGACCCTACGATGTTGAGGGAGTTTCATCGTAATCACCCTGACAAGCCCGGTGGGTCGCCTGGAGGCGCCCGTTGAGGAGGGGGCACTGTTGTGATCCGGTCCAGCCACTCCTCCCTTCTCCTCCCATCTCCCCCTCCCCTTATGTGTTTACCTTGTTTGTCAGTTCCTGGGCGGTTCCCTCGTTACTTACCTGCTGTGCTCCACACCTGTACCTCATCATGCAATCAACTCTGTAGAAAATGCCACCAGACCTCCACGCCAGTGCCAGATTGTTCCGTCACTCATGCGGTGATCATCTATCAGGCTTTTTTTGAACAATTTTGTAATAGTTTTGATTTTTGAACTAACCTGCGTTTTTCCGTGTCCTATTCAGTTTTGGAGCCAGTTCCTGTTCCACTGCCATCTGTCCTCTGTCTGTGTCTCTGTCTGGATTATCCACCAAGTACATATCTCCACTTAACTGCCGTGCCGCCCAGGATCACCCCTTCCCTCCCCATCCACGTACCTGTCTTGTAAATAAAGACTATTGTTTCTGCATTTTTGGGTCTGCCAGTTCTTGTTCCTAACACTCAAAAATATTTTTATAAACGAGCAAGAACTGAGGATTCAATTTACTCACTTTATAGTGACTTAATAAAACAAGATTGGAACGAGATATATAACAAGAATGATGTAGATAGTGCTTATGATACTTTCATGGAAATTTTCAGTATAGCATACAATAAAAACTGTCCAATTCAGCAATTCAGTAAAAACAGAAAAACGTCAAAATGTCCGTGGCTAACCAAGGGTTTACAAAATGCTTGTAAGAAGAAAAACACTCTATATAGACAATTCATTAGACTAAGAACAGAGGATTCTGAAAGTAGATATAAAACATATAAAAATAAACTGACCAATATATTAAGGAAGGCTAAGAAACTATATTATACCAATCTATTATATACAAACAAGAACAACATGAAAGGGGTATGGGGAATACTAAACACTATAATCAAGGGTAATGCAAAAAATAATTCATATCCAAACTATTTCACTGATGGGAACAATGACAATCATAATATGAATGATATTGTGGAAAGTTTTAATAGTTTTTTTGTAAATGTTGGACCAGATCTGGCAGCAGAGATTCCGGAGTGTAGTAACAACGAAATGGAGTCATTGATAGACATTAATTCAAAAACGATGTTTTTGTCTGGAGTAACTGAAACAGAAATAATAGATGTCATTAACGGGTGTAAGAACAAATCGTCTACAGACTGTTTTGATATAGATATGACACTAGTTAAACAAATTATATATAGTATCGTGAAACCATTAACCTACATATGCAACTTATCGTTTCAAACAGGAACATTCCCAAATAAAATGAAAATTGCAAAAGTTATACCTATATATAAAAATGGGAACAAACACATCTTCACTAACTACAGACCTGTCTCTCTGCTCCCCAGTTTTCCAAAATCTTAGAGAAACTTTACAACAGTAGAATGGATAATTTCATAGATAAGCATAAACTAATTAATGAAAGTCAGTATGGGTTTCGAGCAGCAAGGTCAACTTCAATGGCCATCATCGATGCAATAGAAGAGATTACTAATAGCTTAGAGGGAAAGAAACATGCAGCTGGAATATTCATTGACTTGAAAAAAGCATTTGATACACTAAATCATTCTATATTATTAAAAAAATTAGACAGATATGGCATAAGGGGAGTGGCCTTGAGCTGGATTCAAAGCTATTTAACTGGGAGACAACAGTATGTGAAGATGGGGGAGTTTACATCAGGTTATTTGGACATTGGTTGTGGGGTCCCACAGGGATCTGTCTTAGGCCCAAAGTTGTTCAATTTATATATTAATGACAATTTTAATGTGTCAAAATTATTAAAATTAGTGATTTTCGCAGATGACACAAACGTCTTCTATTCCAATGACAATTATAGTAACTTAGTAACTAACATAAATTGTGAACTAAGGAAATTAAAAACATGGATGGACATTAATAAATTGTCCCTCAACCTAAATAAAACAAAAGTAATGTTTTTCGGTAATTATAATGGAAAACCAGACTCAGTAAATATAGACGGTGTAGTTTTAGATACAGTATCAGAAATTAAATTCTTAGGAGTCATCATTGACAGTAAATTAAGCTGGAAACCACACATAAGACATATACAAGGTAAAGTCTCCAAAAGTATCTCAATCATTAACAAAGCAAAGTTTTTCTTAAATTACAATGCATTATTTTTGTTATATAGTTCATTAGTTTTGCCATATCTAAACTACTGTGTAGAAGTTTGGGGCAATAACTATAAAAGCTCATTACACCCCCTTGTTATACTCCAAAAACGGGCTGTAAGAATTATACATGAAGTAGGATATTATGATCACACTAATATATTATTTCTGCAGTCTAAACTGTTAAAAATGCATGATTTAGTTGATTTCTCTACTGCCCAACTTCTGTTTAAAGCCAACAAAAATGTGCTACCTGCAAGGATACAAATGCTTTTTGCACGCACAGAAGGGAGATATAACCTGAGGGGGTGTGATAACTTTAAGACTCAAGCAGTGTCTTCCACTAGGAAAAGTATGTTTGTGTCTGTATGTGGAGTTAAACTCTGGAACAAATTGGGGGCAGAATATAAACAATGTCCAAATATTCATCATTTCAAATCAAGATATAAAAAAATGGTATGGTCAAAGTACCAGAAGGAGGAAATGGGTACTTGATTGCTAATGGGTGTTACAAAGTGCTGTGTACTTTAAAGGTCAGATCTAATTAATAATGAAGTATATTGTGGTTGTTACTATTATACTATTGCAGTGTTATTGCCATTGTTATTGCTATTGCTGTTGTGTTGTTATCACTATTTTAACTTTAAACTTTAAATGTAACAGTCTAGGATTAATACCTAACAATCTGTAGATTATTCTTAGAATCAAACTCAATCGATTCAGACAGCAGTACTGCTATTGATGCTGATGGTAATATAAAGGAACTAAATTCTTAAGTAAAACATGCACATATCTATGTACTCCGCATTCAACATAACCCATAGTATAGGGCAGACATGTGGGGCCGGCAGCTCGAGGAAACCCTCTTCTGGCAGCAGACTCCTAAAATTTGTCTCTTTTAATGCATACTGTAGTATAGGACACTTAACAAAGGATGGTCCGGTTGCTCGGGGGCTGCTCCCCTCTGGCAGCAGGTCCAGTCACAGAAAAGAAGAAAAAGAAAGAAAAGCCCCGAATCCCTTTTAACACATATCATTAAGACTATTCTTGTTATCATGAACATCAATCATTCTGCGATTACTGTATCTTTCATGAATAAATGTGGAGTATTTTATGTATCATTCAAACACTTTGATACAGAGTAATGTTATATGGGTTGTAATGGTGATGGTGAATAACGGTAATGCCAACATGGCAGTGAATTCTGTATGGGAGACAGAAATAATACACTGGTTGTAGCGTGTGAGATACTGTGAATGTTGACCTGGTATAATGCAGTGTCGCATTTGTTAATATGTAACCAACTCGGTTGATAGTTGTTTTGTAAAATGGTAAGAAATATGCAGTGTTGTTAGTTATTGTTATTTAAGTTTATGAACAGGGGTGGGAGTCAATAAGTGGATTGGGAGTGGGAAGTGGGAAGTGGGAAGAAGACAATTCTTCCCACTCCGTTTCGAGCTGTAATGTAAATTATTTTTTCTTTTTCTTTTATTATGTATATATATATTTCTGTTTTTCTTTCTTCTTTAGCTCGAAATAAAATATTCAAATCAAAAAAATTCAAATCAAACCTGTGTATAAAATCCTTCAAATTCAGTGACATGAATTCATTTTTTAGCTCAGTCTCACACAGCAGCTCCCTCTGAATGTGGTGTGGGACAGAGTCAGGAGTGACATTGGAGGGTTGGGAGAATAGTTCCATATCACCAGCATCAAGCTCCATGCTGCTTTTATCTGTATGCCACTGCCTATCGCGCTCCATCTTGGTCTGGTTAAACCCGCGAAGGTGACACTACAGGTACAAAGGCGCATGGGATGTTCCCAAATAAATATATAAAAAAACACTTTTTAATCTAATTCACAAAATTAGTGTCTGTAATATGGAAATAGAATGCATGACATGAACCCACTCAATGCATTAAAGCACAATGTTTCATTTTTATTTAAATACTACTATACTATATGCTAGTATACACTGACTATACTACGTTTTCATATACAGCTCTATATAAAGTATTGCAGTGCCAGTTTCATTATGGTGCAAATTAGATCAAGGTTAACAATATGTACAATAATAACTTGAAATACACTGGCACGGCAAAAGTAGGTCTGGAAAATGTTCCGGCGGGCCCCACTTTGGGCACCCCATGGTCTAAACAGTGGTCAATTATGCCCAACAATAGACCATCCAAATTTGAATTCACTCTTGGCCTTGTGGGAGAAATGAATATTTAGTTGAAATGATATGAAATGATAAATCAATATGAGTGTGGGTCTCTTGCTTTCTGACTGCAGGTATCATGTTCCCGTCGCTGTCCTCCATGCCCTACCTGATCTGCTTCCAGGTGATATGCTCTTGGTGGGCGTGGTCAGGGAATATGTCATCTTTCCTGATTGGCCACATGTCTGTGATGTCACTGCTGTACTCGGCGGGTCATTTCCTATTGTTCTACTGCTGCCAGTTGCCCACGCTGCAGGACACTATGGTGAACTCCAGCACTGCCAGGTAAGTCCTATTCAACCCACCACAGTTTAAAGCATGCTTTAGGGGTACATCCGAAACCAGTAAATGGGTAAGAGGTCTAACGCCAAACCTGATGTGCGTCAGCGTCCGCCATGATAAGAAGCCTCCAAATAGTGCTGTCAGTTAGGAAGGAGGTAGGAGAAGGAGCCTCAATGCTAACTATCATACCTCCTTTAGCATAGGGACCTCTGGTGGTTCCTCACCGAGCTATGTGCCATCCCATAAGCAACCGCACTGCCAATCCTTTTTGACACTTTTCCTCCAGTATGCTTTAATAACATGCTGAAATCAGTTTTGACCAAGTTCCCTGAGGCTCACATATCCTCAAAACATCAGTGATCCACCTCCATGTTTCACTGTAGGAATAGTGCACCGTTCCTCACAGGCCTTGTTGACTCCTCCAAATGTAACGTTTATGGTTGTGGCCAAAAAGTCCCGTTTTGGTTTCATCGTTCTAAATGACATTGTTTCAGAAATGTTGAGACTTGTCTCTGTGCTGTTTGGCATATTGTAAGTGGATACTTTCTGGCATTTGTGTAATAGCTTTCTTCTGGGGGTTATGCCAGTGATTATCATTGTTGTGACTATGCATGCGCGAGCTTGTGAAGTCGCCTGTCAATAGCTGCCTAGAGCTGAGCTTTTACTCACACTTTTTTTTTTTTAAATTCACATTTTATTGATTTTATCCAGTATTTTATGGTGACATTTTATTGTTTTTTATCTGCGATCATAACTACTTACCTGGGCCGATTGGATTACAAATCTTTGCACAACTCGCTTCCCGGCCGGTCCCAACAGCTAGCTAGCTGTTTCTGTCCTCGTCATGCCCTCAGAAGACCAGGACCCGGTCAAAACTATAGCAGACTTAAAACTTCACAATCAGAGACTGGTAGAGCAGCTCAAAGACAATGAAAAGCTCCTTAGTCGATTCATGGACATTACTCACCAACAGTCACAGCAAATATCAAAAATGAGCACCTCGCTGCAGGACACGCTAGCCTGGGACCCCCTTACCTGCCCGCGCCCGTCATCCTGCTCAACCCCATTTCCTGGAAACCAGTCCTCCTGGGTGGATATCGTGGTCTGGGGCAAACAAAGAAGCCCCCTCGCCGCAGCTCCAGGGCCGGTCCTCTCCAACCGCTTCGCAGCCTTCAGGAATGAAGACGTCCCCGCCAGTCCCATCGCTCCAGACCGTCAGGACACGGATCCCCATGCTGTAGCGGCTAACTCCCCGACGGCTCCCGTGAGCCTCTCCCATAGTCACGCTCCAGCTCCGCGGGGCAATGGCATCGAGCGCAGGAAACAACTCGGGACAGCGCACGGAGGGAGCGAGTCCCTGCCCGAACAGCAGTGATGACCTCCTCCCGCCACAGACTGCTAAAAGATGCCGTCCTTAGGCGCTCCGGGGAAGGGCTTCCTCGCTGCAAATCAGCGGAGAGCCCTGCCTTGGCTATGGGGAGGCTCTTCGCTCTGATCCGGTGCGGAGTCCTCCTGTCAGCGTCAACACGGCCACAGCCGCTGCCCTCGCTCAAACTCAGCCGGTGCCTTGCCCTGCCCCAGCTGTCACAGCCATCGACCACAGGAGTCCCGAACGGGCCGCTACCTCCGCCCCGCCGCAGCTACATCCACCTCAGCCATCCGTGTCACTTTCTCTGCTTCCCCCTCGTCCTCCGCGGCCCCTTTTCTCCCCCACTTTTTAAATTTGCATGTAGATAATATTTTAGATCCTCTTTCAAATGAATTTTTAAACATTCTTAATTATATGGCTTTTACTCAGCATGTCACACAGCTGACTCATGACAGAGGACACACCCTGGACCTGGTCATCACGTAGGGCCTGTCCACTGGTGTGTCCTCTGTCGTTGACTTGGCTGTCTCTGACCACTACTGCGTGTTTTTTAAAATCACCGCTTCCATCCAGCGTGAGACCTCCTTGAGAACTGTAGGGAAGCGCCATCTATTTTTATTAATGTCTTAGTCAAACACCCTCCCTTGGTTTTACCTGCACCCTGTGATTTTATTGTTGATGATTTTAACAGTAGGCTTCAATCTGCCCTTGACCTGGTTGCGCCTATAAAACTAAAACATATACAAGATAAACCCACACCTCCATGGAGAAATGAGGAACTCAAAAAACAAAAAAATAAATTGCAGGGTGCTGGAAAGAAAATGGAGGAATAATAAATAAATTACAATAAATTACCAAATCTACACCGAACAGTTGAAAACATACAATAAAGCCGTTAGAAACTCAAGAAATTCATACTTCACCAAAATCATATCAGACAATAAAAATAATACAAAAGTTCTTTTTTCAACCATTGACAACCTTCTTCATCATAATCCCAAAGCTTGAAACTCCCTCAGATTCCCTTTGCGAGGCGTTTGCAGACCACTTCAGGGGGAAGATAGACACGATCAGATGTAATATTTTATCTACCCAAAGTAACACGGTTTTAAATACATCTGGTTGTCTATTTGTTCCAGAGGAAACACTGCACAGTTTTGTCCTGGTTAATGCTGAGATGCTTGATAAAGTTTTCTCCTCAGTGAGGCCCACCACATGTCTTTTAGACCCGGTCCCAACACCGTTTTTTAAAACATTTTATGGATCTTTTATAGACGAGCTTTTTTTTGATGAATTGCTCTCTTCAGACGGGGGTCTTCCCTGCTGCCTTTAAGAGGGCGGTGGTGAGGCCTCTACTGAAGAAGAGCAATTTGGATTGTAATGATTTTAACAATTTTAGACCGATATCCATCTTACCATTTTTAAGCCAAATTTTATAAAAACTTGTTTTTATCCTTGAAACATTTCAGTCTGGCTTTACCACAGCACCGAGACGGCCCTTTTAAAGATTTTAAATGATCTTAGATTAAATTATGACTCACAGAAGGTCACAGTGCTGGTTCTACTGGATCTGAGCGCTGCCTTTGATACAGTCGACCACACTATTCTTTTAACTCGTTTAAAACACATCGGCCTCTCTGGTGCTGTCCACAAATGGTTTACATCCTACCTCACAGACAGGACATTCATGGTGAGTGTGGATACCTGCTCCTCTAAGGTCCATACAATTACATGTGGCGTGCCCCAGGGTTCGATTTTAGGCCCAGTGCTTTTTAACCTGTATATGTTCCCTCTTGGTGATGTCATCAAGAGACATGGAGTCAACTTTCATAGTTACGCTGATGATACACAGTTGTACATCTCCATGTCTCCTGATGACACCAGGCCAATGGATGCACTTTTTAACTGCATTTTAGATATCAAATCCTGGATGGCAGAAAACTTTCTCCAGCTTAACCAGGACAAAACTGAAGTTTTAGTCATCGGTCCTGAGGCCCAGAGAGAGAAACTTTTACCCAAACTACAGTCATTGTCTTTTAATCCTTCCTCACAGGTAAAAAACCTGGGTGTCATTTTTGACTCTGAGCTGACTTTTATTCCACACATTAAGAATATCACAAAAATAGATTTTTACCATCTAAAGAACATAGCCAGAGTCCCCCCCATTCTCTCTCGGGCCAACACGGAGACGCTGATGCATGCTTTTATCACCAGTCGTATCCACTACTGTAATGCCCTGCTCTCTGGTCTTCCCAAAAAGAGTATCTCAGGTTTACAACTTTTATAAAATTCAGCAGCTCGTGTTCTGACAAAGACCAGGAGGCGGGACCACATTACACCGGTTTTAGAGTTGCTGCATTGGCTCCCCGTGTGTTTCAGGATCGATTTTAAAGTTCTCTTAATAGTTTTTAAATGTCTTAATGGTCTTGGTCCTTCTTATGTTTCAGAACTGCTTTTACCTTTTGAACCTTCACGGCCCCTTCGCTCCTCCGGCAGGGGTTTCCTAGTTATTCCTAAAGTCAACAGAAAGACTCATGGCGAGGCGTCTTTCTAATATTATGGCCCTCGCCTCTGGAACGACCTGAGGAGGAGCTCAGGACCACAGAGAACGTTCATGTTTTTAAGAGCAGCAGAACTCACCGGATTTGGCGGAGTCATTTCGATGGCGTGAAATTTGATGGAAATAGACGAATTGGCCACGGCTAAAACAAAATGGCTTGACAGCCAAAGTTGAGTTTTGTGTGGATGACAGGCCAGATCGTAGGAAAATATCTTCAGTTTATGAGATACCCTGCTACTTAGTAGCCATTCGGACCTGTTTGTGTCAACTTGTGTGCATATTATCAGGCCAAAGTCACAAACTTTTGATCAGGGTCATTTTGGTTGTTTCTTTTGTCATTATGATTTAAAAAGAGTAAACTCAGTTGTTTGACCATTGGCTTCACACAACCACTAACCACTAGTGAAAGGTTTTGTGTTATCATTCATATTCTCTGAAAACTAGTCAAAAAATTCTGCCAGGGTATGTAAACTTTTGAGCACAACTGTATTTGACTTCTTTGACTTGTGCAATGCCTTGACCATGGATCATCAGATGCAGTTCTTCTGGAAGCAAAACAAACTGACACCGTCTTAGGTTGTTTACACACATGTTGGAGCACCTTTTGGGTCGACCCGAGACCGGCCAACTGCAAACATCGCACCATCAGCCACATAACAACAATCAGCTGTTTTGCCACTCACATAGACAACTGCATTGTCTGCATACATTTGGAAACCAGAGCCAAGACATGTGTTTGGTAAATTATTATTATTGTTGTGTTTGTTCCAAATATGTCTTTAATAAAGTCAAGCAGGGTCAGGAATAATTTCTGGGGTGGCAACACATTTTACTGTGTCGAATGTTACAGCGGGGGTGCGCAAGTTTTGCTTGATCGCAAGGCAGTTTTTCCGTTTACTTGCAGGCAGAGCCCCCCCCAAATTATATACAAATAGTATATATATATATATATATATATATATATCAAATAAACCGAAAAAATAAAATGTGATGTGAGACATCACATTGGTTATACTGGCCAAAAACACAATTAAATGAATCAGGCTTTGAAGATGGCAATGGCTTCTGTTTTGTGAAATACATCATTATGTCCAAAGATCGCCTCCTGTTTTCTTAGTTTAGCCTCGTACTTCGTTTGACAGAGGTAGAGCCCTCTCGCTCTGTCAGTTATATGCTGGTCACAGTGCCAACACACCGCGTGCGTTTGCGCCGCGAATGTGTGAAACGCCGAAAAAAGTATACTTTTATGGAAAATGAACAGCAAGCCGGATTAAATTGCTTCACTGTGGCCTCTTTTTGCCACGGATTGGTGCTCCTGTTGTCATGACTCTTCCGGTAGAGCGCGAAGTCCGTTCATCAAGCGGAGAACAAGGGAAAATATTTGCCACTAAAATATGATGCTCAGTAGATTGATTTGTGTAAAATGTCCAATGTTCATTTGCACTGACAAGCCAACACTGCACTGTTTCTGAGGGCGACCTGAAAACGGCTGTGTGTCTGTGTTTTTCTCTTGACTTCTGCAGTTCTATGTAAACTAATACGAGTGAAGCAGCAGGTACAATTCATGGTGGAACATCCGGAATAAGGTGAATAAAATAGCAATTTTCCGTTACAGTTGAATATTGAAGGCGGTGTCCGACTTGCAGAGGATGTAGTTTTGCCCTATGGTACCTTGTGCCTTGTAGTCTTTCTCTAAAACTTTAGGGTTTTTTGTGCAAAACCCTAAACTTGCGGTTTCTGCTTCTCGTATGCTATTATTCAGGTGTTTGTTCAGTAAGCACAAAATTGTAATTGAAAACCTAATATCCAACATAAGATCCAATTCGGACCTTGTGTAAGATGTAATCATATGCCTTGTTCTCCTAGTGTGTTTGGAGTAATGCCGTTGGTGAGAGTGGATTGCAGCACCCCCTGGAGGCTGCAGCTGAGCCCAGAGCTGCAGTGGTTCCACCTGTGTTCGCCTCTGATGGTCCTTCTGCTGTTCCACAGTGTGTGTGCCCTGCGGAGGAACAAGGTACTGCACCAATTCATGCATTAGCAACGCGCTTCCATGCTTTGAGTGAACAGTGGTGTCTCGCAGCTCTTGAACGGGGACGTGAGTAGGAATGTGGAGGAGGACCAGCCCGTGGACCTTCATGAAGACATGGTGTTTGAGCTGTCAGCTGAAGCCAAGAGGGCGCTGTGGAGCAGCACGCACACACAGGTCCTTATCATACTGCTCTTCAATGTGGTCCTCTGCACTCAGGGCCATTTCTAGATATCTAAAACAGGCTGTGCAATTGTTAGCGGCTCCATATCCACTTGGGCCCACCAAAGCTAAATAATCAAGTTACTCCGAACAAAAACATAAACACTTTTGTTATTGCTCCTATTTCTCATGTGTTGTGGCATATCAAAATGCTGATTAGACGCACAAATATTGCACAGGTGAGCTTAAGGTTGTCTACAATAAAAGGACACTCTGAAATGTTCAGTTTGGGGGTGGAATGTTGGTCCACTCCTCTTCAATTGCTGTGCGAAGTTGCTGGATATTGGCAGGAACTGGAACACACCGCTGTATACGCCGATCCAAACATGTTCAAGTTCATGTTCATGTCCTCTGGCCATGTAGGAACTGGGATCTCGTCATCTTCCAGGAATTGTGCACAGATCCTTGCGACATGGGGCCATGCTTTATCACGCTGCAAATAAGGTGATAGTTGTGGATGAATGGCCCAACAATAGGCCTCAGGTTCTAGTCACGGTGCCTCTGCATTAAAAATGCCTTCAATAAAAATGCACCTGTGTTTCTGATCCTGACCAGGAGATCTGCTACACTGCGTGAGGCAAATGGTGTCAAACCAGACACTGACTGGTTTTCTGACCACCCTTCCCCATAAAGCAAAACAGAACATTTCAGAATGTCCTTTTATTGTAGACAACCTAAGGCACCAGTGCAATATTCATGCATCTAATCAGCATTTTGATATGCCACAGCTGTGAGGAGGGATGGATTCTCTGACAAAGGAGAAGTGCTCACTAACACAGATTTAATGCTCATTTATGCTCTCCATTCGAAACGTATTCGGTTGTAGCCTTCTGTCTGTCTCCTGCGTGATTCTGTCCATGCGCTGTTTACCCAGAGTCATTGCAACAGAGCAGTACTAAGTAGTAGCTAAGCAATGAGGACACTACTGCACACAACTCAACAGGTGAAGCAGAACAAATGGCTAAACCTCTAAAAAGTGATTTGAACCATTTGCAAACAAAAAACCCACTTCAGTGTGGTGTAAAAAAACATTGCTGGTGGTGCCATATTATTTTGGTCCCAGCACTTCCTCTCCCATTTGGGTAAATTTTCCAGCGCCCTCTGGTGGCAACTTTTGATGTAGGGCATTATAAACGTCTGGATGCATAAACGCAGTGACAGTAACTACGCCTGGAACGCACCGATTCATGTACGTATGAAATGGGAGCATAAACGAAGCCTTAGACAGATTTGTTTAGACAACTTTTGAGAGAAATTGGTCTATTGTGTGGATCTGAAAGGTCTCCTCTTGTACGTGTAGGTGTCCTCTGCCAATCCCAGTCCATCCGGCTCCTATGGCCTTCCTACTCAGAGCACTGCACTCGGAACGGACATGTATGCCACTCCACAGTTCTCGTACAGCCAATCAGGTGAGGGCTATCAGGGGGACGAGCATTTGTTGCATTTATGCTGTCAGCCAGAGTGTTGTTGTTGTTGCGGCGTTCTTGTGGTTCCAAGTTGAGATTGGAACTGTATTATAAGTTATGAAACTCAAAGGAAAGATGGAAAAGAGTGATTTCACGGCTGAGGAGTAGTGGTGACGATTGACAGACATGAGTGCAGATCGGTTGAAAGTGACTTCAGGTCTGCAGTGTGCGAGCAGCTGGGAGAGTGGATAGTGACTTGCTCTGGGGACGGAGTGAGTGAGTTCCAAGTCATCAGCTAGACAAACATGACCAGCAGAGGGTCCATTTATATCTGAGCCTGTATAGTAAAATAGAAGTAATAGCAAGAAAGAGTGAAAAACGTTCTTTCAGGTTCTTTGAGGAGTAGATAGTCATCAAATTTGTCTGCAGCCATTCAACTAGAATACTTGGACTTGCAACCTAACAAAATTCAAAACATCGACATGAGCACTCGTTACTAGATAACATGTTACCCTCAACAATGGTGTGTAGATACTCTGGAGACCTGCATGTTTGAGGACGACCTAGACCACAGCCTGGACCACACCTCAGAGCGGGGGAGGAGCTGTCTGAGCCAGGGGGTGTGGCGTCTGTGGCTCTGGGCTTCCTGCTCAGACAGAGCTACATCGCCGCCCTGGTGGCCATGCTGGCATGGTCCATCTCGTACGTGTCCTGGCTCTGCTGTGTGCTGCTGGTTTGGTCCTGTGTTCTGTGGATGATGAGGGAGCGCCGTCGACGCACCCTGGACTCCGCCCCTGGCTGGTCGCCTATGGCAACCTGCTGCTCATTCTGCAGTACGTCTTCAGTCTGCCTGGCGTACATAAAGTCCCTGGGGTCTTTCCACAGAAGGAGGAGCCCTGTCTGGAGCTGGCCCCAAAGGTGAGCTCCCTGTCTGCTCACACACAGACCAGAGCAATTCAGCACATTTCAGTCGAATCATGACTCAATTCATCTGTCAACATCGTGCTTTGTAATAGACAGGTCTAGCGCCTCCTGTGGCAGTAACTGCTCACTGTTCGTGTGTTTTGTGTTAAATAGTACTGCAGTAGAAAGCCTTCATTTGTTTAAAGATGCATTATACAACTTTTTATTTACCGTAAATTCTCTAATACTGGCCTGTATTCCATTACCGGCCGGGTCTCTAACAGTGGCCGGGTTCGTAGCTGGCGGAGGCAAATAAAAGCCGGTCTCTAAAACAGGCCGGGGCTATTATCAGAAACTATAGCGGTAGAAATATTTCCCTTGTTCGGAATTTGTCTCATACTCGTGTAAACGATAACTCACGTGCAAGAAGTAAACAAACGGGAACCCAGGAGAGAGGGAACGCTGCGGAGTGGAGCTGATCCAAGCGTAACTTTGACACAGATTTAGCCACTTTTCAAACCTTCTGTGACTATTTTTGAAAACAGGGCAAGGAACAAATGTTGTGTGACCCCCTGGGTTTTAATAAAGTCACCATCGCGTCCTCAAAGCACTTCCAGCGGCTCCGTGCGCAGGTCAGTCCCACGCCTCAAAATAACTCCTCCGATTGGTGCGAGCGTCTCGTGTTCTCTGAGATCTGTTTTATGAAATACAAACGCTCCGTCTAAACTTGCCTTTACACCAGATAACAACAAATAATCCGGTCCACGGTAAAAAAAAAAGAAAGAGAAACCTGCAGTGACATTGATGTCAATGTTCCGCTAACAGCAGCGAAACGCTTCCTGTTGTCCCTACAAAATAAAAAGCATCAATGTTCCAGCCGTTGGGAGAGTGTTTGCAATGTTAATTAATAAATGAACCTAATATTTTAAATCTTGTTTTTCTTCATTTTCCTGGTCAACCGTTTTGCTCAAATAGAAATAAAGGCCTGTCTCTAATTTTGGCCTGGTTCCAATAAAGGCCTGGTCCTCAATGCGCTTGAATAAATAAAGGCCCCGGCCAATATTAGAGAATTTACGGTATATAAAAAAGTTTATATTAGTGCGTATTTGACCTTGAATGGTTAGCAGAGCGCCTTTAGCCTGTAGGACGCTCCAGGATCAATCATTTTTTAGGTTCCTGGTAGGTTTTCACTGCTGATAGATACAGACGGCATATTTGCAAATGGCGGGACAGCGGGAACCATATGTTGACATACACTTTATAAAAAGATACATTTGCATTTTCTGACATGAAACCAGAATTACCTTTTAGTTTTTTTTAGGTCAATTAGAATAAAAAAAAAAAAATCTATTCCAATTTCCAGAAGAATGAGAGATATATATACATTTTGTTATTACTTTTTATAAAACCAAAAGTTTACATACATATTTCATTCATATTTGATCAAATTGCCTTTAAACTGTATAACGTGGGTCAAACCTTTTGGATTTCCTTCAACAAGCTTCTCACAATAGTTGGCAGGAGTTTTGGTCCATTCCTCCAAACAGAACTGGTGTAACTGAGACACATTTGTAGGCCACCTTGCTGCCTATGCCTTTTCAGCTCTGCCCATACATTTTCAACTGGACTGAGATCAGGACTTTGTGATGACCACTTCAAAACATTGACTTTGTTTTCCTTAAGCCACTTTGTAACCAGTATATCACTTTGGGATTTGTCCATTTGGAAGAACCATCTGCGCCCAAGCTTTAACTTCCTGGCTGATGTCTGGAGATGTTGCTCCAATATTTCCACATAGTGTTCTTTCTTCATGATGTCATCTATTTTGTGAAGTGCACCAGTCCCTCCCACAGCAAAACAGCCCCACAGCATGATGCTGCCACCCCCGGATTTCACAGTTGGGATGGTGTTCTCAGGCTTTTTCCTCCAAACGTGATGATGGTCATTACGGCCAAAAGTATTCTTTTTTCTGTCAGACCACAGGATATGTGTTAAAGTCTTTACCTTTTTTTATTTGCAAACTCCAATCTGTCTTTTTGATGTTTCTTTTGGAGTCAGAGCTTCTTCCTGGCAGAGTTCCCTCTCAGCCCATGTCGGTACAGGACTTGTTTCACTCTGGATAATGACAAACTCTTACCAGGTTCAGCATCTTCACCAGGTCTTTTGCATTTGTTCTTGGGTTTATATTCACATTTCAGACACAGCACGTTCATCTCTGGGACACAGAACCCGCCTTCTTTCTGATCTGTATGATGATTGGTCATTTGCATCATTGTTTTAACCAATGAACCTGAACCTTCAAGTGTCTTGAAACATGACATCGTCATCTGGGCTTTCCCAAATTGTTTAAAGGGATAGTAATCTTAGTGCGTGTAAACTTTTGGTTTTGTAAAAAGTAATAAAAAATGTTGTAGAAAATCTCTCATCTCAATATAAATAATTTTTAAAATTCTAATTGACCTAAAACAAATAAAAATTAATTCTGATGTCATGTCAGACAGTGAGAATAAAATGCAAACGTGTTTTTTTATAAAGTGTATGTAAACATATGGTTCCCGCTGTACGGTCATGTTCGAAGCAGAGGGGTAAAACAAAGAACAGAAAAAAAAGATTATCACATATGTTTTTGACTGAACTCACTCTTGTATCCTGAAACATGAAATGCATAATCCTAACCCAGATCAGCTGGTCTCAGGAGTTGTACTAATGTCATTCTGCCAACGCACGGATTGGCCGTTGATGTCAAGAATATTTCATTTTTCAGCTTGCACCTACCTTGATAAATGACCCTCTCAGTCTATAATTAATTAATAGGAGCAAGAAATTAAAAGCAGCTAAAAACACATGTTTTACACGTTGTAAAACGGGGTCAAATTAGCTTCACTACAGAAAATGTTCAATTCTTCGCTGATCAAACGAGGGATTCCAGGAGGAAAAGTTGCGTATTTATTAACAGAGCCAACACACTTTATTTTAATTCATGTACTGCCCATGGACATGTATTTACATAGTCTGTGATCACAAACAATAGTTAACAGGGGACTTCAAATCAACACATTATTTATTTATCCGGACCATTATGATGCTGTAGCTATTAGCCAACATTAAGGCTATTTTGAAGCCTAACACGCACAGCTCCACCACAGCAGGTTATGCCGATACCCATGTAGTCTCATGAATTCAGCTAGGCCAACAGTCAAATATAGAAACAACACGTGGAATTGTATCCACAGGCAGTGTGAGTTAGGCTTCAAACACCAGGTCACATGACTGTTTAGTTCTGAAAAATGGACTCGTAAAGAGTGACACAGAAAAAGAGTCTTTTCTCATTACGCCACCGACAAATGGAACGAACTACGAAGACTTTTACAATTGAACTCTTTAGAGCCTCTTTCACGTCACTGAATTATTCTCTGCTATGAAAACATGGCGCTCATGAAAAAGCATTGGGCCTTCCCTGTATAAATAAAGATAAAGAAATAAAACAGGCTGGAATTTTAGCTGCTAATCATTTTTTGCTCCACTAATTACCACGGTGACCAGAAGTTAATTATACACTAAGTGGAATGTGGAAGTCGTTAGCGTATAACCCCTATTCATACTGTTTAGTGAAACTGTAACCAGTTTGGCTTTTTATTTAGATTTATGAAACAATTAGTAAGTATGAAGCAAATTTTAGATGTTTGATTATTCAGATAGAAAAATAACCAACTGCCTGCACTGTGTAAGTTCTCAGTCGTACAGGAGTTGTCTATCTGTCTGCACTGTTTTAAATATTGAAATACAAATACCCATTAAAAACATATATTATTGTTTTATTTTCCCAAATGGGGCCAATGTTGTCCCTGCGTGTGTGAGTGCAGCTCCTGTGTCTGCTGAGCTTCTGGATGCTGCTACGTCAGTCCATCACTGAGAAACAACATGCACTGGTCACAAGCCCCGTCCCCACCCTGCTGTCCAACATCATTGTCCACGCCGCAGCGCCCCCTGGAGGTCAGCTGCACTGTCACACACATCCAAAATACCTGTCGATAATTGTAATAATATGAAAAATGATCTGACATGGCTCGTCTTTCCAGTGGACGCGGCGCAGACCCCAGCTTCCAGCGGGATGTGTTCCTTCTCGAGGCAGACGTCGGCGGGGGACACATGAGCATGCTGGGGCCCTTGGGCGCGGGGCAGATGAGTGTCTTGGGGGCTGTAGTCAAGCGCATGTTCGTCAAATACTGGATCTACGTGTGTGGGACCATGTTCTTCTTCGTGAGCTTCGAGGGGAAAATTGTGCTCTACAAAGTCATCTACATGGTGATGTTCCTGTGCTGCGTGGCCCTCTACCAGGTACAGGAGAACTGCTCGGATACAATAGCAAAGGGCTGTACTAGGAAGCTGGTTGAACATATCCTGGGTCTGTTCCTCTAACCCGGGTCAACAAACTCAGACATTAATTTTGGATCAGTGCTACTACTAAGCTTGTCATCAGTCGGTTTAGTTAACCCTGGGTCCTCTGAGGATTTGTGATCTAAGCTGGGAACTAAACCTGGTCCAGATCAGGTTTTGAGCTAATGGGCATGTTTCCATGGAGATCTACCCTGATAGAAAGTTATCCAGCTTTGCAGAACCCCAAAACCAGCTTCATAGTACACCCCTCACCTTAGGGCTGGGCGATATGACGATATTAGACCGTCTTACGATCCCCAGAGCAGACGGTCTGTCATTTTTGTGGGATCGTTTTATCACGTGTTTATGCACTTCAGCACAGTTTACTCTTTTCACCGTCAGTGAAGGAATCCCAAGCCGCAAACTTTCTGCTACGCAATGTCAGACGCTAATGCGAGCATTAGCAGCGAGACGCTCCTCTCCAGGGCGTATATACGACCAGGCTCCTCAATCTAGAGCTTTAAAATGTTTTAAACCCAGCGTTCTGTCTCTATTTCAGCGGTCATGTCAGTGTCTTTCCCCGCTAACGCCGCTGCTCTGCGTACGTAGATCGCAGCGTGTGTTTATTTATTTACCTGGCGACACATGTGCGAAGAAGCGAGTGTGTCCTTCGTCCTTACAGTTCTGTCAGGCGCCGCATCCTTCTCATTTGTTTAATTTAAATCCTGGAATGCGTTCATAAATGCGCAGTTTATCCATGTCTTTGAAAATATTAAAGTTCCTCAAAAACACCGTCACTCTGAGTTCATTGTTGTCAAGTCGCCTAACAGTGACAAACTTTTTCCTGTTTGAGTTTTACATAATAAAAGTCACTGCATGTTATCGCTTTAGTAAGACTCTTATTGTGAAAGGGTTTGACAGCGACAGAGCGTTACATTTACAGTAGCTTGATGTCATGAGAGAGACCTCTCAGAAAAGCTGCCAAACAGCAACAAGCATTTACCAAACTTACTCTACTTACTTCAAGCTAATTTTATTATCTGGATTTTGTTTGTTTTTCCATTTATAAAGTGAGTTTGCTTTAGGTCCAAGTCTATGATTGCTGTGTTGATTATCACAAAGTTGAATACATTAGTATAGTATTTTTCATCTTCAGTGTGTAAGTTATTTTTGTCATTATAAAAAATCGTGATAAAATCGAAATCGTAAGTTTATAATTTAAAAATCGTGATATTCTATTTTTGCCATATCGCCCACCCCTACCTCACCTTAACAATCTCAGCCACTTCCAGTCCTTTGCAGGGTTCCGGAAGTCATAATCCCATACATATTTAGCTTTTTTCTTCTTCTTCTGGACCCCAGCAAAGGACCTGGGGCGGGCGGGGCAGCTGAGCTCTATAACAGCTGAACACCACTGAGGATGGGGTGAATCAATCATGACTACAGTGTTGCCTTGAAAAACCTTGTAAAGTGCAAATCAAATACTTCCTCACAGCCCTTTTAAACACTGCCACAGTCACAGTATTTAGATCATTATTCATACAAGTGTGATATTGGAAGGCCTAGTGCATTCATATAGCCTACAGTGGGAGGAAAAAGTGAGTACACCATTTGGAATTTCTCACAAATTGGTCATAAAATGTGATCTGATCTTTATTACAATCATTTGAATGAATAAACAGTGTCTGCTTAAACTAATACCACCCAAACATTTACATTTGATCATATTTTTATTGGCCATAACATGTAAGCAGTTATTGCTGCAAAAAAGGTTCAGCCAGCTATTTAATACAAGGGTCCACTTACTTATTCCATGCTGTTGTGAATGTTTCATGTCTTTCTGCAAAATATCTTCATAAACTTGTGAATTAATTTTTCTATTGATGATATCACGTTGTCCAGGCCCTGAGGAAACAAAACAGTCCCACACCATGATTCTCCTGCTCCAGACTTCACAGTGGGGAGAGGATGTTGATGTTGATGCTGTTCCATTTTTCCTCCACACATGATGTTGTGTGTTCCTCCACTGTGAAGTATGGTGCAGGAGAATAATGGCGTTTGGCCATCCATAGGTGACGGGTCTCTGTGTGCAGGTGAACTACCAGTGCTGGCGCTCCGTGCTGCGTGGCTTCTGGCTCACTGTGGTGGTCTACTCCATGCTGGTGCTTAT
Source organism: Neogobius melanostomus (assembly GCA_007210695.1). NCBI lineage: Eukaryota > Metazoa > Chordata > Actinopteri > Gobiiformes > Gobiidae > Neogobius > Neogobius melanostomus. The sequence goes on from VHKM01000621.1 coordinate 228,606, forward strand.
CCTGGTCTACACCTTCCAGTTCCCCTCTGCCCCTGCCAACTGGAGCTACTACACTGGCCTTAGCATCCACAGGTACCTCCTCAGGAAACACAACAGTGAACCTCCTTTCAGTTAACTTTTTTTTTTCGGGATGTCACAATTTCAAATGTTAAAGATTTTTAGATTTTGTACTTTTCATTCATTTTCACTGTTTTATTTATATATATATAACACGTAGAATAATACAAAATAGTAAACTTGACTTTATTATTATGATCATTATGATGATGATTATTATTAGGTCATTATCTAGTCTAGGCTATATAATCAAAACTTGTGCCTGCTCAATTTCTTTTATCAGATGTTTTCATGAACAGACTAAGGAAATGTATCTAAAGTGTAGTAATGGGACTTGCTTGAAGAACTGATTACCTCGTGTGAGTGCGTGGCATTCAGTTTTCCTTTTGTTTTCCTTTCTGTTTACCAACTTCATCCGGGCAAAACTCGCAGCTAAGCCGCACAAGCCTTCCATCCTTACTGTTGTTCTGGCTAATTACTGGAGAATAAGACGGATTATATTCGTCTGCTACACTCTTCCCCGAAGATGGTGAAAGACTGTTGTTTTTTATATTCACTCAGTCCTGGTTCAACTGTGGCTCCGGAGTTTCACAGGTGACCCTTAGGTGAGGAATGGCGTCTGAGCTAGGGGAGGAGGAGGAAGACAAAGATGAAGATGAGAAAGAGTAGCTGACCAGTGCAGGACACCATGCTCTGAAACAGGAGGCGCTGCACCTCAAGGCTCAAACATCATTATCCTTCTTCCCAAGAGGGTTATTCATTTGGAATTTCTTTGGCCTCAACCTGTCTCACATTAGCTGACGTTCTTGTTTTTGTACACTTTCTGCTATCACCAGGGCCTTCAAGTCTCCGGCATTGGTCATGGGACACAATCAATCAATCAATCAATCAATCAAACTCCTACGAAAATACTTTGGTCAAACCCTGAAAGCCTTGCCTTTTATAAACTCGTAAACACTCCATTTGATGTCTTTCTAAGTCATAATTTGTTCTGTCTGTGAACGCAGGTTGGACGACCTGGGTCTGGAGACGTTCTCAGTTCCTGTTCTCTTTACCAGGATCTTCATCCCAGCCGCCTTCCTGCTGGTACCCACTCCCACTTTTTGTGTAATACTCATGTGGAATTGAAAGTATTCTGTATATTGCATTATTTAAGGATTCAAACTACATTCAGGTATTGTTTGCAAGTTGACATTTTAACATTTCAACAAAAATTTAAACACAACACTGTTTTTGCTGTAATTTTTCACGGCGTGGACTCAAGGACATAAGACTTTTTCAATCTACACAATAGATAGAAAAACAGAATCCCCCCACAGGTGTGCCTTAGGCTGTCTACAATAAAAGGACACTCTGAAATATTCAGTTTTACACACAGCACAATGCCACAAGTTTCGAGGAAGTGTGCAATTGTCATGCTGAATGTTGATTTCGCTACCATACTCTCCAAAGGCGTTTCAGAGAATTTAGCAGTACATCCAACCGGCCTCACGACGGCCGACCACGTGTAACCACCAGCATTCAGCATGTTCACCTCCAAGATCGTCTGAAACCAGCCCTGGACAGCTGCTACAATAGTTTTGCATAAACCAAGAATTTATGCACACACGTGGTGTGGTAACTGATTTCAGTGGGCAGATGCTCACATTCTGTGATGTACGGTACATTAGAGAAGTGTTCTCTTCATGGATGAATCCCGGTTTGCACTGTTCAGAGCAGATGGCAAACAGCGTGTGGGTAGGGTACCTACTTGGTACCGACTGAAAAGCTCTAGTAGGGGCGGTATCGAAAAAACGCCAAGATTCTGTACTTTGTTCCTTCCAGACGTCAATATACAGTACGACCCGCAGTGAGTCTATAAAAAGCAACATGAGCTTTATAGCCGCTTCAGCGCAAATGGAGGCTGTTTTCTTGATTAAAGCAAAGCAAAGCTATAACTTCCTAAAACTTTTGTAATTATTAGAGATGATTAGAGCAAACCAGGACTGAATAAGAAACTAGAGTTCTTAGACAAAGAGAAGAACACAACGCGGCACTGACAAGAATTACATTTTTACTTTTAGTGACAGACCCACGGAGGCTGTTGTTTACACACCACACTGCAACTCATTAGACATTTTTGGTAAAGAGATCCTTTAAAAAAAGTAGAATGCTCATGATTGTTGTTTCATTGAGCCAATACATACGGTGTAATACTTTTAACATTAGTTAATTTGAGGAAATTTGTTCCAAACATAAATGATTAGTGACAGAGTGAGCACTCGCACTGTGTAAAGATCTTGACGTGTGAAATACTTTCGCTTTACCATCGAACAGCGCAGCTCGTGTTTAGAAAACATTAGCTGAAATAAAACAGTATCATGATGTGGATCTGGTCTGTCCGTGCAGCTCAGGAGGTAATAATGTTCTTTCTCTCTTTTTATCCCTGCTTTAGTGGAAATTCTGCTCAAAACAGGCCTGTGTTGCTCTCTGTTGTGCTGTTTTAGGACATCCTAAATGATATATTTTATACCCATGTTCAATTAAAATAATGTCAATATTAAAAAAAAAAAAAAAAAAAGTATTGTTGAGGCACTGGTATCGAAAAGCAGGTACCGTTAAAGTAGTGGTATCTAAAAAAAAATGGTACGGTACACAATGTTGTGAAGCAACATGTCGCCCATTGAGCATGTTTGGGATACTCTAGATCAGCGTATACGACAGCTTGTTCCAGTTCCTGCCAATAGCTATCCAGCAACTTCACACAGCCATTGAAGAGGAGTGGCCCAACATTCACAGGCCACAATCAACAACCCGATCAGATACTAACCTACCGACCCCTGCAATAAAGCAAAACTGAACATTTAAGAGTGTCCTTTTATTGTAGACAGTCTAAGGCACCTGTGCAATATTCATGTGTCTAATCAGCATCTTGATATGCCACAGCTTTGAGGGGGGGATTCTCTAGACAAAGAAGTGTCTGACCTTAAGTGTAACATTGAAGAGAGTACATTTAAGTTACTGGACCCACGTATCTGGACCCACCCAGTGGCCCAACATGCGGTACTGGGAAAGCTCCTGGTGCTCCTGATAGCCGGTACTGACCATTTTGTCATCTCCAGGTGTGTGTCATTCACCTGCACTACTTCCACGAGCCCTTCCTCCAGCTCACTGACCTGCAGACTGTGGTGGACACACACAACAGCGCCATCTCCAGGTACTAAATGTTCATGGGTTTAGCCAGTTTAGACTTGCACGTCAAGGTTCTGATACACTGCGTGACAAAACAAGAAAGCTCCCATAAAAAAGGTAACATTTGTTTGAACACCTTTAGTTATTAGTACAGTTCCTTTGTCACTGTGGTGTTGTTTCAATAAGCTTCTACATTGTCCAAAGATCCAGTGTTACATTCATTTCCCCAAGATCTTGTGATCTTGCAAAGCGACTTAACAAACTTGAAGTGAAGAATCGGGAGAGAGAAATACGTAATAAAAGCAAAGAATAAGTTTGGACAACTAACATCAATCAACAAATCAACAAGTTCTATGGGGTTGCAAACTGCCAGAAAATAGGCGGAGAAGCATTCAAATAGAGTGTGTAAAGAATTCTATGACACCAGAAGCTACAACAAAACCTGTTTCATGGCTACAGTGATCAGGGTTAGGGTTCAAATTGAAGTAATGATGATGGAAACCGGCAAACCTGCAGTGAGAGGAAAGAGATTTTTATTTGACCGGGGACAGGATCAGGTGTCTGGCCTGTAAAACTGCCGTTGTCAGTGCAGAAGTGGGAGGTAGACTAAAGACGCAGGATTACTCCACTCCGGTCATGCTCCTTGTGTCAATCGGTCTGTCAACTCAAGTGCTTTATAATTCCTTCCATTGGTTTAAAGCCAGTCCACATAACAAGGGGCAAATGTGGCGCAGATTGTAGAGTGGGTCGTCTTGTGAACAGAGGATCGGTGGTTTGAATCCCACAGGTGCACACTGTCATTGTGTCCTTGGGCAAGACACTTCACCCACTTTGCCTCCAGTGTCTGTGTGCACTGGTGTATGAATGAGAGTGTGAATGGGTGACTGGTTCTTCGATGTAAAGCACTTTGAGTGCCTGAAGCAGGTAGAAAGGCGCTATATGAATGTCACCATTCATTCAACATTTCACCCAATATGGTTCTGAAGCCCGTGCTGTGCGCAGGCTGGTGCACTCGGATGGTAGCCTGGTGGACCTGTCTCTGGAATCTCACTACATCAGCGCTGAGACCAAAGCTACGGAGAAGCCACCAGAGAAACTGGCAGAAGAGGAAGAGGAAGAGGAGGAGGCCTTCGAGTCGTTCTCAGATCACATGACCGGTCAGTCTCATTCCTGTCTGATTGCAGACTCGTCCATGATCTTTGGAAACTCCTTTGATTTTTGTATCGTGTGTGAAAATGAAAATTGAATGGATAGATACAGGCAGCATCTTTGCAAATGCCCATATTTATCAAGTTACAAGTGCATTTAACTGGTTTGTATTGCTGTACAAACAAAAAATGCCAAACGCCATCCAAATAAAATGCAGCACCAAATCAATTGGACACTGCTGCATAAGATCTGCAGTTACATGTAGCTAACGTCGTCAAAACAAAGAGAATGAGGAAAGCGAAGGAAAAGGACATCTCTGGCTGCACTTTTGCTCGGTGGCATTATTACCATTTTCAGATAATATTTTTGCAAAAGTAACTCAAAAGTAACTCAAAGTCATGTAACTCAGCTACATTTTTTGAAACAGTAACATATAATACAAACATATTACATTTTTAAAGCTGAAACTACAACTATAGAATGTATTACAATTTTAAAGTAACTTGAGAGGTTTTCTTCCCCCTCGGCTAGGCCACGCCCCCTTGTATGACGCGTTGCCATATGTATCTATTGTGTCAATTGTGGGACAAATAAAGGTTTTCTTATAAACTCTTAACCCTGTAGTTTGGACCTCTACAACATAAACACTGAATGTGAATCCTGAATCTTTTCAACTGTTCGTATTTTTGCTTTTTGTTTTTTTCTCAAATAGTAATGTTCTGGATCTGTTCTGGATCGAAAAATCTTTCTGTGGTTGTTTTAGATTTCAGTATTCAGTTAAAGAGCCTAAAACACTAAATATTCCCGTATACGTGGTTGTTTTCAGCGCTGGTTTCCTGGCGGCTGGTGGTGGACCGTCTCTCTGTGCTCTTCCTGCACTTCCTCCTGTCCCTGCAGAAGCTGCAGCGCCTCGTGTGGTGGCTCCTGGAATTACACATTGTCAAAGTGGTGTCGGCGTACATCATTTGGGTGTCGGTCAAAGAGGTACAGCCGGCTTTATCATTTATCTTTGCACAGCTGCAAGTTAGTTAGAGACAAGACAAAAGAGCAGTGCTTTGATACACATGAACAGAAGCACAGCGGTTAGAGCTCGTGCTTCACTGCTAGAAGGTCCTGGGTTTGATTCCCACCTGGACGGGGCCTTTCTGTGTGGCGTCTACATGTTCTCTCTGTGTCTGTGTAGGTTTCCTCCGGGTACTCCGGTTTCACTTACCACTAAAAACATGTACAATAGGCCAGGATAAATGAGAGTGTTTTTGAGAGTGTGCATGGGGACAACGGATGGAAATTAGCCCAAGGCTACAATCCGGTGTGGCTTTAACATGCACTGCCCCTACCAAATAAACCAATAAATAATAAACAAAGCACTGACCTCCAAATGAAAAACAACATGGATTAAACAGTGACGGTTCCCATTGGCCCCTCTATAGAGCTCTATAAAAAGGCCTGAGCACACCAGGGTTAGGGTCCCAGCAGAGACCCTCTGGTCCCAAGAAGATTTGCAGAAATGTTATTGTGTACAACAGGTTAGAGGTCAACCGATACATCAGGCCGATTTTGTATCGGATTTTACAATATTAGCAATCGGCCGATCTAAAGGCCGATATCTCCGAAAGTGATAGAAACTTCCCGTTTTTTGCATTGGAAAGAGCTCAGTCAGAGCCCTCGCATAATATCCTAAGCCTCAGGGGAACTGGGAAACATCGTGTAAAGATCGTTTTTTTTTTGTTTTTTTATGTTGCAGACTTTTGCTTATAATTCCAGAACCATAACAGATAGAAACTATATTTTTGTTTGGAATCTGCTGATTTTCTTTCAAACAAGCTCCCTCTGAAGTTCTTAATAAAATAAAATTAATCATCCCATGCCCCTAATGAAGCGCCCCTGCTGTCACAGTTCAACACTGACATATTGTACAGTTTAGAAACGTCACACACAGGATTATAGACGAGACATTTGGAAAAATCTGCCAAAACTTTTGGCCGTGCATATCGGCATCGGCCTCAGAAAAAAACATATCAGTCAACCTCTACAACAGGTCAAAGACATGTTTAGCTACTCTAAGAATACAAAAGGAGTACATTATTTTCTAATTTTGCAGAGAAGGCCCCCGATCCTCGTTATGTTTACAATAACATATAAAACTTGTCTCTGTAAAAGTATGTTTGTGAAGTCTGTCATTTGTCCAACAATTATTCAACATAGAGAAGCTATTGGCCAGAGACTGCTCATAGAAATGAACCAGAGCTACTGTTTATCTGGTACAAAGCCTCTTTTCTTTTGCCTTATGTGAGATTCACGTCTTTGTACTTGATCCTTATCAAACGAACCAGTAAATTAAATGAATCCACTCGAACATCTCTCCAGACTGGTAGATCAGCACATTGCATGGATTGGACAGATTCAGAATTAGCCACCCTTCATGTTGTTAACAAAGTTTGGTCCCTAAATAGAATAAAATAAGTAATTCTTTGGGTTTGGAAATGTGTGAAGCTCAATGACTGTCCCTCTCCATCTGTGCAGGTGTGCGTGTTCAACTTCCTCTTCGTCCTGTGTGTGGCTGTGGGCCTACCGTGCAGAGGGTGGCGCCCCCTGCTGTCGTCAGTGTGCACCATCTGGGCCTGTGTGGTCATTGTGTGTAAGATGCTTTACCAGCTGAAAGTGGTGCAGCCCGGCAGGTACTCCTCCAACTGCTCCACGGTACGAGCCCTATGCCGCACTTTGATTGATCTGCTCTGCCCTCCAGTATTTCGTAAGAGGGACATTTGTGAAAAAGACCTTTGTGATTGACATTTTGTCTGCTTTTAACAATCAACATTACTACCGGCTCTATTTATTTATTTATTTATGTATTTATTTGACAGGGACGTTGCACAACAAATGTGTTGTACAGACCAGAGATAGCTACAAGCTAATTTCATCTGTAGTCCCTGGGCCACCTTGTCACAAACATACCTGTTGTGGTATTCATTCAGTTGTGTGTGTGGTATTGTCATGTTTATTTTGGTCATGTCTTCTTACAGTACCATATGAACATAATAACGTCAAAAACCTGCTGTAAAGAAGATGTTGCAATTTCTCATTTCTCAAATACGTGTTGGGCCTGCGTAGCAAGTGTAAACGGCTGGAAGTTGGGACATGGTTGGGACAGGTGTAAATTGATTGATTGATAAACTTATTGTCCCCAATGGGGAAATTTGCCACACATACAGTACAGTATAACCTTTCATATAAAACAATTAACAACAGTTAGTCAGTTACAACCAGTACATCACAATAATCCAATACAGTTCATTTCAGTTATGAAGGCCTCTTCACCTGCTCTTCATCCTTCTGTTTGTTTAAAAGAGACACAGAGTTCGGGAGGAATGAGAGCTTGTATCTGTTGCTCTTGAAACGGTGTGCTCTGTACTGTCTTCCTGATGGTAGAATTTCATATTCACCATTCAAAAAAATGTGACGAATTCTCAATGATTTTTATTTATAATTGTTTTAGCTTGGATGAGGACAGTGCTTTCAAAAGTATTTTCATGGATGGAAACTCTTTTGTGTTCGTCAGCTGTCTGGCCCTAGGACTAGTCTCTCAATTTGTGTTTTGCTCTGCACAGTTAGAGGACCATACCAGGCTACGATCCCGTACCAGATAACACTCTCTAGAATGGCATTATAGAAGTGAGTCAACATTTCTGTGCTCACACCAAACAGATGCAGGGTCCTTAAGAAGTGGAGTCTTTGGGACAGTTTAGAACACAAATGCTCAATGTGCACGTCCCATTTGAGCAATGTGTACACCTAGATACTTGAAGGATTTGGCCTGCTCAGTTTGTTTGCCTCCGATCACCACAGGGTCATGTTTTTGTGTAGCTCTGGGATCAAGTGCATTGGCTGCATTTAGTGACAGGTAGTGGTCCGCACACCAGGAGACGAAGGAGTCTATCTCTGCGTAGTACAAGGAGGGACTGTGATTTTCATACAGGAGGCTCACAATCACGGTGTCATCAGAGAATTCAATTGTCTTGTTGTTTGGTGAGTGCTTCGACAGTCGTTTGTGGAAAGAGTGAACAAAATAGAAGAGCACACAGCACCCGGTGGCACACCTGTGCTACAGTTTTCACTTTCGAGAGGGTGCCATTGACTCTAACCTGTTGCTCTCTATTTGTTAGAAAGGACAAAAAAACAAAAAAAGTTTCTGAGTCTAATAGATTTGGGCGCACAGTATCAATGGCCGAGCTAAAATCGGCAACAAGGCCCTTGCATAAGAGTTTGGAATCTCTAGATGTCTACAAATGATGTGGGACATACTGAGTATTGCATCCGCCATACTAAGGCCTTGTGTATAGGCAAATTGCAGCGGGTCTAAAAGGTCAGAGACCTCAGATCTGAGTCTGTTGGCAATTCGTTTTTCAAAGCATTTCATGATCACGCTGGATAAGGCCACTGGCCTGTAGTCTTTGTCGGAGGCTGGGCAAGACACCTTTGGAATAGGTACGATTATGGACTTTTTCAAATTTTAGGCACAGAACACTTGTCCACGGACATCTGGAAACTGGGCTCCACGCCTCTGACAGTTCCTGAGCACAGTTCTTGATTAGGCAGGGGGATAGTCCGTCTGGCCCAGACGTTTTCTTGCTCCATACTTTAAAAAAAGTGACTGTACGCAGTGTTCTTCATTTTAAAATCAATGCATTCTCAAAGACGGCGTGTATGTCACAGTCACTGATTACTATGACAACTGACAGCGCCATTTTAGTGTGGTTTCCAGTTGCCTGACATAGCCATGGATCAATCATGAAATACCTACATCTGGCAGGGAAAGCGGTGCCAATTTTAGCTACTAACGAAGCAAAGCTGTAACTAGCTAAACTTAGGAACGGCCGCGGTCTGCGACAGGTCTGAGGACTAAACCAGGACGTAGACTACACCGGTTACAAATCAGGACTGAACCATGACTGACTAAGAAACTAGAGCTTTTAGACCAAGAGAAAAGCACAACACAGCAGTAACAACAAGAAAGATATAGGCTATTTACCTTTAGCGACAGACCCAGAGCCTGAGCTCACTTACTGTTGTTATTAAGTTTACTCCAGCTGCACTGGAGGAGGAAATCAAAGATTTGTTTGTGGAAGAGTGAGTGCTCACTCTGTATTAGACATGTGAAGTGCTTTTGCATTGTCAGAGTGTGTACCACAGAGTGTGTTTAGAAAAGTTTAGTTTGTGGCTGAAGGAAAACGGTGTCATGATGTGGATCTGAGCTGTCCCTGCCGCTCAGGAGGTAATACTGTCATTTCTCTCGTTTTAATCACTGCTTAAATGGAAATTCCTCTCAAAACATGAAGTTACAAGTGACGCTGCTGCGGCCTGTTGCTTTCTGTTGTGCCAAAACCACACTTAACTGGTTGCTACGTGTTGCTATGTCAGACTGCACAATGTCATACCTGATTTCGGCCATTTGTCATGTTGTTTTCCATGCCAAATGTAGGCTAATTCTTGATTTATCCATTGCTATGTCAGGCAACAGGAAACACGCTAAAATGGCGCTGTCGTTGTCATAGTAATCAGTGAGTGTGACGTACACGCCGTCTTCAAGAATGGTTCCTCATCAGAAAAGAAAATAGCTGCGAGGTCACTATTGTTATCATTGTCATGTCTTAAGAAAAAAGTCATTAAGATTGTTGGCAAACTCCTCCTCATTAGTTATGGCCAGCCTGCTCTTGTTATTTGTCATGTGTGCCATTTGCCCTCAATGTATCCCACAACTTTTTGTTGTCTTTGGAGTTGATGCTCTTCTCTGTGCTTCTTCCTGGCCTGTTGTAACATTTTGTTAAGATTCTTTAGCGCTATGGCCGAATGGTATGGTCTCAGGGCTCTTTGAATCACTGACATCAATTTCAGACACCTGTGATGATTAGTTGTCAGGTAAGTCCAGTTAAGGGAAAAACTACTGAAAAAGGACGTTCCACATTATTAAGCAGACCACCATTTTCAGGCAATATGGCCCAAAGAAAAAGGATCTCTCTGCTGATGAAAAGCGTGAAATAGTTGGACTTGGACTAGGTATGAAAACCTTCGATATTTCATGGAAGATTAAGCGTAATCATTGTACTGTTTGTGGCTGATTCAGAGCACACACGGGTTTGTGCAGATAAAGGCACAATGAGGACGGTTTCTGCCAGACAAATACATCAGATTAAGAGAACAGCTGCTACAAAGCAGCAAACAGGTATTTGAAGCTGCTGGAGCCTCTGGAGCCTGCAGAACATCAAGGTGTAGGACCCTTCAGAGGCTGCAGCTGTGCATAAATCTTCTATCCGGCCTCCCCTAAACTGTTCATTGAAGCTGATGAGCAGAATGGCTGCAGTGGCTCAGAAATACATGAAGACTCATTTTCAAACAGTGATGAGTGCCGTGTAACCCTGGATGGTCAGATGGATGGAGTAGTGGATGGTTGGTGAATGGCCACCATGTCCCAACAAGGCTGTGACGTCAGTAAGGAGGTGGCAGAGTCATGTTTTGGGCCAGAATCATGGGGAGAGAGCTGGTCGGCCTCTTTAGGCTCCCTGAATGTGTGAAAATATGTAGAGTACAAAAAGAAGAGCCGTGCTTTCCCTAACAAAATCATCTTCATGCATGACAGCGCACCATGTCCTGCTGTAAAGAATACCTCTGCATCATTGGCTGCTATGGGCATAAAAGGAGAGAAACACATGATGTGGACCCCCTCCTCCCCTGACCTCAACCCTATTGAGAAGCTTTGGAGCCTCAAGCAAAACATCTATGAGTGTGCGAGGCAGTTCACATCCAAACAGCAGCTTTAGGAGGCTATTCTGACATCCTGCAAAGAAATCCAAGCAGAAACTCTCCAAAAACTTTTAAGTTTAATGGATTTAAGATTTTTGAAGCTCCTATCAAAGAAGGGCTCCTATGTTAAAATATAACTTGACCTGTTAAGATGTTTTTGATTGAAATAGCTGATTTCAGTAAATATGACCTCCTAATGCTGCAAATTTAACAAATGACCATTTTCAGTTAATTACAACCATTAAAATGTATTGAAACTATGAGTTGCATAATAATTTGGAACAGTAGATTTTGAGTTTGTGTGATGGAGGCTCAGTAGGAATGGACTCATAAAGCACAACTCAAAAAACAAGTTTCAAGGTTTATTCCAAAAGCCACAAAAGGCCACAAGAATGAAACTGAACTAGAACACACCAGGAGAACTGACGAACTAGCACAGAACAATGGGAAGGAGGGGCTTAAATACTAAGGGGGAGTGGAGACAATAGGACATAGGTGTAATACATCAGGGAGGGTCAGGTGATCACACAAGGCGGGAAACCAAACAGGAAGACACATCTGAAACAAGACATGGTAGTGAATAACAAAATAAAACAGGAAGTCCAACAACTGCAAAATAACACTATGGTGTGACTAGATGTGACAATTTGTTACTATATTTATTTTTGAAAAAAATACTGTTATCACTGGGAGGTTTTTTCACCTTCATATCACATTCATATCATCCTCTAACAGTTAAAGACTTGAAAATTACACTGACTGTCATTTGTGTTGATAATTTAGAAAATCTTAGAAAAATGTCATGTACATAATCATTTGGAATGCGGTGTATAAGTGAACGTTAGCACTAGCCACATTAGAACTATACGCGTTAGTATTAGCAAATGTGCGATTAGCCTACTTATTTATTATGGAATCATGACTGTACTACAGAGATGGTTTGGCTTTACAGCATGACCCAATATGATACATTAAGATGCTTTCCAGAGTGTCAGTGACCAACAGACAGCCCACCCAGATGCCTTTCTCATCTTAGCTGGGGAATGGATTTTAACCACACAATATCACTGATCTCCAGGAGTATACAGAGACTGCCTACATCACCAAGTGCACTGAGGATGTTACAGACTCTAAGACCATCATTATCGGGTCCAACCGGAAACCTTGAATTACAAGTGAAGTCCTCAGGCTCATGAGGGTCCGGAATATTTCCTTCAAATCTGGTGACAAGGAGAAACTGTGGACAGCTAGGGCCAACCTGTCCCGCGTTATCAAAAAAGCCAAGAAGCAGTACTCCAAAAAGATAACTGATCACTTCAGAGACAGCAGAGACACTCTGAGTCTGTGGGAGGGGATAAAGACCATCACAGACTATAAACCTCCTCGACAAACCTGTGACAGTGACACCTCTCTGTTGAACGCTCTAAGTGAATTCTTTGCTTGCTACGAGGCACTCAACAGAACCCTGGCACAAAAGTCAACACCCCCTCCTGAAGACCAAGTGCTGAAGCTATCTCCAGAGAGTGTGAGAAGATCTCTGAGCAGGATCAACGTACACAAAGCACCTGGTCCAGACAACATACCAGGTCGTGTACTGAAAGGTTGCGCTGATGAACTCACTGAAGTCTTCACAGACATTTTTAACACATCTCTGCAGCAGGCTGTGGTCCCAACGTGCCTCAAAGCGACCACCATCATTCCAGTGCCAAAGAAGTCACCACCATCCTGCTTTAATGACTACCGCCCAGTAGCACTCACTCCAATTCTTATGAAGTGCTTCGAGCGGCTCGTCATGGAACACATCAAGTCTGTTCTCCCTCCCACCCTGGACCCATACCAGTTTGCTTATCGGTCCAATCGCTCAACTGAAGATGCCATCTCCACTGCGCTTCATTCAGCCCTCACTCACCTTGAAACAAAGGACTCTTATGTTAGAATGCTGTTTTTAGACTTTAGCTCAGCATTCAACACTATAATCCCACAGCAGCTAATACACAAACTGCTCCACCTGGGGATCAACACATCACTGTGTAACTGGCTGCTGGACTTTCTTGCTCCCCAAGGCTTTGTGCTGAGCCCCCTCCTGTTCACTCTGCTGACCCATGACTGCGCTCCAAAGTACGACTCAAACCTCTTCATCAAGTTTGCAGACGACACAACAGTGGTGGGTCTCATCAGCAACAGAGACGAGTCAAACTACAGGAGTGAGGTGAGCAGTCTGGCCATGTGGTGCACACAGAACAATCTGTCTCTAAATGTGGAGAAGACAAAAGAGATTGTTGTGGACTTTCGAAGAGTGCGGGTCCAGCATGCTCCTCTAACAATCAACGGTGCTGCAGTGGAGAGGGTGACCAGCACTAAGTTCCTGGGTGTGCACATCACAGAGAACATTTCCTGGACCATGCACACTACATCACTGGTCAAGAAAAGTAATCAGCGTCTCTACTTTCTCCGCAAGTAAAGAAGTCCAGAGTCCCAGCCTCCGTTATGTGCAACTTCTACAGAGGGACTATAGAGAGCATCCTGACCAGCTCCATCACTGTGTGGTCTTCTACAGAGGGACTATAGGAGAGCAGGGTCCTACAGCTATAGAGAGCATCCTGACCAGCTCCATCACTGTGTGGTTCTTCTACAGAGGGACTATAGAGAGCATCCTGACCAGCTCCATCACGTTGAGGCTTGCTCGGTTCTTCTACAAGATAGAGAGATCTACAGCTATCATGTTTTTTTACAGAAATAGAGAGCATCTAACTATCATGTGTGCTTCACAGAACATAGAAGCATCCTACACCATCACCTACAGAGGACTATAGAGAGATTGACAGCTCATCACTGTTTTCTACAGAGGACTATAGAGAGCATCCTGACCAGCTCCATCACTGTGGGTTCTTCTACAGAGGACTATAGAGAGCATCCTGACCAGCTCCATCACTGTGTGGTTTCTCAGAGGACTATAGAGAGCATCCGACCAGCTCCATCACTGTGCCTACAGAGGACTATAGAGAGCATCCTGACCAGCCCATCACGTGGGTTCTTCTACAGAGACTATAGAGAGCATCCTGACCAGCTCCATCACGTGTGGTTCTTCTACAAGGGACTATAGAGAGCAACCTGACCAGCTACCACTGCCTCCTGCTGAAGGAGCCTCCAGCGCATCGTGAGAGCAGCGGAGAGGATCTGCGGAGCCCCTCTCCCCTCCATTAAGGACATATACTCCACCCGTCTCAGCCGCAAAGCCGTCAGAATCAACAGGGACCCTACGCACCCATCACACAGTCTCTTCAAGGTAATGCCTTCAGGGAGGAGACTGCGGAATCCACGGGCCAGGTCCAGTCGACTTAACAGTTTCATACACAGGCCATCAGGAAGCTGAACGCCATACCCTCCCTCCCACGCCCCTTCCCCCACCCCCCGCTCCACAATCAAGGAGAAATATAATTTCAAATCATTCACATGGTTTGACAAATAAAAAATCTTGAATCTTGAATCTTAAGACTGTGATTCCCACATCACGCAAAGATTTCTACAGTTCTGGCTCATTTATAATGATGTGAGACGGACGTCTGTCCCAACATCCGGCCGTTCACGCTTGTTTGAGACGTGCATGCGCAATGTGACCTAACACGTATTTCGGACATGAGGAATTAGACCGGCTTAAAAACAAACATGTGTGTGTAGAGGCGATCGGCTTTTGATGAACACCATCAGCCCAGTCCATGACCGAGTCTAACCCGCAGGTCGCAAGACACTCGGGTGTTTGATTCTAACGGTTAGAATAGTTTGCGGCTTGCTCTGCACGAGACACGTTTGCAGTTTGTTTATAACGCACTGCAGCACATACAAACTTGATTCTCCTGCAGTGACTTCTGATTGACCGACAGGACAACAGGAAGTGAGGCTCAATCATTCTGATTGGCGAACATGTCTATTACTCAAATGGTGGAGGCGTAAGGCAGAAACACAAAAACCTACTCCCGCCCTACAGATCGTGTTACCGCAGCAGCTCAAACCTCAATTTTGATGTGATAAAGGTTAATCGTGCAGCAATAATTCAAATGATAAATCTTTAAATATCAGTGCTGAGGTACACAAAGGAGGTTTGTTATGTCCACTTTAATGTCAGGCCCAGTTCTTATAACTTCTTTTAGTCACTTTGATAATTCTGACTGCTGCAGGTCGCCAACTCCAGTCTGGACCTGTCCAAGTCCGTGCTGTACTCTGGACCAGTGGACCCCGCCCAGTGGGTGGGACTTAGGAAGACCAACGGGAGAGTCCTGGACTATCTGTTGGTAACATCCCACTTTATCAACTGCACTGTCAACACAAGATTTACTTTCCTTCCCCTTTGAAATAATTATTAGTTACACTAAAGATCGGTTGCAATGATAATATTAAATGAATCAGAAATACAGTCCAGACATTGTTAATGTGGTAAATGACTATTCTTACTGGATTTGGGTGATTTTTAATGAAATAGTTGACAGAGGCATATTTCCAGAAATCATCACTCCAGTGTTCTAATCGTACTAAAGGCTAATTGACTAAAAAACCCTCGTGCTGCTAGGTAAGGTGTTCTGAGTTTCAGTGTCGCAGTTGTCAAGACGGAAATTTGAATGACAATGAAACAAATACAAAGAATTTAAGCGACAAAGTTGGTAAAAATCAAACAAAATATGTCCCTAAATAAATCATTTTAGAAACCCAAGCTGTGTGGTAAGATTTATAATCTACTAAATAGCAACGTTAGCAACATTAGCATCGCAAAGCAAACAGTCCTTTTAAAACCGCAGTGACTCAACTTCAGTCCAGGAGCTGAGTGACAGACAGCAGGGGGCAGTAGAGGACAACTAAAGAGTTAAGAACACAAAGGATGGTCCCCGTCCTTTGGTTCCTACAATAATGTAAAAAAATATAGTAGTTGAGCGTTTTATCTACAGCTAACTTCATGTGTGGCCATGTTGTTTTCCCCAACTCGGGGATCATCCGACTTTCTCGGTGGGAAATCCGACATCGGGGGCGTTCTAGTTTAAATTTCCCACAGGGAGGTCGGAAATTCTGACTTCCGAGTATAAATGGAATGCACCATAAGCGGGAGGAGCATCTGGAGCATCAGCATTTGTGAGTTCCATTCTACTCTCAAAATAGCCAGAAACCTCTGAAACTAGACTAGACTAGACTTACTGCTCAAATAAATAAATAAATAAACTCGACAGTCTATTCTGGTTCTAAGAAATAGAGGCTATTCCATATGAGGTTCCCATGAAGACATGACATTGTCTTGGTGACCCCAAACGTTTGAACCATATGTCTAACCTGTGGTACTGACATATCTATACCGTCTAAGGGTGTGACAATATATCGATTTTGTGGCATGGTACAATACTGATACTTTTTATTCCGATATCGATACTTTTGATGACGTCATGCATATTAATGACCGACACCATGCTTATTAAAGTGATAGTCTGTAAGTTTGCAAAGTGAGGAGAGACAGAGAGACATTTGAAAGTAAACAATCCAATTCCTCTCCTCTTACTTTGCAAAATGAGGACAGCAGGAACAGAATTTTCAAAAATAAATGATCAAGCTCCTCCCCCTCCCTCCTGATTAGATCTGACAGGCTGGTTCACAGGAAAAGCTCATCTCATCGGTCGACTCGGGAGGATACTAGACTCTGATTAGTTGCTGAGATCTAGAATCCAAAAAATAATATATGTATACATAGGTTAAAAAAAATGTGTAATAAGTTTAGACTTCCAGACTATCACTTTAATGAGGCAGCAGCGCTCCACTGCTTTCACTGTCAATAGAGGCCAATAATGATCAAGAATTCAGTTAGAACAGGGCAGCACTACAATTTCAAGCACTTGGACCAAACACTGTCACAAATATATTACTTTTAATGACAAAGCACATAAAAACAAATGTTAAATTATAAATAATAAAAAATAAAAAAGGTTAAAAATCATGTTTCTTAAAAAATTGTGATGTATCGTGCAATATAGTGATTATCACAGTATGGGCGTATCATAAGGTTATTGTTATTGTGAGCCATGTATTGCGTATTGTATTGAATCGTGAGGTACCCAGAAGTTCCCACCCCTAATACTGTCTATATCCATCCATATATTTCAAAGAGGAAATACCAAAGTGTTAATAGTGCTTGGTTGACTTCTGATAAAAGCACTTCATTTAGCGCTGAGCCACATAAACACAGTGTACGGTCTGTCCACAGAGTAACCTGACCATGCTAGCACTGTTGGCGTTCGAGGTCACAGTTTACCGCCACCAGGAGCTGTACCGTCTTCGCCGCGG
Organism: Neogobius melanostomus; assembly: GCA_007210695.1. Classification (NCBI taxonomy): domain Eukaryota; kingdom Metazoa; phylum Chordata; class Actinopteri; order Gobiiformes; family Gobiidae; genus Neogobius; species Neogobius melanostomus. The sequence goes on from VHKM01000621.1 coordinate 246,096, forward strand.
GGAGGCCCCACCCCCAACTCGGACGCTGTTTGATGACATCACCAGGCGTCACCTTGATAAGGGCCTCCTCCACTGCACCAAGTACTTCATCAATTACTTCTTCTACAAGTTTGGCCTGGAGGTGAGCAAACGTTCATTTACTCAGCCGCCGTTCCCCGTCCTTTGGTTCCATCATGGTCCTGTCCGTGTTTAGACGTGCTTCCTGCTGGCGGTGAATGTGATTGGCCAGAGGATGGACCTGTTTGCGGTAGGCCACGCCCTCGCTCTCATCAGCATTCTGTGGCGTCGCAGCCGGTGTCTCATCGCAGCAGTTTGGCCTCGCTACTGCTACTTCCTGTCGGGCTTGTTGTGCGTGCAGTACATCCTCTGCATAGGCTTTCCTCCGGCCAGCTGTAAGGGTAAGGAACGATGATGAAGATGGTGATCGAAATGTGCAGAACAGGTTTTTATTCAAACCACAATGTTCAAACATAGGGATGTAACGATTCATCGAAAATCGATTTAAAATCGATTTAATAAGCGTAAAATGTGAATCGATGTAAAAATTAAAATAATCGATTTTAAAGCCACCCTCAGCTACTCCATTTTGCGCGACCAAAATAGACCGGAACATAGTTCGTTGTTTCTAACGACGTTAACTTTTTCTCAAGACAAGCTCCACACCTACCCCGCCTCACCCCCAACACACACCACACCATGTAAACACATACACGTGTAGGCATCGAAGCAGCAGACACAGATAAAGTTAGCGGCTTCGAGATTAGCGTTAGCGGCTAACGCAGAGTTTAGCATTTTGACAGAAGTTTACCAAAGATCGTAAACTGACAAACATCTGACCAACCTGCTCTGATTCTGCTGAAATCCTCATCAAATGTCTGTTTGTCAAATAATCCAATACCTACAGGAGCCGTCAGGTCTTTTTCCTCCTTATGTTTACAAAGGCTGCACCGGGAGGCTGTGAGGCGTTCGAGGGTGAAAAAACTGCACTATAAAATTAGTCCTAAATGGTAGTATTATGTTCAAACTGCAAAAAAAAAAAAAAAAAAAGGTTTGGTAAAATAAATATAATCTCAAAATGTTTCCTTTGCTACACATCTTATTTATGCTAAAACCATGTAAATTTACAAGCACTCATGTCAAAATGTCTTGTAATGGTTTGTAATGTAAAGTTCTCTTACTGAGACAGTTGCAGTTTGTTACAAGGACAAAAATGCAGATGTTAAAACAAAAGAAACATTGGTATGAATGAGTCATATTCTTTTCTTAAATAAAGGTTTAACAAAATCGGAAAAAAATCGGAATCGGGAACTTAAAATCGGAAATCGAATCGGGGCTCGAGTGAATCGTTACACCCCTATTCAAACAGTAAGATACTCAATCAAAACCATATATTGTATTTCTAATCCACTTTCTGGCTTGTTTTAGTCATAAGACACTTAATAGATCCATAGTTTACCGTATGATTTGATCATGAAGTCGTGGCAATTGAGAACCACCCTTTGTCTTACAATGTGTCATTCCCACTACTGCCAGCAGAGGGATAACTAAGAAATGAGGCCCAATGTCAAAAATCCTGAAATATCCCTTTAAAGGGACTATACAGAATTTAAAAATGTTAAAATTATGTATTCCACCCCCTTACATGTTCCAGCAATGTCCTAATGTGTGGAATGAGCCCAGACCTGTTCACCACAACTGCGGCTAAAATCCTGCACTGTCACTCACAAAGGTGTTACTTCGGGTCCAAAGTGCCGTCATGCACGAGCTTAATATAGAGACTGCAGTTACACATAAGACCTGAGGTGGCAGTAGTGAGTATAAAATGACAAACTTGCATCTAGTCCCGTTAAAGGCTCATTTATGCTCTCTGTTCGAAACGCATACAGATTTGCTAGTAGCCTTCTGTGTGTCTCCTGTGTGATTCTGTCCATGCGCTTTGTCAGTCACTTTGTTTACCCAGAGTCATAGCAACGGAGAAGTACATGAGCTAACTGCTGGAGACACAACTCAACAGGTGAAGCAGAACAAACGGCTAAACTTTACTTGAGTATACTTGGTGTGAAAAAACGTTGCGGGTGGCGCCATACTGTTTTGGTCCCAGCTCTTCCTCTCCCGTTTGGGTGTATTTTCCAGCCCCCTCTTTTAACCACTATTTTACTCAATATACAGTGGTGTAGCAAGGGTACCAAGGGGCCCCCAAGTAAGAATGTTGGTAGGGGGCCCTCTGGCGGCCGCTTGGTGTACTGCGCAGTGGGAGAGAGGACGTCATTTGGGCAGGAGCAGGTCACCTGACAACTCCCATGATGCAGTTCTCTGCATAAGTTTCCCTCAGAACAGAAGGCTCATGATGAGTGTTACAATAACCTTGCTTCACTATTAAAAAATATAATCTGGTGGGGCAATGAGTAAAGTCTGTCCACTGCTCATTATAAGTTAACATAATGAGCAGTGGGATGGGGATCAACAGCGCCAGAGCACATTAGTGGAGAGATTGTGTAATTGCAGCATAAAAGTCATTAGTGAGACTGCGTTTATCAAGCTTTTGATGCAAGCTAATGGACTAGTTCATGGGGGCCCTTGACTGTTGGGGGTCCCAGGCAGCTGCCTGCCTTGCCTAATGGCAAGCTACGCCTCTGGCAATATAACATTGAGTACAAAAATCAGTCACACAAACCGATTAAGCTTTTAATTATGCACTCATTCACGTTACATTCACGAGGAAAACATACTTGCGAAAGGGAAGGGTCAATCTCCTCTGTGACAGACGTTTACAGCCCATCTGCACCTAAGTAGTCAGAGTTTTATTTCACAAACTCGTTGCCTTGAGTTGTGCTCTCTTCCAACATGTCCTGACAGTACGCTACAGAAGAAGTTTGTTGTGTGGTGGAGCGAGAGGAGGAGGGACACAGTGATTGTTGAACCAGGAGGAAAAGCTGAGGGAGAATTTGAATACCTTTTTATAGATAACATGGCATTTTCTAACTGGCAAAGTGAAAGATGAAGTGTAGGTGATTAGGATATATCAGAATAATACTCTCTCTTTGAATATTATTTTCAAATTTACAACCAAAAATATAGAAAAGTATGTTTTATACTCTATGTTCACTACAAGTTGTAGTAAAGCACTGCTTACTTTTTTAAATGTATTGGTTTATTTGGTCGGGACAGTGCAAGTTAATGAACAAGCCACACCGGATTGTACCCTTGGGCTAATTTCCATCCATCATCCCCCATGCGCACTCTCAAACATAGCCTATTGTACATGTTTTTAGTGGTAGGGGAAACCGGAGTACCCAGAGGAAACCTACGAAGACACGGGGAGAACATGCTAACTCAAAGAATAAAAACTCTGCACCGCTATTGCGCTCCCAAGAAATTTATTTAAAGCACCACAAAGTAACGTTTCGGGCATTGCGTCGCCCTTCGTCAGACAATAAAATGTTGGCTACACACCGGTATATATAGTCATAATTGGTAGATCACATGACACACAGGATTGCATGGGTGATCACATGACATACATCACGTGTTCTTCGAATGAAAATTTACATACATGGTATGTGTGCGCACACATCAAGGAACAATCAAAAATGGGCAAAACATTCTATTGTGGTTTCTGTCATCACTTTTCAGTGGCTATCCATCATAGATCCCTTTTTATTGACCTACTCATGGGTGTTTTGCCCATTTTTGATTGTTCCTTGATGTGTGCGCACACATACCATGTATGTAAATTTTCATTCGAAGAACACGTGATGTACAGTGAGGAAAATAAGTATTTGAACACCCTGCTATTTTGCAAGTTCTCCCACTTAGAAATCATGGAGGGGTCTGAAATTGTCATCGTAGGTGCATGTCCACTGTGAGAGACATAATCTAAAAAAAAAAATCCAGAAATTGCAATGTATGATTTTGTAACTATTTATTTGTATGATACAGCTGCAAATAAGTATTTGAACACCTGTCTATCAGCTAGAATTCTGACCCTCAAAGACCTGTTAGTCTGCCTTTAAAATGTCCACCTCCACTCCATTTATTATCCTACATTTAGATGATGGAGGTCGTTAGCTGCATAAAGACACCTGTCCACCCCATACAATCAGTAAGAATCCAACTACTAACATGGCCAAGACCAAAGAGCTGTCCAAAGACACTAGAGACAAAATTGTACACCTCCACAAGGTTGGAAAGGGCTACGGGGAAATTGCCAAGCAGCTTGGTGAAAAAAGGTCCACTGTTGGAGCAATCATTAGAAAATGGAAGAAGCTAAACATGACTGTCAATCTCCCTCGGACTGGGGCTCCATGCAAGATCTCACCTCGTGGAGTCTCAATGATCCTAAGAAAGGTGAGAAATCAGCCCAGAACTACACGGGGGGAGCTGGTCAATGACCTGAAAAGAGCTGGGACCACCGTTTCCAAGGTTACTGTTGGTAATACACTAAGACGTCATGGTTTGAAATCATGCATGGCACGGAAGGTTCCCCTGCTTAAACCAGCACATGTCAAGGCCCGTCTTAAGTTTGCCAATGACCATTTGGATGATCCAGAGGAGTCATGGGAGAAAGTCATGTGGTCAGATGAGACCAAAATGGAACGTTTTGGTCATAATTCCACTAAACGTGTTTGGAGGAAGGAGAATGATGAGTACCATCCCAAGAACACCATCCCTACTGTGAAGCATGGGGGTGGTAGCATCATGCTTTGGGGGTGTTTTTCTGTACATGGGACAGGGCGACTGCACTGTATTAAGGAGAGGATGACCGGGGCCATGTATTGCGAGATTTTGGGGAACAACCTCCTTCCCTCAGTTAGAGCATTGAAGATGGGTCGAGGCTGGGTCTTCCAACATGACAATGACCCGAAGCACACAGCCAGGATAACCAAGGAGTGGCTCTGTAAGAAGCATATCAAGGTTCTGGCGTGGCCTAGCCAGTCTCCAGACCTAAACCCAATAGAGAATCTTTGGAGGGAGCTCAAACTCCGTGTTTCTCAGCGACAGCCCAGAAACCTGACTGATCTAGAGAAGATCTGTGTGGAGGAGTGGGCCAAAATCCCTCCTGCAGTGTGTGCAAACCTGGTGAAAAACTACAGGAAACGTTTGACCTCTGTAATTGCAAACAAAGGCTACTGTACCAAATATTAACATGGATTTTCTCAGGTGTTCAAATACTTATTTGCAGCTGTATCATACAAATAAATAGTTACAAAATCATACATTGTGATTTCTGGATTTTTTTTTTTAGATTATGTCTCTCACAGTGGACATGCACCTACGATGACAATTTCAGACCCCTCCATGATTTCTAAGTGGAGAACTTGCAAAATAGCAGGGTGTTCAAATACTTATTTTCCTCACTGTATGTCATGTGATCACCCATGCAATCCTGTGTGTCATGTGATCTACCAATTATGACTATATATACCGGTGTGTAGCCAACATTTTATTGTCTGACGAAGGGCGACGCAACGCCCGAAACGTTACTTTGTGGTGCTTTAAATAAATTTCTTGGGAGCGCAATAGCGGTGCAGAGTTTTTATTCTTTGATTTCACGTACTATTGAACTCTTGCACGCTACTTAACGGACCTGGATGTGCGTGTCCGTCTAAACCCTCTAGAACATGCAAACTCCACACAGAAAGGCGCCGTCCAGGTGGGAATCGAACCCGGGACCTTCTAGCTGTGAAGCTAGAAGGTGAACATTATATTGTCATCGTTTATTACCAGTTCATCACTGAAAATGTGAGCATTCTTATAATAGACTGAAATTACAATGACTGTGGACAACCAGACAGAGCCATTCGACGGACCAAACGTTACTTGAAGCAGAGACAGTTAAATGGGAGCTGCCATGTTTACTTCCATCGTTTATGTTTGTCTCACATTGACCGACACACCTCTCTCTCTGTGGCCTCCTCTGATAAAAGCTGTGTGACCTGCAGATTACCCCTGGAGGGCGCCCTCCTCCAGCCTTGACTCCAATGTGGTTAAATGGCTGTTTCTCCCGGACCACCTCACGCCGCCCAACCCCATCTTTCTCCTCTGTAAGTGCCATCACTCACACAGACAAAGACAGTAGGATAGGATTAAAGAAAGGCCTTATTTTTATTATTGGTGTATAATATATCATAATGTCTGTTCTGTGAGCGGGTTCAGGCTCAGCTCTGACTCATAACATCACCGTTAAAGCTGCAGTTGGTGCCGGTGTGCGACGGAGGAAGTTGCAGTTCACACAACATCAAGAACTCTACAAACGGAAACTAATCCACTGATGTAGTCTGCACAGCTCTAGCTTTTAGCTACATATTTTTGGTATAATGGTCAAATGAAAGGATTTTTTGGACACTTCTTATCATGGTGGATGATAAGACGTCCTGTTCCCCTTAGGGCTCCAGTCTAGTTACTTTGGGAGCTTTGAGAAACAGCCTTTGTCTCTCTGAGCAGATGACTTCCTGCTGCTGATGGGAGCCTCACTGCAGAGGCAGGTGTTTGAGGAGGAGCTACAGCCTGACACCCAGCAGAGGGCAGGAGACAACAGAGAACAGGACTTACACCAGGACCCAGACCTGATCAGGCGCCTGTCCACCAACCCTGTACCCGACTTCATGCTCTGCAGGTGAGGACCTCTGCCCCACACAGATCTAAGACACAAATCCTCACAATCCTCAGCCTCTGGGAGAAAGAGGGTCAGGAGAATATTTATGATATGGATATATCTAACCTCAAAAATACAACAGCTTCCTATTTTAACATTTTATTTCTGGAATGAACAAAAGTATTTATATGTATTATACTATATGCCTATTATACAAATAGTATGGAGGTTATAGAAGATAAATTGAGCCTTGTGATGCGTGTGACACCGAGGTCCATAGGGCTATCCAGAACACAATGATCATATGCATTTGACTTGGACTGGTACTTTATGGAGCAAAATGGTGTGAACGACAACAAAAGTATTTTTTTCTGATAAATTAATTTATAAATAAATTGTATATATATATATATATATATATTATGCTGAAGTCACAGAGGTGGTTAGAAAGCTCCTCGGTGGCAAGGCCCCGGGGGTGGATGAGATTCGTCCCGAGTACCTTAAGTCTCTGGATGTTGTAGGGCTGTCTTGGCTGACACGTCTCTGCAACATCGCGTGGCGGTCGGGGACAGTGCCTCTGGATTGGCAAACCGGGGTGGTGGTCCCTCTCTTTAAGAAGGGGGATCGGAGGGTGTGATCCAATTACAGAGGGATCACACTTCTCAGCCTCCCGGGAAAGGTCTACTCCAGGGTGCTGGAGAGGAGGATCCGGCCGATAGTCGAACCTTGGATTCAGGAGGAACAATGCGGTTTTCGTCCCGGTCGTGGCACACTGGACCAGCTCTATACCCTACATCGGGTGCTCGAGGGTTCGTGGGAGTTCGCCCAACCAGTCCACATGTGCTTTGTGGATTGGAGAAAGCGTTCGACCGTGTCCCTCGTGGTGCCTGTGGGGAGTGCTCCGGGAGTATGGGGTCCGGGGCCCTCTGCTAAGGGCTGTCTGTTCCCTGTCAGACTTGTTTCCGGTGCGTGTTGGTCTCCGCCAGGGCAGCCCTATGTCACCGGTTCTGTTCATTACCTTTATGGACAGAATTTCTAGCGCAGCCAGGGGCCGGAGGGTGTCCGGTTTGGGACCTCAGGATCTCATCTCTGCTGTTTGCAGATGATGTTGTTCTGTTGGCTTCATCAAATCAGGACCTCCAGCGCGCACTGGGGCGGTTTGCAGCCGAGTGTGAAGCGGCCGGGATGAGGATCAGCACCTCCAAATCTGAGGCCATGGTTCTCCACCGGAAAAAGGTGGCTTCCCCGCTTCAGGTCGGTGGGGAGTCCTTACCTCAAGTGGAGGAGTTCAAGTATCTCGGGGTCTTGTTCACGAGTGAGGGACGGATGGAGCGTGAGATCGATAGACGGATCGGTGCAGCGTCAGCAGTGATGCGGTCGCTGTATCGGACTGTTGTGGTGAAGAGGGAGCTGAGTCAGGGGGCAAAGCTCTCGATTTACCGATCGATCTACGTTCCCACCCTCACCTATGGTCATGAGATCTGGGTAATGACCGAAAGGACAAGATCGCGGATACAAGCGGCCGAAATGAGTTTCCTTCGCAGGGTGGCTGGGCGCACCCTCCGAGATCGGGTGAGGAGCTCAGTTACCCGGGAGGAGCTCAGGGTAGAGTCGCTGCTCCTTCACGTCGAAAGGAGCCAGCTGAGGTGGCTAGGGCATCTGTTCCGGATGCCTCCTGGTCGCCTCCCTCGGGAGGTGCTCCAGGCATGTCCTATTGGGAGGAGGCCTCGTGGAAGGCCCAGGACACGCTGGTGGGACTATGTCTCCGAGCTGGCCTGGTGTCGCCTCGGGGTCCCCCCAGAACAGCTGGAGGAGGTGTGCGTGGATCGGGAAGTCTGGGCATCTCTGCTGAGACTGCTGCCTCCGCGACCCGGCCCCGGATAAAGCGGAAGAAAATGGATGGATGGATGGATGGATATATATATATATTATATGGATACAATTTAAACAATTGTTAGTAAACAACAACAAAAACACACAACATTGTGTGCTGGTAAACCCGTTCAGGGAGAGAAAAAAGGAAATGTAATCCTTCCCACTTTCACTTAGGAAATCTTCTAGATTTATTCTTTTAGAGTTCTGTTAATGATCAGTTCAGTTTTTAGATAAATCTGTCGTCCACGGACGGAGGGGTGAATATAAAAAAAAGCAGTTCTACCAACTCGAAGAATTCTGAGCTCACCAACAAAAACCTGGCCTTCGGACGTTTTCACACACTGACACCGGTTAGGTCGACCTAAAGGGGCTCTCGAGCCAAGAGCGGCGCTTTTAGGTCAGTGTGAATCCAACCCCAGCAACTAAACAGCCGGACCCAGAGTGGCTGAAACAGGTGGTCTCGGGGCGGGTCCTCTCGCACTCAGGTCGCACTCTAGAGCGGTGTGGGTGTGGAGTGAAGGCGACTGACCTCTCGCCGACCTACTGTCATGACGTAACAGACCACATGACATAAAAGGGCTTCTGTGTTTTACTGAGGCTGGAACAATATGGCGACACCCAGCGCTGGACGCGGCCAAACATGGTCTGCTGCGGAGATCAGCTGCTTACTGGAGGTGTGGGCAGAAGACTTCATTAATGTGTAGCTGTCCACCACCCGTAAGAAGAGCGGCATTTTTGTGATTTTCAGCAAACGGCTCAGAGTGAAGGGGTACAGCAGATCCATCACACAGTGAAGTATAAAAGCTAAAAAACTACAGCTCCACAGACACTGCCACCACAGATCCAGGCTCTTCTGGTAAGTAGGTTGTGTTATACTTCTTGTCAATACATTGAAAGATATCTATTGATCTATTCTATTACATCTATTTATGATATGTATGCACTAGTCAATAGCTACACTGTATGGTCAAAGGCATTCAGAATCACTCCTTCACATTACACTGTTTTTTGTGTTATTTTTGAACCAGGCTAAAACTCATTGAGATTAAAAAACTATTTTTCTAAAGTGTCCTGGCCAAGAGGCAGGGCAACAATTTCATATACAAATTACATTCTTTCAAAAATAACCCAACATTGAATCATTACATCAAGATAATACACTTGTATAAAACATCTACAAGTAAAAGACTTTGTTTCAAGAATATTTAATAGTGATTTTAAAGTATGAAGTGGCACAAGTTCTGTGACTGTGACACAATAGATACCATGTCAGACCAAATGTAATATCTAATCAACTCCAACTGAATGTTGTCCAAACAGAGGACAGTAGTGCATCCCTACCTGCAGATGACCAGAGTACAGCCCCAAGTACGAGTACAGAATCTGCAGGTACTAATGCTGAGACGCGGGACCTTTCTAAACAGCCTGAGGAGGGTGGAAGGCTCCGTATCTCTGCAGCCCGGGCTTGAAAAAGGAAGTGGAAAACGTCCAAGGCGACAGTGACTTCCAAAACTACATGGAGGAAATCCAGCAGAGAATAGAAGAGAGTCATGTTTCTGGACAGCGTCAGGATCCATCCATCCATCCATCCATCCATTTTCTTCCACTTGTCCGTCACCGGGTCGTGGGGGCATCTGTTGGAGCTGCCCAAAACACATTGCACCAGCCCCTATGGCTCCTCCTGCAGGTGGTGGGTCCACAGAAGGACGGCCTGTTGTTCAAAGAACATGTTCAAAGAACTCATGCAGGACAGGTATAGTATGTACATGTTTGATTGGTCACAATTAATACATTACAAGTCTGCCATAATGGAATATAATGCCCCCTGAATACAAAATAAATGTCTTTCTAATGATTTATCATGTAGAAACCTCTATAAAGCGCTGTGGGGGACTTGTCCATCCATCCATCTATCCATCCATCTTCTTCCACTTGTCCGTTGCCGGGTCGTGGGGGCAGCTGTTGGAGCTGCACCAGTCCCTATGGCTCCTCCTGCAGGTGGTGGGTCCACAGAAGGACGGCCTCATGGTTCTAACCGGGCCTGTTGGTCTCTCATAAGGAGCTTCTGAACCGCTCTTTGTCTGACCCGTCACCTAGGACCTGTTTGCCATGGGAGACCCTACCAGGGGCACCAAGCCCCCGACAACAGAGCTCCCAGGAGAGGCTAAAGAAAGACCATACCGGGACATGCAGGAACAGCAACTGGCCACCCACATGTTTACACAGTTACTGGGTTCAATTGCAAGTCTTGTGTCAATCAATCAATGGTTTTGTATAGCCCAATATACCAACAGAAGTTGCCTCACAGGGCTGCACTAAACACTGTTCAGTGTTTGTCTGTCTGACCTTGTTTGGAGTTCCTGGGCGTGGCCACTGCTCCTGGGCTGATCAGCACACCTGCACCTAATCACCTGCTGCAGTATTTAAGCATGGTTCCTTCACCACTTCTCTGCCAGATCATCAGTTTTCTACTGCAGTGAATTCAGGCTCCAGTTGAGGTTTTATGCTGACATTTTTGGTCTCTATTTACTTATGTGTTTTTTTTTTTTTTTTTTTTTTTTTTTTTTTTTTTACTTGACAGTTGATAACCATCCGTGACAGTGAAGCCTGATATACATCAGAGAATTCTGTCGACGTGAAGAGGATTATCAATTCTATGAGAATGAGGAGTCACGTGCGAGTGGGGTGATTGGGGCTTGAGTCGGACATACTGGCTGCGGATTGGGGGCACGCTTCCAGAATTTCACGCATTCCTCATATTCCTTTCCACTTTAAATTTTGCGCATTTACGTTTTCAGCGAGACAGAGACAGATCTACGAATACGACAATGAAAATGAGGAAAGTAAAGCAATGCAAAGAGATAAGGCGAAAGAAAAGGGACCTTACAGGAACAAGCTCATACCAAGCACAAAACAGCGGTATTTGGAGAAGCTTGCGGACATTCAAAACATCAACACACGAGCTCCCTGCAGCGGAGACCTGGACCATTTACCTCCGTGCACATACATGGACATAGTAACTACCTTGTATTTGGTGTAAGTTACTACACGATGCAGGAGTTTAAAAGCCACAAGTCTTTGGAAAGGTATGAGACTTTCTGCTGTGTCTGGGTGCAGGACTTGGCTCTACAAGCCTCCCGCTGGTGAAAACAGCGTTGTACTGGCACAAGTAACTTTCTTCACATGCGTTTTAGTGTGTTGTCATTACATTGCATTTGACCTGAAAAATAAAGTGGTGTAAAACAATTGTTAAGATTTCAATTAACAACTCCAAATGTGACAGGTCAGAGATTGGCTCTTGATGTGTCATTTGAATACTATCCATTGTTTTTTTTCTATCGTGTGAGTATTAACAAAGTGACTTCCAGCGTAAAATGCGGAAGCAGAATGCTACTAGGCCACACGTCATGTGGCCGCCAGAAATATGGCTCTTGCGGAAAACTCACCAGTATAACAACATACAGAAATTTAAAACAGTAAAACCAGAAGCAGACCATGGCCAAATCTGCCTTCACCAAGCAAGCAAACTTCCTGAGCAGAAGAGGACCTGAAGACTGAATTGCGAGACGAGTTCACAAAGATCACCTCTTGCACCAGATCGGTCAGTGACACAAATAATGGCAATAAAGCTGTAGTTAAACTCTAGTAGCAGATCTGGAAGAATATGTCAGTGTAAGCTCTCAGTCGTACAGGAGTTGTCCATCTTCAATGAAGGTACTTGAGTCATCTTCTGTACTCAGTAGTTGAAGTCTTCAAACGTTTCGCCTCTCATCCAAAAGGCTTCGTCAGCGAACTAAAGTCCCGCTCAGCCCGCAGCTTAGATAAAGACCACGAGGAGGAGTTGGGGTCGGCCCGGCTCCTCCCCTCTAATCACAGCTACTCTCACCTGTGGGTAAACACCTTTGAAGTAGAGCGTCTCTAACGACCTGCTCACCCCAGTATCGGTCAGTCCTGTCCTATTCATGGCTGATCACTGCTAATTACCTGCCTATTGTTCTTTTGTTGGCTGAGGTATCGTCTCCTTAGACTGGTTGTGCCCTGTCGGTTTTCCCCAAAGGAGATTGGAGTAAACTGAAGAAAGATTAAATCTGAGCCCACCATTCCGGTTCATGGAGGGAGCCTCAGACTGCGGCTGGATAGTGTTGTAAAATCTCTCGTGAGGTACACCTCTCAACATGACACTATGACAGATATGTTACGGGTGCTGGAAAACAGGTATGCAAACAAGTCCACTATTGCTCTGGAAATAATTGAGGAGCTCAACAAAATTCCAGTCCTTAAAGCAAACCAGCCAAGAAAGGTCATAGATCTTATACAAACAGTTGAAAAAGATTTAGCTGACCTGACAGAGCTTGGTAATACTGGAGCCATGAAAAACCCTCTCTTAATTAAATCCATAGAAAGCAAGCTTCCAGATGTTATAAAAAGGGACTGGCTGGTTTTCATGGTCAATCCTGTCAATGGAGTTACACCAGACAATTATTTTGACACTCTTCTTAAGTTCTTGAAAACATAAGAAAAAATGATGGACAGTGATAAGACAGAAAAGAAATTCGAAAGGAGACATGCTTTCACTCGGTCCACAAGCAAAAATCAAGGCTGTGTTGTGTGTGTGGAGATTTAAGACACGGAGATAAGATATTATTTTGCAGACTGTTTAAAGCCATGAAAGTGTCTGAAAAGCTGAACATTTTGAAGAAATTAGGAGTATGTAAAAAGTGTTTGGGATGTCATGAAGAGGATGATGAATGTACAGACACTTACCTTTGCAGGAACAAAGACTGTAAAAAAGGAAGCTCCTCAGATCATTTTTTCCTCTGTCCAAAAGGAGAATCCAAAGGGAATGGAACAGATAAAAACAGGAGGAAGAATAAGCTTACAGAGGAACAAGAGAAATTCATGGCTGAGCTCTCACCTGAAATGGCAGAAAATGCAGAAGGGCATTCACAAACATGACTGTATCCACATTGCTAGATGTGCACAGAGAAGAAAATCAATGGACTGATGGACTACAAGAGCCTCCAGTCATTCTAATGCTGTTGGAGGTCACTGCGAATGCAGGTGAAAAGATTGGAACCTTTAGATTTAGCCTCCGACACAGACTATATCACTCACAGAGTGGCCCAAAGATTAACTCTGGACAGTGAGAAGATAACATTGATTGTCCATGGTGTGGGGGAATGGCAATAAAAGTCAAAACAAAGAGACATCTGTTAAAACCCCAAAGGAACCGAAAAAGCTCACCAACTTGTATGCTATGGCCTCAGTGAGGTTGCTAAAGTTCACAAAGTCATTCAACCACAACAACTAAAAAGGTTATTCCCAGAAATTGACCATAAAGATCTCAAAAGACCAGATACCATAGACCCACTGATAAGCCATAGAGGAGGCCCTCTTGCCCCACAAAGAATGAAGGTGGTGGGAGATTTATTCCTGTGGAACAGCCCACTGGGTGTAACAGTGGGAGGGGCTCATCCGGATCCGAAGTTCATGTGACAGGACACTAGTCAGAAACACACTTTGCCCGCTCCATGTACACAACTGCAGTGAGATATGAAGAAGTCAGAGCTGACAGCAAAAGCACAATCGCTCATAGAATGGTGGAAATGGGAGAGCATTGGAGCAGCTTGTGAACCAAAGTGTGGTGGATGCAGATGTGGTAATTGTCAACCAGGAGGAAAAGACATGACATTAATAGAGGAAAAAAGCTTGAAATCATAAAACAAGGTCTTATCTACGTGAAAGGAGATGGCCACAGTGATGCTCCACACTGGGACACAAAATATCCCTGGATCGCAGACACTGCCTCTCTTCCCAATACTCGAAGTGGTGTGGAAGCAACTTTTCTAAGAACAGAAAAGCAGTTAAAGAGCCTGAATGGAAAACTGCTTACACAGCTCAAGTGCATGAAATGGTGCAAAGGGGAGCAGCATTAAAACTTACAGAAGACATCTTAAACAGCTGGAGGGGACCAATGTGGTATGTGAGCCATCTAGTAGCACCAAATCCTCACTCTGTAACCTCTCCTGTGCGCTTAGTATGGAATAGCAGCCAGATATTTAAAAGTAAATATGAGTATGAATGATATCCTGCCAAAGGGATCTGATGTTCTAAATCCCATATGTGCTGTTTTACTAAGGTTCAGAAGAGCAGTACACGCTGCATTGGGAGATATTTAAAAAATGTACAATTCTGTGTGGCTTGAAGACCAAGAGATGCACCTCCACAGATTCCTCTGGAGAGACTGCCCAGAAGAGGATATCAGTGAATATGCTATCACCAGGATCAATATTGGAGATCGCCCTGCAGGCTGTATTGCCCAATTAGCAATGCGTGAAACAGCAAAGCTGCCAATGTTTGTCCACTTAGGAGAGGAGCGGAGAATCCTCGAAGAGTTAGATATATCGATGACATTTTAACCTCTAACAATGACCCAAAGCAGCTGGGCAAGCACACCAAGAAGGTGGAAGAAATTTTACAAGCTTAGTAGCTTCAGTTTCCCCTGGGGGAGACTGAACAGAAGTGCTGTTGCGACTGCACACGTCTGCACCAACGGTCCCTCTGACCACCTCCATGCATTCTCACACACACACACACACCACACACACCACCACACCACACACACCACACACACACACACCACACAATTCATCCTGGCCTATTGTACATGTTTTTAGTGGTAGGGGAAACCGGAGTACCCGGAGGAAACCTACGCAGACACAGGCAGAACATGCAAACTCCACACAGAAAGGGAATTGAACCTGGAACCTTCTAGCTGTGAAGTGAGAGCGCTAACCGCTGCGCAGGAGCTAGTGATGTGGAGAAAGGACAGGTCAGTCAAGTACAAACCTTTCCACTTACAATGGTTGCTAAACAACTAAAGAAAGAAAGTGCAGTAGTCTAACTAAACTGGTCAAAGTCAGCAAATACAAAGTAAAAGTGAAGATGTCCAAAAAGGATGCCAAAAGGCAGCTGGTCAAGCTGTGCTAAGTGCTGGAGAGTATGAAGAGGCACTGAGATATTTTCCAAGTGGCACAAGAGGGCACTGTGTTTGATGACACCATCCTTAACAGACTAGTCGTGTTTAAAGATAAAGTATGTTCAAGTATGTGGAGGACGCATTCAAACCTTTAATGAGGACAATAAAGCAGTTCCCATCTTGCCATATGACACATGGATATCCACTCTCCTTGCCCGTGAAGCGCATGAAGCACGAAGATATTACTGGAACACTCTTGCGGATGAGAACAAAAGCCTGAGTGCTGAGAGGGAGGAAACTGGCAAAGAAAGTTGTGGACAGCTGTGTAATATGCAGAAAAAAATAGAGCGCGAAAATGCCAACAGATGATGGGTGATCTACCAGCGGACCTTCCAGACCATTTGAGTATACAGCCATTGATCTTTTTGGACCTTATGAAGTAAGGGATGAGACTCGCATCCTCTGCTGCCTGTCATCTCGAGCGATACATGTGGATCGTGTAAGTGATCAATCAGCAGAAGGGTTTTTACTTGCTTACGGAAGATTCACAGCTCTGAGTGGACATCCAAAAATGTTGTGGTCAGATGCTGGAAAAAACTTTATTGGAGCCAAATCTGCCTTTACTGACTTATACTTGTATTTGGACCACTGCACAAGGCACAAATACAAAACAAAACCATGAAACATGGCACAGAGTGGAGCTGGAAGATACATCCAGCAGATTCTCCCCACAGGAATGGAGCAGGAGAAGCACTGCACAACCTAGGAGCATATGGAGTTTTTACATTCCTTTATATGTCAGCTAACCTAGCTAACGAAAGACCCATAGACGCAAGAACTCAAAGCATCAGTTTGATCATGTGAGATCCCCCTGTTTTAAATGGGGCTCACACACCTGTGATGTTACTTACCCTGATGAAGACTCAGTCGAGTTGAAACGCGTCAGCACCCCTTCTGTTTGCAATTTAGAGTGCCTCGGCACTCAGAATTGTTTGTTCATTCTTTTGCTGGGAAGATTGTCACACGGACAAGTGTCTACACAGTGCTTCTCTTATGTTCACTGGCTGCTGATGTTCTGGCTGTTGCAGATGGTGTTCCTCTGCTTCATCCTCAGCTGGTTCATGCCCCCCTCCGTATTCCTCATGGTTCACTTCACAGCAGCAGACTAACACGATACAACTGACGAAAGTCACGTGACTCGTTCACTTTCAGTAGACATCTCCATCGTCCTTTGAGGCGACCAAAAGCTCGTTCCACTGTCATCCTGGGCTGGCTGGATCTATGATTGTAGTTAAGCTGCTCCAGAGTTGTATCTGGTCCCTCTGGGAAAGGTTTCATTAACCACGTTAATAGGGTGTATGCTGAATCTCCCAAGAGTACCTCAACACCATCAATATTTTCTGTCCAGGGCGGTAGGAGTGTACCATTGTTACAATGCTGATAGGGCGAAGACACAAGCATTGTGCCCCTTCCCTGGTCAGCCAACATTGATGTCCCAAAACATCATATGGTGTTCCACTACACCCTGCAATATGATACTGTTATCACCCTTCCTATTGTAATAGTGAGCTGCATTTTCAGTTGGAGCTCTGACTTTGATGTGCACCCCATCATTTGCTTCTACACCTGGGGAAACCTGTTCTTCTGATGGAAACCTGGAACAATGTGTCTGAACTGTCCCTCAGATGGATGCTTGATGTACTGGGGTTTCAAGATCACATTTGGGAAGGGGAGAGAGTAGTGGGGAGAGTAGCCAACATATTTACTCTAGTAAGAGTAACGTTACTGTGAAATAATTTTACTCAAGTATAAGTAAAAAGTAGTGACCAAAATAATTACTCAAGTAAAAGTTAGAAAGTACTTGGAGAAAACTTGAGTACTGAGTAACTGTTAAACGAGACAGTGATGCCATAAATTGTGTGAAACGAAACAAAAATCCTGTGGAAATTGTGATATTTACAAAAAAAATCAAAGAAAATGACAGAAAAACAGATACTTAAGAACAAGGAGCACGAGATAGAACTGCATCGATTTGATCAAAATGACGCATTTGCCACTTTTTTACTCACGATAGAAAAATTCAGAATTATTTTTACTCAAGTAAGAAACTGATACTTTATTATAATTTTACTCAAGTAGAAAGAAAAAGTACAGCATGATATAACTATTCTAAGAAGTACAATTTACCCAAAAAGTTACCCAAGTACACACATGAGTAAATGTAACTACCCACTTCTGATTGACAGCACAATCTTCTTTGTACAGCATTTGCATTTGTGTCAGTACGCCCAGGGTGCGATTTGCTGGGGGGGATGGTTTTCTGGTTATCATGTCCCGTCTCTGTTTCTTTTATCCCTATCCCTACTTCTGGCGTATTATTGTATTAAATGTAGGGGGGGGGGGGGGATAGAATTGTCAATTGGCTGTGTTCAAGGTCCGTGCACCTGCTGGTCAGTTGATTTCATTTTATATGAGACACGGGTGATCTCTGCTTTAGCGGCTTTGATGCGCACAGAGAGCGAGGGTCTGGGGAGTCAGAAACACTTTCACCTTTCGCTGTTTCTTGGACTATTTAAGTGTAGCCTGTAAGGCTACTGCATGTGTCATTTCTGATGAATCAATCTTATGCACAGGGAACTGTGTTATGTCCTTATTGACTTCATGATCAGTTAAATCTATTTTGCACACATACAGAAATAAGCTTGAAATGAACAGGACTGGCGTGTAGCCTAATTATCCCCTCGCGCTCTCTCTCTCTCTCCCTGTTCAGAGCGCTGAGAGGGGCAGAGAAGTCGTGCACAGACACACATGCCGTGGAAAATAGACATTAAGCTCCACAAAAGCGTTTTTTGGCTCACAAGCGGCAAAACGCTGCTTATTTTGTGAAAATCCGCCGCAAACCCCGCTGTAAAGATGATAGAATGACTTGTGGCTGAACAATGAATGCGCGCACGGCGGCAATGAGTGGCAGCGACCGCCCAACCCGACCCGCGATCATAGGAGAATTTTATATGATGGTCTGGGCAGCCGGCCCTGCGGGGACCGCGGGGGAACCCGTAACCCGCGCATCAGGTGCGTTAATGCCCCAGCCATGTGTGAAATCCTGTGTGTTTACAATAGCGACCGTTTGACAAACAGGATGAGGAACCTTTACGCCTGGTTCTGAGAAGTGCCAGCCACGCGCGTTCATTGTGCATTCTGTAACATTTCCAGCTCTGTCCCTCAAAAAAGAAAAACACATGTCGCCCTGGTCACACTACGCTGGTCACTCAAAGTTTGATCAAGAGTTTTCCAAAAACGGCCCAACTCCTGAGCAACACACACGCTCTGGAGGGTCGCCCCCTAGCTCAGACATCTATGTACAAGGCAGATCCATCCCTCCAGAGCTGTTAAGACAAGATGCAATGAGCTCCGCTCAGCGAGTCAGATGCAGAGTACGGGCCTATCTGTCCATGGTCAGGGCCCTACTGAGTCCCGCCAAAGCATGCAGGACAGAGCTGTGCTCTCTCTGTTTGTACAAAAGTCGAGGTTTTTGTGTGCATCGCGATTCTTAAAACATAAAATAAACAAAAAGAACAAAAAATTTCTTGCTCAACACTGCTCCAGCAATGCCCTGGTGAGTAGAATGAGCCCTGGCCTTTCCCGGCGATTGCCTCTATATCCTGTAAGTCACTTAAATCATGCTCGGTGACCAAAAACGTATGGTAATGCGCGTTCCGTCAGCTGTAGCGTTAGCTGTAGCGTTAGCGTATCTCCGCTATACTGACGCTGCCCAGTGCGAGTGTGATTCAGAGGATGGATTTAGCGGAGAATAAGATGGGACCGGTCAAGCACCATCGAAACTCCAGCAGCCCCAATAACAAAAGAAACGAAGGTTTATTCGAGTGTGACAAAAAGCGGTATCTGTCAGCGTAGGCAAAGGACTGAGTGAATCGAAGGGATCTCTAAGACCCGCAGCTATTTTTGCTTGAAAGGTAAGAATTATGACTAAATACGTGGGGGAAAGTGGTGTGCTTTCAAAACACAGGTGTCGACACATTGTATAGGTAACAGTGTAATGGGGCTGTAGTTTACGAATTGGTCAAAGTAATGTCTGCTAATGTTAGCTTTTCTTGGCCGCAAAATAAGATGGATGTCCAGGATTTATAAAGCAGTGAACGACTACAAAAGAGTGAACATGTGCGTTTTACAACTTAGTTACGAGTTTCATACTTGGCTTTTCACTCGATTCTACTTTGCTGCATTTGCGCAAGTATTTTATCTTGAAAACATTTCCCTCAAATGATTTTGGTCCTAAATATCTACAAACAGTAACGTTCTTACTCAGTTTAAGTCATTGCCTGCTAATTCTGTTTAAATGACCAGGCGGGACTGTATTATTTGGTGGTGCTACGTAAAGCGCTGAGCGCCTCATGCACGAGCTTATCAATGGGGCTGCAGTTACGACGTTTGGCACTGAGGGGGGCATTGCGAGCACAAAAACTTCCAAACTCCACAGAAGCCCCTTTAAACATGAAGCACTGAAATCTTTTTGCAGAATAGAACACATCTAACAAACTGGGTTTCAAGTTCAACGCAATAAAGTGATTGAGTAATTATCCCCCCTTCTGTTTTTTTGACAAATCGCACCCGAGTACGTCTGTATTCCAGCTGATGGTTACTGTTACCACAGTTACTACAGCTCAAAGATCCCATTGCCAGTGTGTTTCACTCAGTGTGTGTGGTAGATTGTAAAATATTGAATACTTCTATGCGTAATGTACTTCAGTAGGCTATACCTGGTCCTTTGGAATCCACGTCGCACGAGGGCAAACTGTCCAGTGAATCAACAAATATCTCTCATTACGAATTGGCTCTTCCTCTCGAAGTTCCTAATTTGCCATGAGCGTAAAGCACATACGTTTCACAAGACCATTTCACTGAGTTGGATTCACATTAACCAGGTTGATTAAAGCTGGGGTACCTGATTTTTTCCTGTTCAAACAGTGACATTTTTGTTTTGGCCCAAACTTGTTTCTAGCTCTCACGGTCCCTCCTGTGTATTCACATTGTTCAAAGAATGTAATTATTTGCACATTTCACACCATATACAGCATTGAGTGGTGACAAACTGAAGCAGGGGCGGGGGCCACCCCTAAGATAAATTACACTAATTTAGATTAGACTTCTTCATCCATTGCTCAATAAAACTTTAGGTGAAGACAATACAAGGTCTGTGTTTTGCTGAGGAGGCAAAAATAAATGTATTCTACAACACCAAAAAATCAGGTACCCCAGCTTTAAAGGATCTGTATCATGCTATTTTAGCCATTCCAAAGTAAACTATAGGCATTTATATGATATATTGTACCTCTACCACTATGGAGGGGAGAGCGGGTATGGTTGTAACACTTTTTGCTTCAGCACCTGTAACTCACTGAATTTTTAGAGTTCTCAAACTTTTATACAAAGTCCCCACATTTGTTAACTACAAATGGCACCAATTCAAACCTCTGCAAGAATATTATCACAGGCCTACCGTGTGAGTTGATGCCAAATACATGGTGGTCCTTTGTTACAACCTACCCCACTACCGGGGTAGGCTGTAACACATGCTGGGTTAAGTTGTAACAGTTAAACAAAAGAAGCAAAAACAGAGGCCACGTCATGTGATATGCTTCAAATAGAGGTTTATTTAATTAAAAGAACAATCCAGAACAATGTTTCTCTCTCTCTAACCTGTCACATGCTTAACCTCAGGTGGAGTCAGTCCATAATGCAGGTCTACTGTCTGAGTCAAATAATCAGCCAACACTTCCTCCCGCTCCTCAGATAAACTGTTGATGCTTCAGTGTGACCTACACTGGGATGATCACTGGACCCTGGTCTCTCAGCTTCTGCTGTGTTTGCAGTATCTGCTCAGTTTTACGTGGCAGATCACATGTGCCTTTGCAACTGATCTGACCTGCCCTTCTCTCTGACCACATCAGATGTTTGTTTTTTTTAAAACATTAGCTGGCACAAATCTGTCAGTCTTTCTTTTCCACTGTCTAGGCATTCTGTAAAAGTATTAAAATCAAGTAAGTGTTATTAACTGTATATAGGGAATGATTGTGTTACAACCATCCCCACCCCTGTCAGCCATTGTTTAGTGAGCTGTATCAGCATAATGGTTTGAAATTAGCAGGGGAAATGTGCATCACATTTTGCCTGAGAAACTACAATTTAATCTAATGTAAGTCATATGGTTTTATTGGTCAGCATTGGACAAAATCCAATTGGCTCCAATCTTCATGCCTGACATTAAACACTAGTAAAACAGTTGGCATGCGTTTCATAAAATAAATAATACTAAAGAGATGCCTAACATCTATGTGAGTGGAGAGGCACTAAAAAATGTAACAGAAACAAAATACTTAGGGCTGTATTTAGACCAAACACTGACATTCAAAAAGCATAATTAAAAAAGTAACCAACACAATTAAATATAACATTTCCTCTCTAAAACGAGGAAAATGAGGAACAGCCTGACAGTCGAGGCGGCTTTCACTTATTTCAACGCCATGATAATTCCTCACTTCACTTACTGTTTATCTAGCTGGTCGCAGGCAAAGGAGACACGCTCAAACCACTCAGATCTGTGTATAATCAGGCTTTAAAGGCACTGACAAAAAAACACTTCGTTATCTTCATGGCAATATCCTGAGTAAGTACAAACGGCTCAGTTTTGACAATCTAATTCTATACAATAATCTAAGAACTATATTAAAAATCATTATTATACGGCCCTTCACAATGCAAGTAGAATGCTCCATTGATTTGAATGTGATTTCCCAACGTTCTACCGGTCATTATTTTTTGATAGAAGACCTCTGAAAAAAATAATGACCACTGCCAATGGCAACGGAGTTCGTGCTTGTAATACAGGTCTTTCATTCACTCCGCGAGTAGTAGTAGCGGACAGGCGGACACTATCTCTGTCCCCGTCCATAAGAGAGAAGTTGAGGGAATCACTCGTGAAGTTAACGGGAGTCCGACTTTCAACTTACCCAGAGATTCCCCACCATTCCTCCTCTCCAACTGCACCTTCAACTAAGTAGCTAGGCTAGCAATAAGTAGCTAGCTGTGCTGCTACTAGCCTCGCCACACTGCTGGAATCACAAATGTTGCCAAGCAACGCGCAAACTTTTGGGAACTATTTGCCGCGGAAATCATTAAATAAACCTTTCTGCCTTCATAAAAGTGTATGAAGTTTATTGTGTGTGTACAGTTGGCAAACAGCCGTATAATAAGCGGGATAATGTATAGAACGCCGGTCATTATCGGTAAAATAAGTACCTTCAGGTCGGTACTTATTTTACCGATAATGACCGGCGTTCTATACATTATCCCTTACTTAATAATACAGCTCCACCACCACTGAAGAACTTTGTCAGACTTTGTTCTGAGCAAAATACGAGAGCCACTCGGTCCACTGCAAATAAAACTGTGTAATCCCAAAAAGATCCTCGGCCTTTGCACAATGTGCCTTCTCATTTGGCTCCATTAAACAGTGGAATGAGCTTCCAGACGGTCTGAAACTGTCTGTAGATCTTAATAGTTTTACTCGAAATTTGAAAAAGTATATTTTAGATCATCAATCGTGTCAACATTGATGAACGTATTGTAAATTGTAGGGATTGTTTACTTTTCTGTATACACTTTTAGAAAAAGCATATAATGTATTTTATATAGTGATTTTATTGTAGATTAGATTTATAGATTATAATTGTAATGTTTTTTGTACTCACCTGTCCAGGGACTGCAGATGGAAAATAGCTACTTTGCTAATTCTGGTACAATCATCTCGTCTTTTGTAAAGACTAATGGTTTTATACACTGTCCCTGTTTCAATAAACAATACTACAACAAACTAAAAAACTAATTGGACTCGCGTTGGTTATAAAAGTGAATCCACTTTGATTCTGGCCAAGGTTCACCAAGCATCCATCAGGTTGGTTGATATAGTAGCTGAATCCCAGAAAGAAATTCCAACTTCTGGCGAGTGCGCTCTTCTTTAGGAAGGTTGAATAGTCCTGTTCCTCTCGTAGCCAAACGCGAACCCGTGACATTATCGTTGGGTAAGAAAAAAGAACAGGCGGTGTCCAGAAAGAGCTCCGTATTCACAAACAAGACTTCTGTTTGGATCTTTTTGTTCAATATGAATGTTTTTCTTTAGCAAAGCTGCTGTACGTAAAGTCAATGTGGACAATTGTAATTGTGTAATCCAGGAATTTGTAATGTCAAGTGTTATATTGTACGAGATGATGTATCACTGTATCCGGAATGTAAATTCATTTTGAATATGGGGGTAGGCACTTACAAGCTTTCTTGCTTCGGCCTACTCCTTTTGAGTTTTTGTTACTTTTTTGTTACTTTATTTATTTCTGCACTGCTACAATGTTAATGTAAATAATGTAAATAATCACTCAAATAAAATAAAAATTCCAAATCCTCCAGGGGTGCGTTTGTTTACTCTCCCGGGACAGCACAGACGCATCGGAGAGTTCCTTTTTTTATTTTATTTTATTTATTTTTTCTTTTTTTTCTTTCTTACAACAGAAATAATTAAAAAGCTGTTTTATAAATTTAAATCAGGCCATAAGGCATTACATTACAGAGATCTGGCCCTTCCTGTTGAACAGAGTGTCACAGCTCAGTGGTTTACCAGGAGAGGGCGGAGCAGCTGCTCAGAGAGCAGGATTCAGGAGGATTACTTAGAACTGCGTGAATGAAGCCAAAAAACGCTCTGGGGGTGTTTTTGATAAGGAAATAGCAAAACAACATGGTTAAAAACTCCAAAAAGTCAATTTTGCATGATATTGGACCTTTAAGACGAAGGTTTAGTTTCTGTGTCTCCACATTCAGAGTCCTTCAACATTCTACCGAGCCAGAACCAATCAGGAGGGGAGATACTGTCATGTGGTGTTCGCCGGCATTCGAGACGTGGGTTACACTTAACAAAAATATGTTTTGGTGCACCCAGAGCCAGTGCTTTCTCGGGCCCCAAGCTAAATTTCGCTAACAAGGCTGAACCCGTTTACTGCACAGTTGCGCCAACGGTCCCTCTGACCACCACCAGTCATTCAGGCACATGCAAACTCCACACAGAAGGCCCCGTCCAGGTGGGAATCGAACTCTGTTTGCTGTGAAGCACGAGCTCTAACCGCTGCATGGTAGTGCAGTGTTACCCAAAGTAACACTGCTTTAAATACATCTGGTTGTCTACTTGCTCCAAAAGAAACACTGCACAGTTTTGTCCAGGTTAAAGCTGAGATGCTTGATAAAGTTTTCTCCTCAGTGAGGCCCACCACATGTCTTTTAGACCCGGTCTCAACCCCGTTTTTTAAAACATTCTATGGATCCTTTAAAGACGAACTTTTAAACATGATGAATTGCTCTCTTCAGACTGGGGTCTTCCCTGCTGCCTTTAAGAGGGCGGTGGTGAGGCCTCTATTGAAGAAGAGCAATTTGGACTGTAATGATTTTAACAATTTTAGACGGTATCCAACTTACCATTCTTAAGCAAAATCTTAGAAAAACTTGTCTTCATCCAACTTAATGATTTTATTACTGCACATAACGTCCTTGAGAAATTCCAGTCTGGCTTGAGGGTAAACCACAGCACCGAGACGGCCTTTTAAAGATTTTAAATGATCTTAGATTAAATTATGACTCACAGAAGGTCACAGTGTTGGTTCTACTGGATCTGAGCGCTGCCTTTGATACAGTCGACCATACTATTCTTTTAACTCGTTTAAACACATCGGCCTCTCTGGTGCTGTCCACAAATGGTTTACATCCTACCTCACAGACAGGACATTCATGGTAAGTGTGGATACCTGCTCCTCTAAGGTCCATAAAATTACATGTGGCGTGCCCCAGGGTTCGATTTTAGGGTCAGTGCTTTTAACCTGTATATGCTCCCTCTTGGTGATGTCATCAGGAGACTTGGAGTCAGCTTTCATAGTTACGCTGATGATACACAGTTGTACATCTCCATGTCTCCTGATGACACCAGGCCAATGGATGCACTTTTTAACTGCATTTTAGATATCAAATCCTGGATGGCAGAAAACTTTCTCCAGCTTAACCAGGACAAAACTGAAGTTTTAGTCATCGGTCCTGAGGCCCAGAGAGAGAAACCTTTACCCAAACTACAGTCATTGTCTTTTAATCCTTCCTCACAGGTGAAGAACCTGGGTGTGATTTTTGACTCTGAGCTGACTTTTATTCCACACATTAAGAATATCACAAAGATAGGTTTTTACCATCTAAAGAACATAGCCAGAGTCCCCCCCATTCTCTCTCGGGCCAACACGGAGACGCTAATGCATGCTTTTATCACCAGTCGTATCGACTACTGTAATGCCCTGCTTTCTGGTCTTTCCAAAAAGAGTATCTCAGGTTTACAACTTTTACAAAATTCAGCAGCTCGTGTCCTGACAAAGACCAGGAGGCGGGACCACATTACACCAGTTTTAGAGTCGCTGCATTGGCTCCCCGTGTGTTTCAGGATTGATTTTAAAGTTCTTTTAATGGTTTTTAAATCTCTTAATGGTCTTGGTCCTTCTTATGTTTCAGAACTGCTTTACCTTTTGAACCTTCACGGCCCCTTCGCTCCTCCGGCAGGGGTCTCCTAGTTATTCCTAAAGTCAACAGAAAGACTCATGGCGAGGCGTCTTTCTAATATTATGGCCCTCGCCTCTGGAACGACCTGAGGAGGAGCTCAGGACCACAGAGAACGTTCATGTCTTTAAGAGCAGGCTCAAGACCCAAAACTAACTTAGCTTAGCTTTTAACTGACATTTATTAATTTAATCCTAATGATATATTGTATGTGTATATATATGTATGTATATGCAGGGTGCGATTTGTCAAAAAAACAGAAGGGGGATAATTACTTAATCACTTTATTGCTGTTGAACTTGAAACCCAGTGTTGTTAGATGTGTTCTATTCTGCAAAAAGATTTCAGTGCTTTCATGTTTTAACATGTCCTGCATGCTTTGGCGGGACTCAGTAGGGCCCTGACCATGGACAGAGAGGCCCGGACTCTGCATCTGACTCGCTGAGCGGAGCTCATTGCATCTTGTGTTAACAGCTCTGGAGGTGGGTGGATCTGCCTTGTACATAGACGTCCGAGCTATATGGGGCGACCCCAATGAGCGTGTGTGTTGCTCAGGGAGTTGGGCCGTTTTGGAAAACTCTTGATCAAACTTTGAGTGACCAGGGTAGTGTGACCAGGGCCACAGGTGTCTTTCTTTTTTGAGGGACAGAGCTGGAAATGTTACGTAATGCACAATGAACGCGCGTGGCTGGTACTTCTCAGAACCGGTGCTCTGTCGAAATCGCTTCCCTTGTCGAAATGTATAGCGTAAAGGTTCCTCATCCTGTTTGTCAAACGGTCGCTATTGTAAAACACACAGGATTTCACACATGGCTGGGGGCATTAACGCACCTGATGTGCGGGTTACGGGTTCCCCGCGGTCCCCGCAGGGCCAGCTGCCCAGACCGTCATAAAATTCTCCTATGATCGCGGGTCGGGTTGGGGCGGTCGCTGCCACTCATTGCCGCTGTGCGCGCATTTATTGTTCAGCACGATTCATTCTATCATCTTACAGCGGGGTTTTGACATAAATATGCGGCGGATTTTCACAAAATAAGCAGCGTTTTGCTGAATGTGATCCAAAAAACGCTTTTGTGGAGCTTAATGTCTATTTCCACGGCATGTGCGTCTGTGCACAACTTTTCTGCCCCTCTCAGCGCTCTGAACAGGGAGAGAGGGAGCGCGAGGGGAGCTCATTTTGTATGTGTGCAAAATAGATTTAACTGATCATAAAGTCAATAAGGACATAACACAGTTCCCTGTGCATAAGATTGATTCATCAGAAATGAATGATACATGCAGTAGCCTTATACACTTAAAAAGTCCAAGAAACAGCGAAAGGTGAAAGTGTTTCTGACTCCCCAAACCCTCGCTCTCTGTGCGCATCAAAGCCGCTAAAGCAGAGCTCACCCGCGTCTCATATAAAATGAAATCAACTGACCAGAAGGTGCACAGACCTTGAACACAGCCAATTTTACAATTCTATCCCCCTACGTTTAATACAATAATACGCCAGAAGTAGGGATAGGGATTAAAGAAACAGAGCCTGGGACAAGAAAACCAGAAGGGGGAAAATCCCCCCATCCCCCCAGCAAATCGCACCCTGTGTATATGTGTGTATATATATATATATATATATATATATATATATATATATATATACATGTGTGTGTGTATGTGTGTGTGTGTGTGTGTGTGTGTGTATATATGCATGTGTGTATGGATGTATGATGCGGGGCGTATTGTTTTAAATGTTATCTGTCAAGTACTTTGTGATACCTTTTGGTATGAAAAGCGCTTTATAAATAAGTTTGATTGATTGATTGATATACAGTATACTGTGTGTATTTATTATTTATATATATATATATATATATATATATATATATATATATATATATATATTAAATCCTGCCATGTGAACCAGACTTAACCAGAATGAGACACTGTATACACAGAATACACTGTATTTGGAACACTGCTCTAACTGGTCCTGCTGTGGTTTCAGGTCCTACCTGGACATGCTGAAGGTCATCATCTTCTGCTACATGTTCTGGTTCGTCCTCACCATCATCTTCATCACTGGCACAACCAGGTAAAGAGTAAAACACTCTGAACTGGACTGGGTGTGTTCATTCAGCATATCTGTACTGTCAATAAACTGAAAGTGAGTGCATGAGTAATCCACGAGCTTGCCCCCGCCTGTTGATATCATCCAGTGGTGCTGGCTCTGTGTTTAAAAAAAATGTTTTTCCTAAATCTCAAATAGGGCTGAGTACCGTATCTAAAAAATGTACGTATCTAAAGCAGGTACAGAAAAAGACAATTTTCCTATTTTTCCCTTCATTTTTGCTCCATTTTCCCTCCCAAATTTTTCACAAATGTTTGCCCCATTTTTTAAACAAAAAAAACACACACATAGTTTTCTTCCTTAATTTTGCCACAATTTCTCACAATTCCCCCCCCACCCCCACCCCCAATTATTCCCTTTTTCACACATTTCTTGACATTGGAGATGAACTCGAAATTGTGAATTTGCAGATCTTCCACACATTATTATTCCGTTTTCTGGTTCTAGACGACAAATATTTTAATATAGGTATCAGAAAAAGTACTGGTATCGAAATAATGTAACGGTACCCAGCCCTACTCTCAAATTGCCTCCAGAGCAAAGCTTGTCTTGCGAATGACTGCTTCTGTCTTTTAATTGCAATATTTAAACACCTTCACTCATTTCTGTG
The DNA here is from genome assembly GCA_007210695.1 of Neogobius melanostomus. Classification (NCBI taxonomy): domain Eukaryota; kingdom Metazoa; phylum Chordata; class Actinopteri; order Gobiiformes; family Gobiidae; genus Neogobius; species Neogobius melanostomus. The sequence continues at coordinate 274,912 of VHKM01000621.1, forward strand.
CCAGACGTGGGCTTATAATAATATACAAGCTATACAAGCATGCTAACAAATCAGTGGTGCCGTGATGAATGCAATGCGAGTACAGAGCTACTCAGACCTGTTTCGGTGGTAGTTTATTAGCTAGAAAAAAAAATAGCTTTCTGTGGTAGAAGAAGAAATTACACAAGCTCAACAAAAAGGTCATTTTGTGAGACATGTTCCCTAAGTTAGAAAACATCCATGTTAAGAAATCCAAAAGTAATGCCTGAATCATGCATAATCCTAACTTTGAAATGTGTGTGCAGGATCAGCATCTTCTGCATGGGTTACCTTGTGGCCTGCTTTTACTTCCTGCTGGTGGGGGGAGACCTGCTCCAGAAGCCGCTCGGCTCCATCCTGCTGTACTGGGACTGTTTGATTGGATACAACGTCTTTGTCATCACCATGAAGAACATCCTGTCTGTAAGGCCGCGGGCGCACGCCAGCTTTAACATCTGATATGTCTTGCATAATTGTGGCTTAAAGCATTCATTTGACACCTCAGCATTGGTATCCAAACATTGACGGGATATTAGTCATATGAAAGGACTTTCCGCCAAAAGATGAATATGACAGGATTGGACCTTACAAATAATGATCATTTGTGTCGTTTCCTTTTGAAGATTTCTGTTAAAAACTGTCTTTCTCCCATAGAGGTATTGGCACCTGCTCCACCTGACATTATGACATCATCACATTCTAGAACTTGAACACAACCTATATGACAAAATAGTAAATAAAGCAAAAGAAGTATTTTACAGTCATTGATTAAGTTATTTATTTCAGTTTGTTGTTCATATAATTTAAGGTTTTAAGTTGGTTTTGAAAGTATACTTGCCAAATTGCATTAACCATAACTATGGTTATTGTATTTTAAAAGAATATCATCGGTAAAGCTTCCCACATTTCCAAAATTCACATATAAAATAAAAGTGTAGCGACCCAACTTAAACAAATGAAGCCTGTGTTAGTTGGGGAGGAAACTCTTGAGCCGTCTGCAGCCTTTAGCTTAGTGGTAAGTGATGATCTCACATGCTTGTATCAATTCTTTGTAGACACAGAACAACTGCAAAGGCCCACGAGCTGCAGCGCACGGCGTGTGTCCAAATAGGAGTGCAGCATGTATCTAAAGAGCCTGTCACAATTGGTGCGCTGACCGCAGTGATTTTGTCCCCCATTTGTTCTGCGCCAAAATTGAAATTGCCATCAGCCGCAAAGATCGCAAAGTAGACTTTTAAGAAAATCGCAGTCACAGTCACAATAGAGTACGGGCTGCGACTGGATGCGGTTGATTTGATATTTGATAGTGTCCAAATGCGAGTGGTGCAAGGAAGAAAGCAAATGGTGAGCGGCCGCTGAGTGGCTGGTGAGCGGCTGGTGAGCGAGTGTTTCACGGGCCACAGACATTGATTGCGGACAGTGGTACGGACAGCCGTGCGTCACTGCTGCTGGTCATGTGTCAAAGCGTGCAGACGTCCTCCTCGTCTTCCACGCTAAACTTCGAAGGGACAAGTCGACTAGATGCCACCCAGGAAGACCAACGCTGCGAAAGTAAAGGTAGTCGCCAAAGCCACAGTGAAGACCAAACGGGGGAAGAGGAAATAGCATCTAGCCTCTATATACCTACAGCGGGAATCCACGAGACTCTCACCAGTCTCTCACCATCTGCGCGACTGAGACGATTTATCTTTCACCATTCTCGCGACCGTAGCGGCCTGCTACAGCTATATTCAGTCGCAATCGACCTCCACTGAATTTTGAGCATGCATGACATTCAGCTGTGACCGATCCAATTGCGATTCACACCATTTCATGTGGTCAATAGTGGTCGCTCGTGCAGATGCCCTGCACCAGAAGAGAGTGTTCCAACGACCTTCATATTTTGAGGCCGCAAACGATCGCATAGTTGCCGTGCACCAATTGTGACAGGCCCTTTACCAGTGAACTTTAATCTGAGAAAGAAAAAACTTAAATCAGCAGTGTGGAACCAGTTTGATGAAGTCCTGTGTGGAAGGCGAGTTGAAAAGGAAATCAAATACAGACATGTACTCCAATCTTTGCAATGATAATACATCTCAGTTCAAGCATCAGTGCCAAATAAGAGCATAAAGTAGTCCAGAAAGAGTCCAAAGAACCATGTGCTTCTCTGTGTTTCATGCAGAAGGGTCTGGGGAGATTAAAGTGAAAGCAAGGTGCATGTCCATGTGAGAAACAGATGAGATCATATCTTGCTGGTGGTTATTAGAGATGTCTGGATTGTGATGCATCATGGTAAGTTTGATTAAGGAATCATACCATTGGTTTTAGCGGCTGTATCTTAAATAATTTGGTCTGGGGGAAGGTGTAATGAGATGCAAATTGACCTTAAATTCTCATTCTTAGAGGAAGAAAGAAAGATAAACGGCTAACGTAAAGAGGATTTAGCAAATTTGTGTGAATTAAGTAATCTATTATTCAGTGTTTTGATGAGCAAAGGTTATCACATGATTCAGCAAAAGGTCGTAACACATTGCACTGACACTACATGAGGAAATGATTGATTGTGGGAAGCACCATTCAGGCCACGCCTTCCTGAAGTTGATCCCTGAGCGGAGAAAACAGGGCCTGTCATTTACAGGAATGTCTTCTGTTGCAGATCTTGGCATGTGGCTTCATAAAGTCTTTGGTTGTGAACCACTGTTGGCTCATCCAGCTCTTCAGCCTCGCCTGCACCATCAAAGGCTACAGTAAACGTAGGCAACACTCTTTAACTACAAACTCCAATTCAAAAGTGTCCGAAGGTTCACCAGTCTGTAGGATACAGTGCCCGTATACAGTATCTCCTCGTAGAAAGCACTGTCGTTTTCTTACAGAGGAGTTAGACATGCCCTAACCTAGCTCTAGCTTATTGTAATACTTAGTTGGTTATAATTTTTTTTTGTAATTTCAGCTATTTTTAACTGCAACTTACAACATAGAAGATTCTTCAATGCTCTAACAAGCATTTCATAACTCAGACTTAGGTTGTCTTTCTGTAGACATACATGTGCTTAATTTGTGACCAGATCAGTAAATGAAGAGTCTAATCTACTGCTTCTACTTGATCCAGCGGAGCAGAGCTCCAAACAGTGTGAGCTTCCCAATGGTGAAGCTGGGATCATCTGGGACGGCATCTGCTTCTGCTTCCTGCTGCTTCAGCGGAGAGTGTTCAGGAGCCACTATTTCCTCTATGTGCTTCTTGACCTGCACAACACACAGCTGCTAGCATCCAGGTAAACATACAAGACGACTGCTAGCATCCAGGTAAATAAACAAGACAACTACTTGCATTCAGGTAAACTTACAAGACAACTGTTAGCATCCAGGTAAATGTACAACATGGCTGCTAGCATCCAGGTACATATAGCACGTTTGATAGCATCCAGGGAAATGTACAGCGTGGCTGCTAGCATCCAGGTAAACATATGGCACGGCTGCTAGCATCCAGGGAAATATATGGCATGGCTGCTAGCATCCAGGGAAGCGTACAGCACGGTAGGCCTAAAACTACCACTGATCCTTTTTTATTACCTTTCTGTAATCTCCCTCTACTAATTTCCATGTATTTCCATATATATTAGACTTCTTTTGTTTGTGCGATTCGGACAACATGCCAAAAGTTTGTTTTGCCATCTTACATGTAGTTTCCTCTAACTGAATATGGGTGGAAAAGTTACCTGTTAAGTGTGAATTTGCCTCAGCATGCGTGTGTGTGTGTGTGTGTGTGTGTGTGTGTGTGTGCGCAGAGGAGCAGAGCTGTTTGAGGCCTCCACAGTGAAGGCTGTCAGAGCCAGGCTTCAGGTGGAGAAGAATTCCATGGACCTTCTCAAGAGACAGTAAGACCTATTCTGTCCTAGCCTGGCCTTAGCCATCCGTAAACTGCGGTCAATTATCATTTCCCTACATGTACGTCTGGGTCTGATCTCAGTGGCCACATTACATCGGTTGAATTGCAACATACCATTCAGCAAGCGGGGGAGGCGGATGTTGTCGGTGACGTCAAGCATTTGCGCCGCATTTGCTGGTTGTAGTTCGGCAATGGCAGCGGATACAAACGTAATGGAAGCTCTTCAGTCCGTTCTGGCTCGGCTCCCAAATATCCAGAAATTGAAATTGAAGCCATGGAATCTGCAAGGAATGCTCCCAAGAGTTATGATAGCTGCTTCACTCAATCTGGCGCATTACATACGTCACGACCAAACGCTAGCGAAGATCAGATCCAATCGTTTCAAAGGACTTCACCCCTCCCACCTGATAATGGAGCTCAATTGTGAAGATCCAGACCCTTGTACGAAACAAAATGAGTACAAGGGTATGGTAAAACCAGGCTAATTCTGTCCAAGATTTAGACTAGTTCTGATCCTTGACCTCCTCTTTGTCCCGTCTTTAGGATGGAGCGAATAAAAACACGTCAGCAAAAGTTCCGCCGCGGCAAGGAGACACTTCTAAGTTTAAACAGGGAGCCTGCCGGAGCTGAGCGGATTCCTTCCCAGAAGGAGAGTAGGGAGGGCAGCCAGTGGTGGAGGCCCTGGGTCAACCACGCTTCCAGTAAGTCCCATTTCCTCCAGGATTACGACAGCCCACTTTGACCTCTGACCTGTCTTTGTTAGTGATCCGCAGTGGGGACTATTACCTGTTTGAGACTGACAGCGATGAGGAAACGGAGGAGGAGAAAGAGGATGTGCGAAAGAGAGGACCGCGACCTCCGGACAAGTCTGCATTTCAGGTTAGCACTTACACAATCCAATCAATCAATCCAGTCCAATCAATCAATCCAATCAATCAATCAATCGTTTTGTGTAGCCCAATATCACAATGGGAGTTGTCTTACAGGGCTGCACAAAATATTAAAGGGGGGTATTATGTAAAATCGACTTTTTCAAGCTATCATGTTATTATGTCATTCCCTCATTAAACACATGCCTGGAGTGTTGCCTTGGCTCATTCACATATTTTTGAGTAATCAGTAAAAACTTAGACGGCAGCCATTTTAGGTGTAGCTATGCCTCAGTCCTCCTAGGAACGCCCCCACCTCCTGGAGACGCCTCTGGACCTTTTGTCACCAGCCAAGCCACCAACCACTGCTCCTCAGCTCAGCAGAGCCCCCTCCCACACAGTGTTGTTTAAATTCCACAGCAGTGTGCTGAAGGGGGCGTGTCGGAAAGCTTCTTAAAGAGACAGAGGCCTATTTCAAGACGTTCAGTACAGCCATTTTGAGAGAGAAATTTTATTCAAGGCAGTTATTTTAATTTACTGCATATACAGACCAGTCATCATTGTAGTATGCTATAGACTGGTGCTATGTGATTGAAAAAAGCATAATACCCCCCCTTTAAGAACATGACAATGTAAAGTTCAGGCAAATTAAGTATCCACACAAACATAATGTACAAGTAAGCACCGGCAGCAGGTGATGATGAGCCACGTGGGTGTCCCCTGTCCTTAGACTCTCCGGCACGGTGAGGAAAAACTCAAAAGCCCAGTGGTAGAAAAAAGAAACCTTGGGGAGAACCACAGAAGGAGAGATCCTCTCCCATGCACGGACAGGCTATAGAGACCCAGGTCCAATGGGAGTCCCTCAGCAGCCGGGCCAAGATCGCAGACCGTCCAATCCTTGTTGGAGCTTCAGTTCTTCTTGTCCAGTCCCTGTAGGTGGGGTTCCTCCATTCCTTTGTTCCTCCGTAGACAGGGCTGAAGACGGCGACACCAATGACCCACCGTCTGAAACAGGGGCACTCCCAATGGGGGGAGTGGGACCACCATGTGAATAGTAATGAACCGTCATTACATGTATGCTATGGAGCTGTTATTGTTGTGGAACAATTTGAGCATATGTAATGGTTTTCACAACAAACTGGTGACTGGTGAGTTGGCCAAAACTCGCTCCTGTGGATTCAAGTAGGATTTTAAACACATCTCATCCCCATGGTATCCTGCAAAATGCAATACAGACATAGTGGTAAAACATAAAATATAAATGCAGGTTTATGCCTCATTTCCTGCGAATCTGACATGAGTTTTTGATGAATGACAACGTTTTGACCGAATGTAAAAATCACAGTGTCATCTGCACATTGCAGTGTTTGGTAATGATTAACTGCCATTGGCAATGTTTTTGGACTCACTTAAATCCTTTTCGAAGTTCCTCTGGGGGTAATACAAGTGTTAATGGGATGATTGGGGGTCTTTCATCTCCCCCTGGTGTCTCTGGCCAGAAAACCACAATTGCAACTTTCCCTGCACCTGGTCGGAGCCGCCAATACACAGTAATGGAATCACGAAGAAGAAGCTAACAGGCTAACGGGCAAAGCTAACTGCGGGCTAGCGCCACTTAAACCGTATTTACAGCCAAAAAGTTATCTCCATTGTGTAATTGGATGTACAATATCCCTCTCTCCCTTTGTCGTTTCTGTCAGCGTAGTATTTACTCTCACAGACAATTAATGAGTAAAAAAAAACACAACATGCTATCACACCTGCAGTTGGGGCAGGTGCATGAGTTACTTAATACTGCTTTAAAGCTCTTGTGTAGCGCTCAATTTCTGATTAAATATAGGTATATTCAGTATAGCCGTCCACTCCTGGAACCACCACCTTAACGTGGTGGAGGGGTTTGAGCGCCCGAATGATCCTGGGGGCTATTTTGTCGGGGGCTTCGTGCCCCTGGTAGGGTCTCCCATGGCAAACAGGTCCTACTGTAGGTGACGGGTCAGACAAAGAGCGGTTCAGAAGCCCCTTATGAGAGACCAACAGGCCCGGTTAGAACCATGAGGCCGTCCTTCTGTGGACCCACCACCTGCAGGAGGAGCCATAGGGGCTGGTGCAATGTGATTTGGGCAGCTGCAACGGCTGCCACCACGAACAGACGATGGAAAAGTGGAAGAAAATGGATGGATGGATGGATGGACAGTATGACCATGAAAATCTATAACTTATCCGCATTGTTATATAAGCTGCATGGTTTAAGCGTGTGAAATAAGTAGCGGCTTATATTCCGGAAATTTACGGCATGCATAATATGTAAATATCACAGAGACCTGTGTGTGTCCTTGGGCTCACATCGATGTGCTGTCCACAGTTTGTGTACCACGCCTGGATCACTGACTCCAGAACAGCTATGAGAGCTCGACACAGGCAGAAGAAACTTCACCGGAGGTCTGCCCGACGGAGGCAGCGCTGGGAGCCCTGCGCAGCAGGTCTGAGAGAACCCTGATACACATTCTTTAACGTCATAAACTGCAATTCAGATTTTTTTTTCACACCAATGACTTTTATGAACAGAAATCATCTTTTTTTCACAGTGGTGAAAAAAGATTTGGTTACACATATATTTTGATATATTTTCCTGTTCATATTGTGCTCTCATGAAGCCGTTGAGGTCTCCACGGAAACAGACGAGGAGGACACAGAAGAAGAGTTGGACGATGAAGCAGGTAAGTCACGATTAAAGAGACTGATTGGAAGTTGTCATTTTTATACTCGCTACTGCCACCTCAGGTCTTACATGTAACTACAATTTCTATATTAAGCTTGTGCATGACGGTATATCGGGCCCGAAGTAACAACTTTGTGAGTGACAATGCAGGATTTTAGCCGCAGTTGTGGTGAACAGGTCTGGGCTCATTCGACACATTAGGACACTGCTGGAGCAAGTAGGGGGTAGAAAATACATAATTTTAACATTTTTAAACTCCATCTAGTCCCTATAAGGCGAGATGCTGCAGGTGAATAGGGAAAACAATAACATTTAGTGATATCAATTAAAAACCTCTCCTGAACATTACTGATATAAATATGAGAAAAATGTATTGCAAGTTTTCTGCCATTTTATGTTTTCATACAAAAAAATACATTTTATGCATAAAATGGCCAATATTGTCGATATTTTCTGCAACGGAATCTAAATAATGGGTAGAGTCATGTTTAGATTTATGGTTTGATTTTGTTGATATATTTGTTGAAAAGATTTTTTTCTCAGGGATTTTGGATCTTTCGTTTTTCAATAAGCTCACTCCTTACTTTGAAATCTTTAAGGCCCCAAATCTAATATGTAGTAAATGAGAATGTTGTGTTAATAAAAAATGTGCCAGTGACTGTTGATCCATTTTTCTACGCACTACTTTGCACAGGGGCAAACGATTGGTAAATGAGTGCATCCTACAGATATTACCTTTAAAAATGTATCTAACTAGTTAGTATTAACTAAGCCGAAGGAAGCCGAGGCAGTCTGAACTGTCGTGGTTGCTGATGACTGTTTGCGTCTCTCCAGACACTGTCCTCCAGAGGCTGTCCAGCGGGCTGCGCTTCTGTTGGGTCCTGGTCTCTGCTCTGCTGGACTCCCTGACCATGTGGCTCCAAGGCTTGTGTCAGGAACACATCGACATTTCCACTGTGCTCCGCATGGAGAGATGTATGCTCACTCAGCAGGCCCGCCAGGTACGACCACACCAACTGCAGTTTAGACCAACACATATGCAACTTTGGTTGCTCTGAAACAATAAGATTACTCATTATTCTTAAGTGAAATTGGGAGAATTTTAGGTAATAAATCAAATCCAGTCAAATGTTTATATGTTGTATTGTTTTTATATCTCTGTCTTGATGTTGTAGATAATGTCTCCTTAACTGGTTAACGCCCCATCTAGCAATATGGTATCAATCACCTAACAGTGTACGGTTGATCGTTTTTTTGTCCCGTTTTGGTACTTCAAAACAAAGCCACTTGTTCTTAAATAGCCAATTCTCCCTTGATTCGCTGGGTACTGTGGAGTTTCTGTGAGAGTTAATCCTTGAATTTGCTCCTAGAATCTGGCCTTTTTATCAGTGTGTAATGATGTGGGGTCGCACTGAGCCAGGAGGGACGAGAGGGTGTAGAAAAGACGAGTATAATGCTCCACCTCCAGACGTGGAGCCAGAGCAATGGCCAGAATCACCTGACTGAATTAACCCATTGTGCATGTTTTGGGTGGAGGAATACTGGAGATGATATGAGTCTGACAGGCAGGGCATTTCCTTCGGCGGAGATGGGATGTGAGAAGTGTGTGTGGCCCAAAACAAGACATGTTCATGTCCAGTCATTAATTCATTAATCCAGTCACAGATTTATGAGGGGTGGTTCTCTACCTGTGAGAAGGTAGCCCCCCAGTGTCCGATTCACTCCAAAATGGCGTAATTTCATGGTGAGGGTTTGTAAGTATACTGTTTTGGTTTGAGAAGACACAGTGGCGCAGTGGTTAGAGCTCTCACTTCAAGTCACTGCAAGTCCCGGGTTCAATGGCCAGGTGAGGTCTATCTGTGCTGAGTTTGCGTGTTTCCCTGTTTATATGGAGGTACTCTGGGTACTCTGGTTCCCTCCCACTAAAAACATGCACAATAGGTTAATCTTCCAGGTGATTCTGACAATCAGCCTGGTCCCTGGGTGTTGGACACTTACTTTCTGCACATAAACATGCACTAACGAGGAAGCACTAACCAATGACACCATTGGAGAGAATCTGACACTATGGTGGGCTAACTCCACACAGGTATCGTATCTACTTTCAGTTTACAGCGCGTGCATGACTCAACCCTCAGGAAATGTGTGTGTGCACATACATGGAAATGCTTTAAACCCATGAGATGTTAATGAATGGATGAAAATGTAACCGCCTTCGCCGCATCCTGTCCTGTCCACCCCCCCTCCCCCACCCACTCACTTCTCCTCCACACGCTGCCCTAATGATGCGTTCAAAGACAGATGTTAGTGATTCCAGGGCGGTGCAGAGCTCGTCTATGCTTCTGCGACTACAGTATGACTACTGTATGACTATATGACTACAGTATGACTACTGTATGACTATATGACTACAGTATGACTACTGTATGACTACATGACTACAGTATGACTACTGTATGACTACTGTATGACTATATGACTACAGTATAACTACTGTATGACTACAGTATGACTACTGTATGACTATATGACTACAGTATGACTACGTATGACTACGTATGACTATATGACTACAGTATGACTACTGTATGACTACTGTATGACTACTGATCAGTATGACTATATGACTACAGTATGACTATATGACTACAGTATAACTACTGTATGACTACAGTATGACTACTGTATGACTATATGACTACAGTATGACTACTGTATGACTACAGTATGACTACTGTATGACTACTGTATGACTATATGACTACAGTATAACTACTGTATGACTACAGTATGACTACAGTATGACTATATGACTACAGTATGACTATATGACTACAGTATGACTACAGTATGACTACTGTATGACTACAGTATGACTACTGTATGACTACTGTATGACTATATGACTACAGTATGACTACAGTATGACTCTGTATGACTACAGTATGACTACTGTATGACTATATGACTACAGTATGACTACTGTATGACTATATGCTAGGTATGACTACAGTATGACTACTGTATGACTACTGTATGACTACAGTATGACCATGACTACAGTATGACTACTGTATGACTATATGACTACAGTATGACTACTGCATGACTACAGCATGACTACTGTATGACTACTATATCAATACAGTATGACTACTGTATGACTACTATGACATAGTGTCCAAACCAGACTTGGAAAGACTAATTCATGCATTTGTCTCCAGTCGGTTAGACCAGTGGTTCTCAACCTGGGGGTCGCGAAAAAAATTCGGGGGGTCGCCAGATCAGGCTAGTAAAAAAAAAAGAAAAAAAAATCAATTAGAAAAATATTATTTTATTGTAGCATGTGTGTGGTATTTTATCAAAGGTGTATTATTTGTTCTTAATTATTAGATTTTGCCAATTATTAATTTATCTTAAGAATGATAGGTTATAGGGGCTATAATGGCCGTTTACGGTGTGACCCAACAGCGGGAATAAATAAGATACATTTTGGCGGACTTGGGCTATTAGCAAACAAACTTGCAGCATTGCTGAATGCATTACTAGCGGCTAGCCTAGCTAAAAAAAAAATGGATCGTTGGCTTCAGCCTCGCTGAAGCCTCGCATATTTAGCCAGCATTTTTGACAGACTGAACATCTTAAACACGTCTCTTCAGGGCCCAAACGCAAATGTCCTTACACTTTCTGATAAAATCACTGCATTTAAAAGAAAGCTGGAGCGATGGGCCGTGCGTATGGATGAGGTCTGCGCTGATATGTTCCCCGAGCTTGATGACTTCATGGACAGTTATGACATAAGCATTGGTGCACTTAAAAATGTAATAAGTTCCCATCTCAGGAGCCTTTGTCAAAGTTTCAATAAATACTTCCCCCAAGAGGACGCGCCAGAGATCCATGACTGGATACGTGATCCTTTCGCCTCGTCCAATGCGCCGCACCTGCCGTCAGAGCTACAGGACGCCCTGCTGGAACTCTCCTCTGACCGCACATTACAGTCCGTTTTTCCAACGCGCACACTGGAAGAGTTTTGGCTGTCGGTTGCCCCAGAGTACCCAGCGTTAGCACAGGCTGCAACTAATGTACTGTATCCGTTTGCGTCAACGTATCTTTGCGAAAAGACATTTTCTGCGCTGACATTCATTAAAAACAAATACAGATCCAGCTGAGGAGGGTTGAGGATGACCTTCACGTGTCAGTGTCTGAAATAAAGCCAAGAATACCACTACTTTGTTCAAAGAAGCAGGCACAGCCATCTCATTAATATTGTCAATTTAATGTCATGAATAAATGTAAATAGTTATTGTTTCTTTCTGTTGGTCGGTTATATTCAGATAATTATTCAATTACGCATTCGACAACAAGGACAAAAAAGACAGAATTTTATTAGCCATGATTTTGTTATAAAAAAGAAAAGCTGTAGGCTTAGCATATTTCCTAATTTCCTATGCATTCCCCATCTAATAAAAGTTTAAAATGAAAGAAATAATCATTCTATTTGTGTAACAAAGATCATAAAGAAAGTCATTAGGCTATGTGTGTGTGGCGTGGGGGGTAGCGGCGGTGGGCGGGGGTCACGAAGCCCATTAATTGTTATTATGGGGGTCGCGACTCCAAAAGGTTGAGAACCACTGGGTTAGACTATTGTAACGGCCTGTTCACTGGCTTACAGCATGACTACAGCATGACTACTGTATGACTACTGTATGACTACTGTATGACTACATTATGACTACAGTATGACTACAGCATGACTACAGTATGACTGCAGTATGACTGCAGTATGACTACAGTATGACTACAGCATGACTACTGTATGACTACTGTATGACTACAGTATGACTACAGTATGACTACAGTATGACTACAGCATGACTACAGTATGACTACAGTTTGACTGCAGTATTACTACTGTATGACTACATTATGACTACAGTATGACTACTGCATGACTACTGTATGACAACTGTATGAATAACAGTATGACTGTAGTATGATTACTGTATAACTATGTATGACTACAGTATAGCGCTTTGAGAAACTTGGCAATTCAAGCTTGTAAGACGCAATACAGAGGTAAATCAATAATGATTATAATTTTAACTCAGGGCACAGTTCCATCTCGAGAAGGCATTCACATCTACTACCAGCAGCAGCTGAAGCGGAGCTCCAGGGAGTCAGGACTGGACCACAAGGAGCACGCTGAACCTGACCACACTGAGCAAGGCCACGCAAGATCAAGCCACGGTGAACATGGACCAGACCAAACCATAGTCGAAACCCAAGGCCAGACTACACTGAACCAGACCTTTCAGGACGAGTTTACACCAGACCTGACCACATAAACTCTGACCACACCAGACCAGACCACAGTGAAGTAGACCACACTGGACCTGACCACACTGAGCCAAGCCACACTGAACCAGACCTTTCTGGACGGGTTTACACCAGACCTGACCATGTGAACACTGAACACACCAGACCAGACTACACAGAACTAGACCACAATGAAGTACACCACACTGGACCAGACCACATTGAAGTAGACCACACTGAGCCAGACCGTAGTGAACATGGAGCAGGCCAAACTGGGCCTGTTTACACTGAAGTAGAGAACACTGGAGCAGACTATAGTGAACATGGAACACACCAAACAACAGCAGACCTCTCTGGGCTTGACTATACTGGACTAGAACATACTGGACCACAACACAGTGGACCTGGACCACAACTCAGTGGACCAGGTCCACACCATAGCACCCCAGGCTACATGGGAGCAGCCCAGGACCACACTGGATCTGTACAAGATCAGGACACACAAGAGTTGGACAGCACTGCGCTGGAACCACATCCTGACAGACACCCACCGGACCACAGCGTTTTGGAAACTGACCCAGGTACACTGCTTGTAGTGAATATCATTGAGTAGTGCTGAGCGCTATGTGCTGCCTGTTTTCTATTGAAAGAGCAGATAGTAAAGTAAAAAGATTTGTCCGTTAAAGACCAGTTTTCATGGTCTGGCCCATCACCTTAATTCTACGGTGGGGGCGACGGTGGCGCAGATGGTAAAGCGGGTTGTCTCATGATCGGAAGGTCGATCGGAAAGTCATGCTGTCGTTGTGTCCTTGGGCAAGACACTTCACCCACCTTGCCTCAAGTGTCTGTGTACATTGGTGTATGAATGGGTGAGTGGATCTTTGCTGTAAAGCGCTTTGAGTGCCTAATGAAGGTGGAAAAGCACTATATAAGTTGAGACCATTTACCATTTACATAGTGACTGTAGTAGGACAAAGTCCCCCCGATCATGGCCATTTGTTCCCATAACTCTCTTAACAGTGCCGAGTCCCACTCCTCTCACTTGCGCTGACAACACTTGCTATGAGTTCTCTCCACAGTAAAGTCCCCTCAATGAGGGAAGTGCAAATGAAGATTTTCCTTTAAGTGGGACACCACTGGTATGCAAATTAACGCAGTGAACAGAGCTCCTGCCTGTTGTGTGTGCTATGTTGATTCATCTACTTTTGATAAATCAACGGAAAAGAAATATATGAAACAGAAGACGCGTTCACCGTATGCTTGCAATAATCGGGATGTTTCAGGTATGTTTTGTTTAATTTTGACACTTTGCTCAACTCAACTACAAACTAGCTTACCATTGTGTCTAAAAACAAGACGGCCTACACATTAAAATTGTATAGTTTGCGTCCAGTCTATCTTTAAATGATACCCCCTTGGCTGCATGTCTGGTACAGAGCTGACTTGCTGCCGAGGGGCATTTTTAGTGGAGGGTAAGCACTTCCTCTTGCTCCCTAAAGTATTGGACACCCTACCCCCTTGCAGGACCGTGCAAAATCTAGGACTCAAATCAAGGGCTAGGTTTGAATTGGGAGTGACCCAAGACAAAGATTAAGCCAGATCCTACAGCTCAAACGTCAAAAGGACTAGGCATTCACAGATCCGATAACAGTATCGGATATAGCCAATACTCGAAAAATTACAATATCAGCTATCAATTCCAAATAACCAATACTGAACTGATACTTTGGCTTTCACCTTTTTAAAATACAACTTTCACCAACTAAATCTAAGTGAACATGGACATGCTGTATGTCATTTTGAAGCTCTAAAACCTGGAGAATTCAATCGCTGCGCTAGTTATACGTTTCAAATGTACTTTTGATCGCCACATAACAATTGCGCAGCTAGCAGCAGGATGGTCACCATTGAGGGTCTCAGCGTTTGTAATTTAGGTTATGGAATAGTGGTAAAGAATGACTGATACTGTAGTGACTCATGTAACCAAGGATATTTAGTGAAGAAAAGTCCACTGATCCTTGTTTGATCATTTTCTATTATGTTTATCAGTAGAAAACCCCTGTGATATGTTACATCTTGTTTTCAAAATAAGACAAGACTTTATTGATTTCACAAATCAACACAACGTGACCATTCAGTTTTCACTCACAGCAAGCTACTTTTAAGAAAGGCTATTGGTATTGGATATTGGTAGGTGCTCCAAATCCCTGTATCGCTATCAGAAGCACACAAAAAAAAGCTGTATCAGTGCATCTTTAAACAGGACCTTCCAGGCATGTCACATTCAGATCCCTATCCCATTATGTAATATATAAACTCAGTTTTTCTGCACTGAAGGCTGTGTTTGGCGCTAACATAACAGGGGAATTGTTTGCTGTGTTTAGCTGTGAGCCGAGTGCACGTTCGGCATCGACCCCGGCTGCTGAAGATGAGGAGGGTGAGGTCTTCGTCTTCAGAGGGCGAGGAGGAGCTCCCACTCAGGTATTACCGTATGAGGCTGTACATATGTTTTGGAACTGTTACTTGGCCTACATGATGTTGCTATCACTGATAAAGTGCCTGATTTTACCTTTCTTATCATTCAACATAAGAGTAAGAATAAAGCATCCTCAACCTCAACTCAGTCAACCCAGTCCAGCCGATACTTGACTTTACTACGATGCAAAATCCCAGGACGACTGAGAGCCTAAACAAACATACAAACTTGATGTAACATATCTGTTTAGACCAGGGATCTCCTACCAGTAGCTCGGGAGCTACCAGTAGCTCACCAAGCCTCTCCAGGTAGCTCGCCAAAGACTTTCTACATCTCTACACGCTTGATAACTTAAATTTTAGATGCATTTTCTGTTTGTTCTGAACATGCTGAACACAATCTGTGAACAGTTGGTTCAATAATGTAAAGTATACGGACTATACTCAAGTCACTTTCTTTAAATACCATCTTGGCAAGTAATTCTTCTGCGTGAACCCCACCTAAGTTGCATTTTACAGTGTTTTTGAAGCATAAGTAGCTCTCTGATGTTCATGTAGTGTAAAAGTAGCTCGCCAGGTAAAATAGGTTGGAGACCCCTGGTTCAGACTGACCTGCAAGAACTAAATGGATATTACAGTCCCAATAACATTAGCTCTGTCATCAATCTGGGATTGCTCCGGCTTGAATTGTTAGGTTACACTACACTCCTGATTGGACCAGCCAACCTTGTTTTAGCCAATCATAGCCAAGTCTCAAAGCGACAAACCACAAATCCAATATATATTTAGTTTTGAAAAATGTTTTGAGTTTGTAAGTCTATAGCAACATCTCAAGTTTTTTCCGTTGTCACCGTATTCGTACCAATAAAAGTGTTTCTTGTACTTGGCAAAATAAATTATGGGAATTATTATTCTCGGTTATTATGACCGCTGCATCATATAAAGCCCCTGTGTTTTTAATTCCCTATACTAAACATCCTGCCCATGCATACGTGCCTGTGTCCAGATTAGCGTGTCTGCAGGTATTTTTATTCTAGGGTTAACTTAATATGTCGGGATTTATATGAGAGTGGTATTGGATTGTCATCCATTTGAGGTTTTGACATCCTTAAATTGTGAATGTGTGTCAGTATTAGCCCAACCTATGAAGCCAAGTAAAGTGTTACATGGATGTGTGTCCTCTCTTTAGCTGGAGTCATCTGCCGCCATCCTACAGCTTGGCTCTGGGTCTGGACCAGGACCCTCAGCAGTATGCAGAGCCCCATGGCAGCCCACAGGAGCAGGATGAAGAGCCACTGGACTCCCCTTTTCTTCTGTCACGCACCCAGGAGCTGACGGCCAGTGAGCTGCTGCAGAACAGGTGCCAGTGTGAACACTCACTCGCACATACATGTTGAGATGTATCTAAGACTTTGTTGTTCCTCCAGGGCCTTCTATGATGAAGAGCTGGAGGGTTCTGACCACTTCTTCAGCAGCCAGCCCCAGCTTCTGCAGCTCTGCTACACTCTTTACAACATCCTGGCTGCTAGGTACATCCCCGCACCACACAAGGCAGAGACGGAGACACATACAGTAGAACAAATGGATCCATATACAGTTCAGTAAACTTTATTTATCCCACATGGGGCAATTCCTTTAGAGCAGAAACACATACAATATAAAACAGCCACACAACGGCATACAAACAAGCAAGCAAGTGGAGCTCACACATAGATACAGTCTGTCTGAATAACAGGCAAGAGACAACCTCAAATTAAAGAGAGTTCAGGAGTCATATGGTCTCTGGGACAAAAGATTTCATATAGCGGTTCCTCTTACAGCATGGCAAGGCACCTGGTCCTGAAGGCAACAATGAAAATTCACCATATAGGACATGCTCTGGTGAAGCAAGAATTGTCTTGGCTTTCCGATAGATCTGCAGGTCACAGAAAGCCGACAGGTCCCTTAACTGACCTGCAATGATTTTAGAGCAGGTTTTTACAATTCGATTGGATGAAAGGTTTTTAAACCAGCAGATAAAAGAAAACAGGATCTCGATAAATGCTTCATAGAACCGCACAAGAATTGTGGGACAGACAGAGAAAGAACTTAGTTTGCGTAAAAGGTCAATTCTTTGCTGATCTCGTTTTACAAGAGCAGCCGTGTTGCCGTCAAATTTTAACCTATCATCAAAGAACGTGCAAAGATATTTGTAAGCAGTCACAATTTTCACATTTTCATTGTGTACAATGCTCTCAGACACAGGAACTTTATTCCTTCGGAAATTAAACACAGCGCCAAGAGATAAACTCAGCGAGGGTGTCTCCATGACTTGATTCCTCACCACTGAGAAGAGACAACAGCGCTGTATCGTCTGAAAATTGTAGCTGTGCTCGTGGGAGCTTCGGCATTCGTCCGTGCACACAACAAAAGCGGAGACAGAATGCACCCTTGTGATAAACCAGTGAATATAGTTACAACCTCCACAAATGGCCATTTACAAAAAAAAAAAAACTTTGCTTCCTGTTAGTTAAAAAGTCACAAAGCCATAGCACCAGTTGTGGAATATTAAAATCATTTAAAAGTCTTTAAATTAAAAGATGAGGCTGCATTGTGTTAAAAGCCGATGAGAAATCTACAATAGAAGTCTGGCATGAGCGTGTGATTTTTGTAAGTGTTTGTACAGGGAGTTCAAAATGAGTTTTGCATCCTCAACTCCTTTCCCTGCCTGATAGGCAAAGTGCAAGGAATCTATGTTTCCCTTGAAACAGTGTTGGGAATAATGGCTTTAGTAACTCCGTTAGATTTCCAAGTAACGAGTAATCTAAATCATAACTATTTCCTGTGAGTGAACGTTCCCGTTTCTCCCGTTAGCATGAACCACCAAATTATGAACCATACAGATGTTTTCAACCCATCGACCACATTTAGGGAGAGTCAAAGCCTAATTAGAAATCACTAATGAATGTACAGACCTTTTGAGATTATACTTTATTTGTATCTAAACATGTGTCTTCAGAGTTAAATCCTACATCACATTCGCGTTTCTGCTTTTTGTTTGTGCGTCCCATGCATAGCTTTTGGGCTGAAGAGCGTAAATTCTTCTCCAGTATTTTTTGAAAGCTGCAGTATTCATCCTGCCCTCAATTTTGACCAGGTTTCCAGTGCCTTGGTAACTCACACATCCTCAAAACATCAGCAAACCACCTCCATATTTCACAGCAGGAATGGTACACTTTTCATCATAGGCCTTGCTGACTCTTGGCATTTGCGTAGTAATGGCTTTCTTCTGGCAACTCAGCTTTGTAGCCCATTTTCTTCAAGTGCCTCCTTATTGTGCTTCTGGAAACAGCCACGCCACTTTCACAGTCCTGAATTTCCGCAGAAGTTATTTGAGAGTTTTTCTGTCCATTGCGAACAATTTTCCCTGCAGTTGTTGCAGACATTTTTGTTGGTCGACCTGACCATTGTTTGGTTTCAGCAGGACCTCAAATATACAGTAAATTCTGACCACTCATGACAGTTCAGCACCATGATTGGACACAAGGGGTACAGATCCAAACATAAGAGTGAGAGCTGCACAGGATGGATTTCTGTGACTTTGGAACAATCTAGCTTACAGCAAAATGCTTCTTTATGTGTGGGTCCTGACACTAATCCCCTAGGCTTTGTGCAGGTCAGAGGCCGTGTGCTTCCTGGTGATGGTGGTGAACCACATGGTGTCGGCCTCCTGCCTGACTCTGGTTTTGCCCGTGCTGGTGTTCCTCTGGGCCTCGCTCTCTGTGCCGCGGCCCAGTAAGACCTTCTGGATGACAGCCATCATCTACACAGAGGTGCCCCCCTTCTTCTCACTGCTCGCATGAGGCTGCCGGCGGTTCCTTGCCTGGCTAACTCCATGTGTCCTCCGCAGGTAACCATTGTCATCAAGTACTTCTTCCAGTTTGGTTTCTTTCCGTTTAATCAGAAGCTGGAGGTGGACCGTTCGAAGCCCTTCCACCCTCCCAACATCCTGGGAGTGGAGAAGAAAGAAGGCTACGTTATCTATGACCTGCTGCAGCTGTTGGCGCTCTTCTACCACAGGGCCATACTCAAGGTACTGCTGCAGAGAGAGACTCAGTGCAGTATGTTTTAGATGGGATGCACACACTTACCCCTTGTGTTTCTGCCATGGACAGTGCCATGGGCTGTGGGACCAGACTGACCCTGAGCCCGACAACAGTCACCACAGCAGCCGGCTCAGCTCCACCCGCACCTCCTGTTCAGAGCCAGCAGGGGGCACACATTCCGTAGACAGACAAAGAAGGCAGTCCGGGTCCAGCCTTGAGTCTCCAGCAGGTGGAGCAATTGTTATCAATTGTGCACTCGTGTTGCTATATCTTAAACTGCTAAAGATAGATTCAAAGGAGTTAAATTATTTTAATCTTGAATTAAGTATTGATCATTCATGCACAGCCGACCTTTCAGTGACCGAGCGGCTATATGGGTGGTTAGCATAGCGCTTTTATTTTCCATCACGGTGGTCTCTAGGACTCTCCAGTATCAATTGTTTTTTGGGTTTCTGATGAAATGTAGGAAGGAAGGAAGAACTTTATTTGTATAGCGTCTTTTACAGACAGTCAAAGTGCTTTACATGAGACAATTTTACATTCACTCCACACTCTGTGGTGTTCAGTTTCCCCTGGGGAGACTGACGGAAGCGCTGTTGCAACTGCACAGGCACACATCTGCACCAACAGTCCCTCTGACCACCACCATACATTCACATACACATCATTCATCCTGGCCTATTGTACATGTTTTTAGTGGTAGGGGAAACCGGAGTACCTGGAGGAAACCTGCGCAGACACTGGGCATGCAAACTCCACACAGAAAGTTGATGTATCGGTTACCATGGAGACATCAGCAGTGAAACCCTACCAGAAACCCCCAAAACAATCCTGGAGCGTCGTAGGAAGCAAAGGCACCAAGCTAACCACCCATACAGCCGCTGGGTCACTGAAAGGTCAAATATGCACAAACAACTTTATTTCCGGGTAAAAAGTTACCTTTAATCAAAATCAATGACGTCATGATAACTCTATTTCTCCATCAAGACATATTTGTGACATGTTCTTTTCTTTTGAGGAATAACATTGTGACATACTATAATGAATGCTTTCCTGTGCTCTGGCAGGCAGCACCGGCTCCGCTTTCCATCCTGAGAAAAAGATGCAACTGTTCCTGACCAAACTGAGAGACCTTTCCCGGAAAGCCCAACACCAGTTTGTTAACAGGTGAGGCTGGGTCAGGGAAGATCAAAGTAGGCGAGCTAATGGAGGGGAGTCTGAAGCAGGCAGGACTGATAGAGGTATTTGTCGAGCGCTTTTGTATACAAAGCAATTTAAAGTCTTTTCTTTGACTGACAGGAAGTGCCGAGACCTGAGCGCTGGACTAATAAAGTCGTATTTCCTGCTTCTGGTCAGGTCTGGCGCAGCAGCGTTCTGGATGAACTGCTGTTGTTTCCAGTGAGGAGCTGTTAACAGTAGAGGTCGACCTATATGACTGATTTTGGGGGATTTTTTTGGCTGATGCCAATATGCACGGCCAATATTGCTCCTAAACTGTAAAGTGTGTCAGTGTTGAACTTTGATAGCAGGGGGCACTCAGGTACAAAAATCAGCAGATAGTAAAAAAAACAAAAAACAAAACAGTAAGTCTCGATCTCTTATGGTTCAGAAATCAAAAGCAAAGTCTGCAACATAAAAATATATGTATACGATCTAAGGTGCACAAACTTGTGCCGATGTTTCTCATTTCCTCTGAGGCCGAGGAAGTTATTTTAAAGGAACAGGCCACCGTTTTTCCATACTGAGATACTGCATGTTCTTACCTGAGCTGATGCGTACCTGTCTGGTCTTGTGTGTGCCCTCAGTCACGCAAAACAACCAAAGATGTTCTTCAATGAAGGTACTTGAGTCATCTTCTGTACTCAGTAGTTGAAGTCTCAAACGTTTCGCCTCTCATCCAAAAGGCTTCGTCATTGGACTAAAGTCCCGCTCAGCCCGCAGCTTGGATAAAGACCATGAGCTGCGGGCTGAGCGGGACTTTAGTCTGAGCGCCCGACTCAGCAGACTCATAAAGACAGTTTTTGAGGACATATAATAACCTCGGTTTTATCAGGGTTAAGGAGGAGGTAGTTGGAGGCATAGTTGTGGTAAGACACATTATTGCTGTGTGTAATCGTAGGGGAAGGCAGGGGTCTCCCTTTTTAGATGTTAGTACTATGCTCACAAGTAAGTCTGGTAACAAAGGAACCAAGGCAGATGTAGTAAAAATATAAATCTCTTTATTTTACAAGGTAGTTCCATTTTATTAATTTTCTTTAAAATGCCACTTCCTAATCAACCAAAGTAACACTTAAATAAACTTAGCTAAAGTAAATATGGAATAACAAAATAGAAAATATTCACAAAAACAAATGGCAAACTTAAGGTTAATAAATGAACTCAAATGAAAACTGTTAATAGAAATGAACACAAAACAAATCCCACATAAACCAGCTAAGGTACTGGGGTGCTTTAAGTGCGTTGAGTTAAAGTGCTATCTGACAAGGAGCTTAATTGAGCAGCTTGGCAAGCTGAAATACAACAAACACCAACTTCAGTTCACTGTCAAGGCAAACCCGAGCTATATGACGGACATATTCACCTTAAGCAGACAGAGAACGGAGAACAACAGGGGGGCTCAGGGCACCTCCGAGGAGCAGCATGAGCCAGCAAACTCCTCACCAAAACCCTAACCAGACAGGTCAAATTTAACAAAACAATAATGGTACTTTTTAAAAGAACACAAGGTGGAGAGAGTACTCTCGAGTAGACACCCGCACAACCGCATACCAGCCCGACACTAACCAACTCCCCGGGGTGCACACCTTTTTGTAATCACGCAATCAGAGTGGTGCAGACGGAGAGTGACGGTGCGTTCACGGGCGGGTAGGAACTTTGAAACTCATAACGTTTAACCACCTGGTTACATGTGTATTAGTTGAGCCAGTGGAATCGTGTATAGATTGAACAGAGGGGTCCCAGGATTGACCCCTGGGGAACACCACAGGTCAGGGCCATTCAGTACATCCTGTCCTCGAGGTAGGACTAGAACAGTTTAGATTTGAGAAGTTTTGAGCCGTACTCACCCAGATTCCCACCCTGTTTTCTAACCTCTGTAAAAGGCAGCACCCAGGTCCAGGAGAGTTTTATTTGTACAGCACTTTTTTTTAAACAAATGTTACAAAGTGTTACAACAGAATATTCAAGTGTCCACATTTGCAGCAAAGAAAGTCTCATTTGTGTGCGCTGTCATCAGCAGAATGCGTGCGGCCTGCTCTCCAGTGCGTGACTTCTTCCGCGCTCTGGTGCAGCCCGAGTACAGCGCGGTCACGGACGTCTACGTGCTCATGTTCCTGGCCGACACTGTGGACTTCATCATCATCGTCTTCGGCTTCTGGGCCTTCGGGGTGAGCTTCACACAGTGCACTGCACACGCATAGTCAAATGTGAGCGGGGCAATCAACAGTTTACATGAACAGAGTCACTCTATTCAACGTGCTACATTTATCTACTACACTCAACAAAAAGGTAAACCCAACACTTTAGTTTTGGCTCGAGCACTCACAAACAGGAAGAGTTTTCGGGCCTTGCTCTGTAAATATGTTCTAAAAGGTGTAGAAAGTATATTTATATACAAATACAACCTGTATTTATATCCAGTGTTGGTAACGTTACTTCTAGTGTTAATTTGTTAAGTTAACTCGTTACTCCTCTGGAAAAGTAGATCATTACATTACTGCGCTACTTTATTATGAAGGTAACTCATCCATTACCAATAATAAACATCTTTATTTAGCCTTCATTTATTGATCATTTTTCCGATGAGGAATGCTCCATTTTACAAACTGAGTCGCCAAAAAGCTAGCTCACTCAAACAGTCCGATAGCAGTAACAGTATACATTCATAGCCCAATACATTCACTTCTGAGCTCTATTTTTATATGTGGACAAATGACAGCTAAAGGCAACAATAATGAGCATGTCTACTGATAAAAGCTTAGCTGGAAAAACGGACGCAGTTTCTGACAGAGCCAAACTGTTTACATAATAGCGAATATGTAAACAGTTTGGCTCTATCAGAAACTGCGTTTTTCCACAAAAGAACGTCTGTAAAGGAGTTCTTACGCTTTACAAAGTGCATTGAATTGGTAATAATAATCAACTTGATTTAGATTAATTGTACAGCTTTCCTCAACCACATAAAGCTACACGTTGTTGTTCCGGAGGCGAGGGTTACCTTAATCATGGTTTTCCTCTTAAGCTTCTCCACCAGCGCTGTATTTTCCTTTTCGCCAGTAAATTCAAAAAAATTGAGTATTTCCATTAACTTTGCCATGTTGCTGAGTTGATGAAAGTGCAGTCTGCACATGCGCACTAGCACTCAATCAATCGTTATTTATAAAGTGCTTTTCATACCGAAAGGCATCACAAAGTGCTTTACAGATAATATTTAAAACAATACGCCCCGCATCATACATCCACATACATGTACATACAGTACATGCATGCATGCATGTACTGTATGTGCATTCGCAACAAGCACTGGCTTGCGCTGTCAGTCTGAGCAACACTGCAGCCGTGGAAGGAATGAGAGAAGGGAGAGATCAGGACCAAACTACGCGTTACTGATTTGAAAAAGAAACTAGTACTTTATTACCTGCAAATGCAAAACTAACGTGTTACTTTACTCATTACTCGGAAAACGTAATCTGAGTACTCTTAACGCGTTACCCCCAAACTACTTATATCTATTCATAATACAGGTTGTATTATTAAGTTATCGTAAGATTAGTTTAAAACCTAAGAAATGAGATGAATTCTAGAAGCAGTAGCAATGCTGTAACAAAGGAAACTGATTGATGTAAGTTGTTAGTGTGTGGTGTGTTGTTGCAGAAGCACTCAGCGGCGGCAGACATCACCTCCTCTCTGTCTGAAGACCAGGTTCCTGAAGCCTTCCTGGTCATGGTGCTCATTCAGTTTGGTAGGTCTCTGCTTCAAGCCCTAGGCTTTCTGCCTTGGCTGGGTACCGTTAAACAATACCAGGCTGGTATGAAAAAAAAGGCAAAATAAAAGTATCGAAAGCAGGTACCGGGAAAAATATCATATCTTTAGAGATTTTGATGCCTATTGGTTCAGGGACAGCATTAAAGGAAATGATAAAAGTCAGAAAAGGATAATGGTGATTGCTTCAGAGGGTCCTTTGTGCTAAGGGACCAGCTTAGCAGGTTCTCTTCGAGGACTAGGTGAAATAGCTTAAGGACCTATCTCACCGGCCTGGAGACGAGTTGGAGACTCGACAGAGATTTCCAGACATCCCCTGGAGATAAGGCGAGTCTTCAGGTAGTCTTGGTGCAGTCTCTGATGATCTCCGAGAGATCTCTGAGAGGTCTATGTGGTTCACGAATACTATTTGTTGTCCTCAACCTGTGAGACTTTTTTGTGACATCCCTGCGATGTGTGTTTGTGCACAGGGAACAGCAGACTGTGAAAGTGTGTTTGTGTGCTCAGGGAACAGCAGACTGTGAAAGTGTGTTTGTGCTCAGGGAACAGCAGACTGTGAAAGTGTGTTTGTGGCTCAGGGAACAGCAGACTGTGAAAGTGTGTTTGTGCTCAGGGAACAGCAGACTGTGATAGTGTGTTTGTGCACAGGGAACAGCAGACTGTGATAGTGTGTTTGTGCACAGGGAACAGCAGACTGTGAAAGTGTGTTTGTGCACAGGGAACAGCAGACTGGAGACTGTGAAAGTGTGTTTGTGCACAGGGAACAGCAGACTGTGATAGTGTGTTTGTGTGCACAGGGAACAGCAGACCTGTGAAGTGTGTTTGTGCACAGGGAACAGCAGACTGTGTAGTGTGTTTGTACACAGGAACAGCAGACTGTGAAAGTGTGTTTGTGCACAGGGAACAGCAGACTGTGATAGTGTGTTTGTCACAGGGACAGCAGACTGTGAAGTGTGTTTGTACACAGGGAACAGCAGACTGTGATAGTGTGTTTGTGCACAGGGAACAGCAGACTGTGATAGTGTGTTTGTGCACAGGGAACAGCAGACTGTGATAGTGTGTTTGTGCCAGGGAACAGCAGACTGTGAAGTGTGTTTGTGCACAGGGAACAGCAGACTGTGATAGTGTGTTGTGTGCACAGGGAACAGCAGACTGTGATAGTGTGTTTGTGCTCAGGGAACAGCAGACTGTGATAGTGTGTTTGTGTGCCAGGGAACAGCAGACTGTGAGTAGTGTGTTTGTCTGTGCACAGGAACCAGCAGACTGTGATAGTAGGTTTGTGCACAGGGAAACAAGCAGACTGTGAAAGTGTGTTTGTGCAACAGGGAACAGCAGACTGTGATAAGTGTGTTGTGCACAGGGAACAGCAGACTGTGATAGTTGTGTTTGTGCACAGGGAACAGCAGCTGTGATAGTGTGTTTGTGTTGCACAGGGAACAGCAGACTGTGATAGGTGTGTTTTTGTGCACAGGGAACAGAGACTGATAGTTTGTTGTGCACAGGAAACAGGCAAGACTGTGATAGTTTGTGTTTGTGCACAGGGAACAGCAGACTGTGATAGTGTGTTTGACACAGGAACAGCAGCTGTGATAGTTGTTTGTGCACAGGAACAGCAGACTGTGATAGTGTGTTTGGCACAGGAACAGCAGACTGTGATAGTGTGTTGTGCTCAGGAACAGCAGACTGTGAAAGTGTTGTTTGTGCACAGGGAACAGCAGACTGTAAAAGTGTGGTTTGTGAACAGGACACAGCAGACTGTGAACAGTTGTGTTTGTTGCACAGGGAACACAGACTGTGGAAAGGTCTGTTGTTGCTTCAGGGAACAGCAGACTGTGATAGTGTGTTGTGTGGCACAGGAACAGCAGACGTATAGTGTGTTTTGCTCAGGGAAACAGCAGACTTGATAGTGCTGTGTTTTGTGTGCACAGAACAGCAGACTGTTGAAAAGTGTGTTTTGTGCACAGGGAAGCAGAGGACTGTGATAGTGTGTTTGTGCTCAGGGAACAGCAGACGTGATAGTGTGTTTGTGCACAGGGAACAGCAGACTGTGATAGTGTGTTTTGTGCACAGGAAAGCAGACTGTTGATAGTGTGTTTTGCTCAGGGAAACAGCAGACTGTGAAAGTGTGTTTGTGCACAGGGACACAGCAGACAACTGTGATAGTGTGTTTGGTGCACATGAAACAGCAGACTGTGATAGTGTGTTTGCTCAGGGAACAGAGCTGTGATAGTGTGTTTGTGTGCTCAGGGAACAGCAGACTGTTGATAGTGCTGGTTTGTGTGCACAGGTAACAGGCAGACTGTGATAGTGTGTTTGTGCAAAGGAAAAAGGTCAGGGACGTGGAAAGTGTGTTTGTGCACAGGAACAGCAGACTGTGATAGGTTGTTACTGTGCACAGGGAACAGCAGGACTGTGATAGTGTGTTTGTGCACAGGAACAGAGGACTGTGATTGTTGTGTTTGTGTTGCACAGGACAGCAGATTTGTTGATAGCTGTTGTTTGTACACAGGGAACAGCAGACTGTGATAGTGTGTTTGTCGCACAGGAACAGCAGACTGTGATAGTGTGTTGTGCACAGAACAGCAGACTGTTATAGTGTAGATTTGTACAGGACAGCGACTGTGATAGTGTGTTTGTCGACAGGGAACAGCAGACTGTGTGAGAGTGTGTTTGTGCACAGGGAACAGCAGACTGTTGATAGTGTGTTTGTGCTCAGGGCAACAGAGACTGGTTGAAAGTGTTTTGCACCAGGGGAACAGCAGACTGTAAAAAGTGTGTTTGTGCAAGGGAACAGCAGGACTGTGAAAGTTGTGTTTGTGCACAGGGAACAGCAGACTGGTGAAAGTGCTGTTTGTGCTAGGAACAGCAGACTGATAGTGTTTTGTGTGCACAGGGAACAGAAGACTGTATAGTGTGTTTGTCGCTATCAGGCGGAACACCAGCAGCCACTCAGACTTGATAGTGTGTTTGTGTGGCACAGGGGAACAGCAGACTTTTGTGAAAGTGTGTTTTGCACAGGGAACAGCAGAACTAGTTGATAGTTGGTGTTTGTGCTCAGGAACAAGCAGCACTGTTGAAAAGTGTTTTGTCGCACCAGGGAAACAGCAGACTCTGAAAGTGTGTTGTGTGCAAGGGAACAGCAGACTGTTATAGTTGTTTGCACAGGACCAGCAGACTGTGATAGTGTGTTGTGCACAGGAACAGCAGACTTGTGATAGTGTGTTTTGTGCACAGGGAAAACAGCCAGACTGTTGAAAGTGTGTTTGTGCAACAGGAACAGCAGACTGAAAGTGTGTTTGTGCACAGGGAACAGCAGACTGTGTGGAAAGTGTGTTTGTGCACAGGAGAAAGCAGGACTGTTTGAAAAGTGTGTTTGGTGCACAGGGAACAGCAGACTGTGAAATGTGTGTTTGTGCACATGGAACAGCAGACTGGTGAAAGTGTTTTGTGTGCCACAGGGGAACAGCAGACTGTGATAGTGTGTTTTCACAGGGAACAGCAGACTGTTATAGTGTGTTTGTGTGCAACAGGGAACAGCAGACTGTGATAGTGTGTTTGTTGCAACAGGGAACAGCCAGGACTGTTGATATTTGTGTTTTCACAGGGAACAGCAGACTGTCGGATAGTGTGTTTTTTGTGCACAGAACAGCAGATGTGATAAGTTGTTTGTGCACAGGGAACAAGCAGGACCTGTGATAGGGTGTTTGTGCTCAGGAAACAGCAGACTTGATATGTGTGTGTGCACCAGGGAACAGCAGACTGTGAAAGTGTGTTGACAACAGGGAACAGCAGACTGTGATAGTGGTTTGATGTGCACAGGAACAGCAGACTGTGAAAGTTGTTTTACACAGGGAACCAGCAGACTGTATAGTGTGTTTGTGTGCACAGGAACAGCAGGACTGTGATAGTGTGTTTGTGCACAGGAACAGCAGACTGTTGATAGTGTGTTTGTGTGCACAGGACAGCAGACTGGTGATAGTGTGTTTTGCACAGGGAACACAGGGAGCTGTGAAAGTTGTGTGTACACAGGGAAACAGAGCTTGTGAAAGTTGTGTTAGTGTGCACAGGGAACAGCAGGACTGTAAATATGTGTTTGTGTGCACAGGATACAGCAGGACTGTGAAGTGTGTTTGTGCACAGGAACAGCCAGACTGTTGATAGTTGTTGTGCACAGGAAAAGCAGACTGCTGATAGTGCTGTTGTGCACAGGAACAGCAGACTGTGAAAGTGTGTTTGTGCAAGGGAACAAGGCAGACTGTTGATAGTGTGTTTGTAACACAGGGAACAGCAGACTGTGAAAGTGGTGTTTGTACACAGGAACAGCAGACTGTTGATAGTGTGTTTGTGCACAGGGAACAGCAGACTGTAAAAGTGTGTTTGTGCACAGGAACAGCAGACTGTTGATAGAGATATTGTTTGTGCACAGGGAACACAGACTGTGAAAGTGTGTCTGTCTCAGGGAACAGCAGACTTTGATAGTGTGTTTGTGTGCACAGCGAACAGCAGGGACTTGTGAAAGTGTGTTTGTGCTCAGGAACAGCAGACTGTGATAGCCTGTTTTGTGTGCACAGGAAACAGCAGACTGTGAAGTGTGTTGTGCAAGGGAACAGCAGACCTGTGATAGTGTGTTTGTGCTCAGGAAACAGGCAGAAAACTGTGATAGTGTGATATTTGTGCTCAGGGAACAGCAGACTGTGAAAGTGTGATTTTGTGCACCAGGGAACATGCAGACTGTGAAAGTGTGTTGTGTGCAACAGGGACAGCAGACGGTGAAAAGTGTGTTTGTGGTGCACAGGGAACAGGCGACTGTTATAGTGTGGTTTGTGCACAGGGAACAGCAGACTGTGATAGTGTGTTTGTGCACAGGGAACAGCAGAACTCTGATAGTGTGTTTGTGCACAGGGAACAGCGACTCGGGAAGTGTGTTTGTGCACAGGGAACAGCAGACTTGAAAGCTGTGTTTTGCACAGAACTGCAGACTGTGAAAGTGTGTTTGTGCACAGGGAACAGCAGACTGGAAGTGTGTTTTTGTGCACAGAGGAACAGCAGAACTGTGAAAGTGTGTTTCGTGCACAGGGAACAGCAGACTGTTGATAGTGTTGTCTTGTGCACAGGGAACCAAGCAGACTGTTTAGTTGTGTTTGTGCACAGGAACAGCAGACTGTGATAGTGTGTTTGTGCACAGGGAACAGCAGACTGTGCTAGTGTGTTTGTGTGCACAGGACAGAACTGTGATAGTGTGTTTGTGCACAGGGAACAGCAGACTGTGTTTAGTGTGTTTGTGCACAGGGAACAGCAGACTGTAAAGTGTGTTTGTGCACAGGGAACAGCAGACTTGTGAAAGTGTGTTTGTGTGCACAGGGGAACAGCAAGACTGTGAAAGTGTGTTTGTGTGCGCACAGGGAAACAGCAGACTGTGATAGTTGTTTGATTGCACAGGGAACGCAGACTTGTTGATAGTGTGTTTGGTGCACAGGGAAACCAGCAGACTGTGAAAGTGTGTTGTACCACAAGCGGACAGCAGGACTGTGAAAAGTTGTGTTTTGTGCACAGGGACAGCAGACTGTGTAGTGTGTTTGTGTGCACAGGAACAGCGACTGTTGATAAAAAGTGTGTTTGTACACAGGGAACAGCAGATGTGATAGTGTGTTTTGGCAAGGAACAGCAGACTGTATAGTGTTGTTTGCTGCACAGGGAAACAGCAGACTTTATAGTGTTTTGGTGCACAGGGAACAGCAGGACTGTGAATAGTGTGTTTGTGCACAGGAACAGCAGACTGTGATGAAAAGTGTGTTGCGTGCACAGGCAGCTGTGATAGTGTGTTTTTTACACAGGAAACAGCAGGACTGTGAAAAGTGTGTTTGTGCTCAGGAACAGCGAGACTGTGATATGTGTTTGTGCACAGGCGAACAGCAGACGTGAAGGTTGTTTGTGTTGCACAGGGAAACAGCAGACTGTGAAAGTGTGTTTGTGTGCACAGGGAACGCGACTGTGAAAGGTGTTTGTGTGCAACAGGGAACAGCAGATTTAAAGTTGGTTTGTGCACAGGAAACAAGCAGACTGTGATAGTGTGTTTGTGCACAGGGAAACAGGCAGGACTGTGATAGGTGTTTGTACACAGGGACAGCAGACTGTGAAAGTGTGTTTGTGCACAGGAACAGCAGACTGTGAAGCATGTGTTTTGTGCACAGGGAACAGCAGACTGTGAAAGTGTGTTTTGCTCAGGAACAGCAGACTGTGATAGGTTGTTTGTGTGCACAGGAACAGCAGACTGTGATAGTGTGTTTATGTGCACAGGGAACAGCAGAACTGTGAAAGTCGTGTTTGTGCTCAGGAACAGCAGACTGTGAAGTTGTTTGTGCACAGGGAACAGCAGACTGTTTTGAAAAAAAGTGTTCGGTGCACAGGGAACAGCGGACATGTGAAATGTGTTTTGTGCACAGGTAACAGCAAGGACTGTGGAAAGTGTGTTTGTACAGGGAACAGCAGCTGTAAAGTGTGTTTGTTGCACAGGGAACAGCAGACTTGTGTAGTGTTGTGCACAGGGAACAGCAGCACTGTTGATAGGTGTTTGTGTGCACAGGGAACAGCAGAACTGTGAAAGTTGTGTTTGTGCACAGGGAACAGCAGACTGTGATAGTGTGTTTGTGGTGACAGGAGACAGCAAGACTGAGAAAGTGTGTTTGATGCACAGGGAACAGCAGGACCTGTGATAGCGTGTTTGTGCACAGGAACAGCAGACTGTGATAGTTGTGTTTGTGTCACCAGGAACAGCAGACTGTGATAGTGTGTTTGTGCACAGGGAACAGAGACTGTGATAGTGTGTTGTGCTCAGGGAACAGCAACTGGTGATAGTGTTGTTTTTGTGCCACAGGGAACAGCAGACTGTAAAGTGTGTTGTACACAGGAACAGCAGACTGGTGAAAGTGGTTTTGTGTGCACAGGAACAGCAGACTGTGATCAGTGTTTTGTGTCACAGGAACAGCAGACTGTTGAAAGTGTGATTGTACACAGGGAACAGCAGACTGTATAGTGTGTGTTTGTGTGCACAGGAACAGCAGACTGTGAAGTGTGTTTGTGCAAGGGAACCAGCAGACTTAATAGTGTGTTTGTGTGCGACAGGAAACAGCAGACTGTTAGTGTGTTTGTGTGCCAGGAACAGCAAGACTGTGATAGTGTGTTTGGCACAGGGAAACAGCAGACGTTGAAAGTGTGTTTGCGTGCACAGCAGACTGTGATAGGTGTGTTTGTACACAGGGAACAGCCAGACTTGTAGTGTGTTTGTTGCACAGGGAACAGCAGACTGTGAAAGTGTGTTGTGGTGCACAGGGAAACAGCAGACTGTGAAAGGTGTTTGTGTGCACAGGGAACAGCAGACTGTGAAAGTGTTTTGTGATGCACAGGGAAACCAGCAGACTGTGAAGTGTGTTTGTGCACAGGGAACAGCCAAGACTGTGATAGTGTGTTTGTGCACAGGAACAGCAGGGACTTTGATAGTTGATCTTGATACAGCAGGGAACAGCAGACTTCGAAAGCGTGTTGTGCAACCAGGAGAACAGCCAGACTGCTGATAGTGTGTTTCTGTGTGCACAGGGAACAGCAGACTGTTGTAGTGTTTGTAACACAGGAACAGCAGACTGTGAAAGTGTGTCTTATACACCAGGATAAACAGCAAGACTGTGATAGTGTGTTTGTGCACAGGGAACAGCAGACTGTATGAAGAGTTGTGTACAACAAGGGAAACAGCAGACTGTGATAAGTCTGCTATTCGTACACAGAGGAACAGGGAACTTGATAGTGTGTTGTGTTCAGGAACAGCAGGACTTGTTGAAAGTTGTTTTGTGCTCAGGAAACAGCAGACTGGTTGATAGTGTGTTTGTGCACAGGGAACAGCCAACTGTGAAAGTTGTTTGTGTGCACCAGGAACAGCAGACTGGAAAGGTGTTTGTGATGCACAGGGAAACAGCAGACTGTGAAAAGGTGATTGGTTGTGTGCACAGGGAACACAGCACTGTGAAAGTGTGTTTCGTCAACACGGGAACAGAAAGACTTGTGAAGTTGTGTTTGTGCTCAGGGAACAGCAGACCTGTGAGTTAGTGTCCTTTGTGTGACCACAGACAGCAGACGTCGTGATAGTGTGTTTTGTGCACAGGGAACAGCAGACTGTTGAAAGTGTGTTTGTGCTCAGGGAACGTAGCAGACTGTGGTCGAAAGTGTGTTGTGCACAGGGAAACAGCAGACGTGAAAGTGTGTTTGTTGCCAACAGGGGAGGCAGCAGACTAGTGAAAGTGTTGTTTTGTGCACAGTTGAGCACAGCAGACGTAATAGTGGTGTTTTGCACAGGAACAGCAGACTGTGATAGATCTGTGTTTGTGTGCACAGGACAGCAGACTGTGATAGATGTGTTTTTGTGTGCACAGGTAACAGCAGACTGTATAGTGTGTTTTGCACAGGAACAGAGACTGTGACTAGTGTGTTTGTGTGCACCAGGGAACAGCAAACTGTGATAGTGTGTCTTGTGGGCACAGGGAACAGCAGACTGTATTTAGGTGTGTGGCACAGGAACAGCCAGACTGTGAAAGTGTGTTTGCTGTGCCAGGAACAGCAGAACTTATAGGTGTGGTTGTCCACAGGAACAGCAGACTGTGAAAGTGTGTTTGTACAAGGGAACAGCAGACTGTGGATAGTGGTTTTGTGCACAGGACAGCAACTGTAAAAATGTGTTTGTGCACAGGGAACAGAGACTGTGATTAGTGTTTTTGTGCACAGGAAACAGCAAGACTGTGAAAAGTGGTTTGTTGCTCAGGGAACAGCAGACTGTGAGTGTGTTGTCTTGTGCACAGGAACAGCAGACTGTATAGTGTTGTTTTGCCACAGGGAACAGCAGACTGTGAAAGTGTGTTTGATATTGCTCAGGAACAGGCGACTGTGAAAGTGTTTTGTGCACAGGGAACAGCAGACTGTGAAGTGTCTGTTGTGCACAGGAAACAGCAGACTGTGAAAGTTGTGTTTGTCACAGGGAACAGCAGACTGTGAAAGTGTGTTTGTCGTGCCACAGCAGACTGTGATAGTGTGTTTGTACACAGGAACAGCAGACTTGATATGTTTGTGCACAGGGAACAGCAGACTGTGACAAGTGTTATTGTGTGCACAAGGAACAAGCAGACTGTGATAGCTGTGTTTGTGTGCACAGGGAACAGCAGACTGTGAAAGTGTGTTTGTGCACAGGGAACAGCAGACTGTGATAGTGTGTTTGTGTCACAGGGACAACAGGCAGACTGTGATAGTGTGTTTGTGCACAGGAACAGCAGACTGTGATAGTGTGTTTTGTGCACAGGGAACAGCAGACTGTGAAGGTGTTGACAGAACAGCAGATTGAGTGTGTTTGTGCACAGGAACAGCAGACTGTGAAAGTGTTTTGTACACAGGGAACAGCAGACTGTGAAAGTGTGTTTGTGCACAGGGAACAGCAGACTGTGATAGTGTGTTTGTGCACAGGGAACAGCAGACTGTGAAAGTGTGTTTGTGCCAGGGAACAGCAGACTGTGATAGTGTGTTTGTGCACAGGGAACAGCAGACTGTGATAGTGTGTTTGTGCACAGGGAACAGCAGACTGTGAAAGTGGTTTGTGCCAGGGAACGCAGACTGTAAGTGTGTTTGTGCACAGGGAACAGCAGACTGTGAAAGTGTGTTTGTTGTGCACAGGGAACAGCAGACTGTGAAAGTGTGTTGTGTGCACAGGGAACAGCAGACTGTGAAAGTGTGTTTGTGTGGCACTAGGGACAGGGAAACAGCAGACTGTGAAGTGTGTTCTGTGCACAGGGAACAGCCAGACTGTGAAAGTGTGTTTGTTAACGGGGAACAGCAGAACTTGATGTGTGTTTGTGTGACAGAACAGCAGACTGTGATTAGTGTGTTTGTACAAGGGAACAGAGGACTGGATTAAAGGTGTGTTTGTCACAGGGAACAGCAGACGTCGGTTAGTGTGTTTGTGCACAGGAACAGCAGACTGTAAAAGTGTGTTTGTTGCACAGGGAACAGCAGACTGTGATAGTGTGTTTGTGCACAGGGAACAGCAGACTGTGAAAGTGTGTTTGTGCTCAGGAACAGCAGACTGTGATAGTGTGTTTGTGTGCACAGGGAACAGCAGACTGTGATAGTGTGTTGTGCACAGGGAACAGCAGACTGTGAAAGTGTTGTCTCAGGGAACAGCAGACTCGTGAAAGTGTGTTTGTGCACAGGGACAGCAGGGCTGTGAAAGTGTGTTTGTCACAGGGCACAGCGACTGTGAAAGTGTGTTTGTGTGCCACAGGGAACAGCAGACTGTAATAGTGTGTTTGTGACAGGGAACAGCAGACTGTGATAGTGTGTTTGTGCTGCACAGGGACAGCAGACTGTGATAGTGTGTTTGTGTGCACAGGAACAGCAGACTGTGATAGTGTGTTTGTGCACAGGGAACAGCAGATGTGATAGTGTGTTTGTGTGCACAGGGAACAGAGACTGTGATAGTGTGTTTGTGTGCACAGGGAACAGCAGACTGTGATAGTGTGTTTGTGCACAGGGAACAGCAGACTGTGAAAGTGTGTTTGTGTGCACAGGGAACAGCAGACTGTGATAGTGTGTTTGTACACAGGGAACAGCAGGACTGTGAAAGTGTGTTTGTACACAGGAACAGCAGACTGTGATAGTGGGTTTGTGCACAGGGAACAGCAGACTGTAAAAGGTGTGTTTGTGCACAGGAACAGCAGACTGTGATAGTGTGTTTGTGCACAGGGAACAGCAGACTGTGAAAGTGTGTTTGTGCTCAGGAACAGCAGACTGTGATAGTGTGTTTGTGCACAGGGAACAGCAGACTGTGATAGTGTTTTGTGCACAGGGAACAGCAGACTGTGAAGTGTGTTGTGTGGAACACAGATTGAAATTGTTTTGCACGGGAACAGCAGACTGTGAAAGGTGTTTGGCCAGGGAACAGCAGATGTGAAAGTGTTTTGTGCACAGGGAACAGCAGACTGTGAAAGTGTGTTTGTGTGCACAGGGAACAGCAGACTGTGAAGTGTGTTTGTGCACAGGGACAGCGACTGTGAAGTTTTTGTTGTGCACAGGGAACAGCAGACTGTGATAGTGTTTGTGCACAGGAACAGCAGACTGTGATATGTGTTTGTGCACGGAACAGCAGACTTGAAAGTGTGTTTGTGCACAGGGAACAGCAGACTGTGATTTTACGTGCTGTGTTGTGCACAGGGAACAGCAGACTGTGA
The DNA here is from genome assembly GCA_007210695.1 of Neogobius melanostomus. NCBI lineage: Eukaryota > Metazoa > Chordata > Actinopteri > Gobiiformes > Gobiidae > Neogobius > Neogobius melanostomus. The sequence continues at coordinate 310,497 of VHKM01000621.1, forward strand.
TAGTGTGTTTGTGTGCACAGGGAACAGCAGACTGTTTGTGTTTGTGCAAAGCAGACTGTGATAGTGTGTTTGTGCACAGGGAACAGCAGACTGTTTTTTTTTGCAGGACAGGTGATAGTGTGTTTGTGCACAGGGAACAGCAGACTGTGATAGTGTGTTGTGCACAGGGACGATGGTGGTGGACCGTGCTCTGTATCTCCGGAAGACTGTCCTGGGAAGCTGGTGTTCCAAGTCATCCTGGTGCTGGGTATCCACTTCTGGATGTTCTTCATCCTGCCCACTGTCACAGAGAGGTACAGTCCAGCCAGGCCAGATCCAGTCCTGGAGTGGGCCTTTTTTAAAGAATAGGCCACCGTTTTTCCATACTGAGATATGTTCTTACCTGAGCTTAGACGAGTTGATGCGTACCTGTCTGGTCTTTGGTCTTTTTGCGTGGCACAAAGACATTTTTAGCATTTAGCCTCTCCCAGCATATTCCTATGGCTCCAAACTGGGGTGAAGTAGAAGCTACCAAGCTCTTCCACATGTTCCCTTTTTAATACGGTTACATGAAAGTTACACGATCCAAGTAGAGTTACACAAAATTAAACATGTCGATTTTCTAAGCGGATAAAAAGGGGTACTATATTGTAAGGCGTAATAACACCGTAGGAGCACTTTGACGTCCGTGCAGTAATTTCTTTACTTTACTGCTCGGATGTCGAAGTGCTCCTAAGGTGTTATTACGCCTTACAATATAGCCATAGGAATATGCTGTAGAGGCAAAAATGCTAACAACGTCTTTGGTCTATTAGTGTGACTGCGGTAACTAAGGTAAGAACATATCTCAGTATGGAAAAACGGTGTAATGCTCTTTACAAGCCTGTATTACCAAGTTTCTCAAAGCGCTACACAGTCATTATTCATTCACTCCATACTTGGTGGTTTAGTCCATGTTCAGTCTTAGTTTAGTCCATGTTTAGTCCTGCTTCAATCCAAGTTTAGACCTGCATTAGTCCTAATTTAGGCCCTGTTTAGTCTCGATTTGATCCCCGTTCAGTCCTTGTTTAGTTCTGGATTGGCTGGTATACCATCATCCTGATTCAGTCTATCTTTAGTCCTGGATTAGTCCTGGTTTTGTCCTGGTATACCATCATCCTGCTTTAGTCCATCTTTAGTCCTGGATTAGTCCTGGTATACCATCGTCCTGCTTTAGTCTATCGTTAGTCCTGGATTAGTCCTGGTATACCATCGTTCTGCTTCAGTCCCTGTTTAGTCTCGGTTTAGTCCCGGTTTGGTCCTGGTTCAGTCCTCTTGTGTGCTGCAGGCGCTTTAACCAGAACTTGGTGGCTCAGCTGTGGTACTTTGTGAAGTGCGTGTACTTTGGGCTGTCGGCGTACCAGATCCGCTCTGGGTACCCCACTCGAGTCCTGGGCAACTTTCTGACCAAGAGCCACAACTACCTCAACCTCTTCCTCTTCCAGGGGTAAGTCCTGCTAAATCACTTTGCTTCTCTCCAACACTCTGCTCAAAAGGAGTGGGCCAAAGCAAGAGCAAGTGCCCACCCCCAAAATCCATACAATGAAATAATACAAAGGAACATAGTGCAAAAGGAAAAAAACAACAAGGAAACAACAGCAAAAAAAAGGATTATATATACAGTGGGATGAAAATGTATGTGAACGCTTTGGAATTTCTCACATTTCTGCCTTAATTTGTCATAAAATGTGGTCTGATCTTCATCAAAATCATACGAATGAATAAACAGTGTCTGCTTAAACTAATACCACCCAAACATTTACATTTATCATATTTTTATGGCCGTAACATGTAAACATTCACAGGATAGGAAGGAAAAAGTAAGTGAACCCAGGAATCTCACTGAACTGCAGCAGTTTTGTAAAGAGGAATGGTCAAAGATTCATCCTGATCGTTTGAGCGTCTAATCTGCAACTACAGAAAGCAGTTATTGCTGCAAAAGAAGAATCAGCCAGCTGTTTAATACAAGGGTTCACTTACTTATTCCGTGCATGTTGTGAATGTCTTAGGTCTTTTTGCAAAATATCTTCATAAACTTGTGAATTCATTTTTCTATTGATGATATCACGTTGTCCAGGCCCTGAGGCAACAAAACAGCCCCACACCATGATTCTCCTGCTCCAGACTTCACAGTGAGGAGAGGGTTTTGATGCTGATGTGCTGATCCATTTTTCCTCTACACCTGACGTTGTGTGTTCCTTCTAAACTGTTCAACTTTGGTTTGCTAAAGAGCTCTTGGATTCTCCACAGCACTACTGGAAAAATATACTGTGGACTGATGAACCAAAGTTGAATAGTTTGGGAGGAACACACAACGTCATGTGTGGAGGACAAATAGAACAGCACATCAGCATCAAAACCCTCTCCTCACTGTGAAGTCTGGAGCAGGAGAATCATGGTGTGGGCTGTTTTGTTGCCTCAGGGCCTGGACAATGTGATATCATCAATATAAAAATTAATTCACATGTTTATGAAGATATTTTGCAAAAAGACCTAAGACATTCACAACATGCACGGAATAAGTAAGTGAACCCTTGTATTAAATAGCTGCTGATCCTTCTTTTGCAGCAATAACTGCTTTCCTGTAGTTGCAGATTAGACGCTCAAACGATCAGGATGAATCTTGGACCATTCCTCTTTACAAAACTGCTGCAGTTCAGTGAGATTCCTGTTTTCACTTTTTCCTCCCTGTCCTGTGAATGTTTACATGTTACGGCCAATAAAAATATGATAAATGTAAATGTTTGGGTGGTATTAAGCAGACACTGTTTATTCATTCTAATGATTTGATGAAGATCAGACCCCATTTTATGACCAATTTAGGAAGAAATGCGAGAAATTCCAAAGCGTTCACATACATTTTCATCCCACTGTACTTGCAGTATCCAACCATGGTAGAAAAGACCATTTACAAGATGGCATTTACATAAGTCATTACATGACTGAAACGCATGTACTGCATACATTCTCCAGGAGTAACACTGATTATGAAACTATAATGCTACTGTACATAAGGAACCGTATCAGTCGCATGCACGGCCCCTGCAGCATGCACACGTACACACAACGTGCATGTTTATGAAATAACCTTATCCTATTGTAGTTACATTAGCAATCATGTCTTTGTAATATTTGATTTCAACGTGTTTACTGCAGACATGTGTCACAGGTTGGCCATGTTTAACCATGTTTATTACCTTTATTAACGCCTGTTGTCAGGCCTTAAATGTGTCCCCTGTGATCCTTGTGATTTGCACCGTTAGCTTCCGCATGGTGCCCTTCCTGACCGAGCTGCGTGCCGTGATGGACTGGGTTTGGACAGACACCACTCTGTCCCTGTCCTCCTGGATCTGTGTGGAGGACATCTACGCCCACTGCTTCACCCTCAAGTGCTGGAGAGAGTCTGAGAAGGTATCACTTTATACCACTTCATCTCGTCAGAATAGAGTCAGCGTAGCGCTTGGTTTAAATTAGAGAGGCACGGATCCAGCTTCTGATACCAATACTGGGCGTTTAAGTATCTGCCCATGTACGATATTAGCCGATATCAAGAGACTTTGTTATAAGTGGCTTTCTCTGTGTGAGTGAAAAGGTGAATGGTCTGTTTTCTCATGATGCTACAGATAAATTATATCTGTTAATAAACCAATATAAAAACATTAAATAAGGATCACTGGATTTTCTACACTAAATATCCTTGGCTACATGACAGGCTGTTAGGTTGCATTCATAAAGAGTTCATTATTGTGATGTCATCTCGCTAAGCATCATGGGTTTTGCGGGAATAAAAAACTAATGGAGACTTTAAAAGGTAAAATACTGTAGTGATTATTCACATTAAAACATTTGGACACTAAAGTGTGTTAGATGGATTTACCTGCAGTGACTCAACAGTTAACTGAGTTGTTCCACGGCTTTTAATTCCACTGTTTATATTGTTTTAGCCAATGTTAGTCTATGGAAAATGTTTGCTAGCATCCACAAACATGACGGATCTCCATGGTAACTGTTAATTTTCCTGAACTGTATGTGATTGTTAAGTGATGATGTAATCGCTCCACTTCCGGGTCCAACTGAACTTTAGTCCTATTCTCGAATGGAAATTAGCTGATTTTAACCTGCTGTAGAGCCGACAACAGGCTCTTTTTAAACATCTGAGCACACAGAAATATCACATTTACTCTGGATTTCTTTAGTACTGCTTTTCTGGCATTAACTATCAAATATGTTTGCCTACACAATAAATTCTTATTTTAAATATAAGAATATCTTCATTTTGCCTCAAGAAATGGTGAGATATATTATTCTAATTAGGTGTAAACCCGTTTTTGGTCTTTATGTGGCCATACCGCCTTTGCGATGCCGAATCCCGTCAGACCTTGGAAGCTAAGCAGGGTAGGGCCTGGTTAGTACTTGGATGGGAGACCGTTCAGTAACACCAGGAAGCCTAGCGAATGTAGTGAGTGAGTGAGTGGTTGGTGGTGGTGGCTGATGTGCGCAGACTGGTTGCCTCGCTTATCATCACCGAGTATGGAGTGAATGAATAATGCACCAAATTGTAAAGCGACTTGAGCGTCTGGAAAAGCGCTATATAAGACTAATGCATTATTATTATTATTATTATTTTATCTGTTGTTATTTCAGCAGGAGATTCAGATAAAGTTCCCTAGTTTCCCTAGTTAAGTAGCAGTAACAAGCTCTAAGTAAACCAACATGAGAAAAATCTAATTTTAGAGCCAATGTATTTGGTGTTTTTGAACCTTCTTTAGACACAGCCATGCAAAAAAGTTAATCTTTGCAATTGTTCAACGGGTCATTAAATGTTGTAGATGAGTGTAAATTTGTATGGGTAAATGATCACTGATTATTAGCTCAGTCAAACATTTGCTCTGACACAGAAACATGAACATTAAGATCCAGATGACTGATTTATAGACATTATTATTTTTAAAACAACCTCAACCCAGGTTAAATGCCCAGATCATCTCTCCCTGTGTATGGATGGGTTCCCTCTGGTTGCCCCAGTTTCTTCCATCAACCAAAAACATGCACAGTAGGTTAATCCTCCAACCATCAGCCTGGCTCCACATCTGGAGACAGGCACTGTGATCGCCCACTGCTGTGTAACCTCTTTGAAGGTTTTACTGAAAGACAAATGAACGGCAGGAGAATAACCCTGATAATATGAGGTCTGTTCTCACAGATGAGAATCTGAGACAAAAAGTTCATCCCTTGAAGGTCTTCAATGACAGAAAGAGGCATTGGCCTCATTATTTTATTTAATTATTTATTGGTTTATTTGGTCGGACAGTGCATGTTAATGAACATACATGGGTCTCATGCATGTAAACAAGCCACACCGGATTGTAGCCTTGGGAGGGATTAAACCCTCTAAACTATCTGTACCAAATGAAGACCAAAAGCAACTTTTCTCCGCGTTGTGCAATTCGCAGACACAGAGATAAAGTATCAAAGAGAACAAAGTCATCCTTTGTATCGATCAAGTTTCCTGTGAAAGATACACATTGTTAGGTTTAGGCATAACAATAAGACGGCAGGACAAGGACTCGCCCGTGTCCATCCACTTCAACCAACTGGGGCACGATGTCGCATCCCTGCGTTTCTGCGGGATCGAACAGGTGTCGCCCCCACCTCGAAGAGGAGACCACGATCAGACCACGATCGTGTGTTGAAACAACCAAATGCGTTTTAGATTTTTAACTTACAAACTTGTAGCCCAAGGGCCTTAACGATGAACTTTTATTTAATGTCATGTTGTAAATAATTATGTTTGGTAGCCACGAGTTTCCTTCCCCTTCTGAGCAGTTGGGAGGAGTATGCTCCGCCTTTGGTGATGTGTTTCATGTTTTTGAAATATCAATGAATTTCATGATGTTTTTATAAATCAAAAGTATCACAATAATGATGTAATAATTGTGTAAATGTTAGACTTGTTTTTCCACGTCTGATCCGGGAGATTCAGTGTTTAATTTTAGTTTAAAGCAGATTATAGTCTGTAATTAACCACATTACCATCTCTTCCCTCACAAACAGATGCCTGAAGTGGTGTTTTTAATAGTGTATGTTTTAGTATTCAAATTGAGTAACCTGAGTAACTTGTCCATGTGCAGCGGTACCCTCAGCCTCGCGGGCAGAAGAAGAAGCGTGTGGTGAAGTACGGTATGGGCGGCCTCATCGTGCTCCTGCTCATCTGCATCGTGTGGTTTCCGCTGCTCTTCATGTCCCTCGTCAAGTCTGTGGCTGGAGTGGTCAACAGGCCGCTGGATGTGTCCGTAACTGTTACGCTGGGCGGATTCCAGGTACGACCCAAAGAGATCCCTGAGTGCAATGTCAGAAAGTCTTTGAAAAGGCCCAGTGACTAAACCAGAGCGCAGCCAAAATATCAGTTATCTTTTTTTAGTCGGTTTAGTTTTGATGTAGTAAGTAAGATGTGACTTAGGCCATGCAAAGTCCAGACTTAGATCAGACAAATATTTTTTGACTGCCTGATTTTCTATGCAGCTACCTCGACATGGCAACAGGAACATTCTTCATGAACTAAGAGGAAACGTACGAATCAAGTTTACAGAGTTTAAGAGACATTATTGATTCTTTTTAATTGATCGTCTACAGATACATCAGACACATTAAAGGGTCTATATCATGCTATTTTAGCCATTCCAAAGTAAAAACATGCTTACTGCTCTGGCCTCTCCATCGGGTGTTTTCTTGTGGGAATCGCACTGGTTATAAGAGTTAATCCACTTTGGTTCTAGCCGAGGTTCGCCAAGCATCCATCAGTGAAGTGACAAACATATTCTGGCTGGTTAGTCGCTGAGTCCCGGAGAGAAATTCCAACTTCTGGCGAGTGGACTCTTCTTTAGGAAGAGTGAATAAAGTCCTGTACCTATCACAGCCAAACGCGCATTTTCCTTGTCATTAGGTAAAAGAGAAAGAACCGTCAGTGTCGAGAGGAGCCACTTCTTCACAACTACGGCGCAAAAAATCTTTCGACTTGACTTTGTTTTGATGAGGAAATGGCTCCAAAAGCTCCAAAAAGTTGATTTTGTATGATATAGGACCTTTAATGTTGTCAAAGTAGCAACATTCATCATATGCATATACAATAGGTAATATTAATAAAGGCTTTTGCCGCGTTCATGTGGTCCTCTGGAACTGTTGGAAAATGCACGTGAATGCTCGCTCAAAACGAGCTTCCCGACATCCACACCTGACTCTGTAAATCAGCTGATTTGTTCTTTTATCGTCTAACGTGAGCCTTTTACTTAAAGGTCCTATATCATGCAAAATCGACTTTTGGAGCTTTTAGCCATGTTGTTATGCCATTTCCTTCTCACAAACACCCCCAGAGCGGTTTTTGGCTTCATTCACACAGTTCTAAGTAATCCTCCTGAATCCTGCTCTCTGAGCAGCTGCTCCACCCTCTCCTGGTAAACCACTGAGCTGTTCAGTTGTGTCGTCACAAAGGAACGGAAGTGCTCGACGTCTGTAATGTAATGCCTTACGGCCTGATTTTAATTTATAAAACAGCTTTTTCATTATTTTTGTTGTAAGAGAGAAATAAAAATTATTTTTTTTTAAATAAAATAAAAGAACTCTCCGATGCGTCTGTGCTGTCCCACGAGGCTAAACAAACGCACCCACGGCCGGAGGATCCATGTATCCGAGCAGAAGTGTTGTTTTTGAAGACTGAGCTCTTTCTAACCTACTCTGGACACGCCTGTTCTTTTTCTTACCCAACGATAATGTCACGGGTTCGCGTTTGGCTACGAGAGGAACAGGACTATTCAACCTTCCTAAAGAAGAGTGCACTCGCCAGAAGTTGGAATTTCTTTCCGGGATTCAGCGACTTTATCAACCAACCTGATGGATGCTTGGTGAACCTTGGCCAGAATCAAAGTGGATTAACTTTTATAACCAACGCGATCCCATAACCCGATGGGGAGGCCAAACTGAGCGGTGAGTCAATCAAAACGCGTGTTAGCGTGTGTGTTAGCGTGTGTTAGCATGGTTAGCCATTTATGAAACTGTGTTGCACATGTCAACTCCTTATAACTGCATTATGTGAAGTAACTTCACTTTTTGCAGCAATATTTATATTTATAATACTGCAAATTAGGAATGAGCGGAGAGAGGGGCGGAGTTAGCTGAATCGAAGCGTCTTGTCTTCCGGGTAGGGAAAATACCCCCAAAAATACTTATATTTCTCTCAAAAATGAGTACTCCATAGTGATAGAGGTACAATATTTTTTTAAACCATTTACCATTTAGCTTTTGAGATGCTAACAACACATATTTATTTATTATTATTGACCTTATTTAACAGAAAGTCCACACCATTTAAATCATTAGCTGAGCTAAGCGCTAATCAAAAGACCATTTTTATCTGATGACATCAAAATCCCCACTTTCCCGAATAAAAAGCTCATGACACAAACCAACTGGGGCAATGATGTCACATCTCGGGAAAACAAGCTCCACTTGAATGCAGCATTACACTTGTATTGTGCTTTACAAGCCTGTGTTACCAAGCTTCTCAAAGCACCAACTGTAGTCATTATTCATTCATGCCATGGTAAGCTACTATTGTAGCCACAGCTGCCTTGGAGTAGACAGAGAGAAGCAAGGCTGCCAATCTGCGCCATCAGCCCCTCCGACCACCACAAAGCACTCACTCACACTACATTCATACTGGCGTATTGTACACGAGTACGAGTTTGTGATTTGTGGTTGTGATACAGTTATTTGTTTTCTTCAGCCCGTCTTCACCATGAGTGCGCAGCAGAACCAGCTGAGGGACCTAAGTGAGAAGGACTACCAGGCCTTCCTCAGCTCTTACAGCTATGAGCCTGTGAGTAAACTGCATGTTTAAGTTCAGAAGCAGTAGCAATTGCAATTTTCTGTGATTTTACTCACAACTCAAATCTGATCACCTGTTCCCAATCAAGTTAAACATATTATACATTATAGCTATTGTTGTTATTGAAAGCAGAGTGTTTGAATGTATGAAGTATCAGGTAACCCAGGTTGAATTTTGATTGTAGAGCTTTTGTAGAGTTCTTTAAGAGTATACACTACATGTTGACATTGTTTCCTGTGGCTCCCAGAGTGCTCTTCAGTTCCTGGAGGCCTACAGCGCTGAGGACGTGACTGTGGCCGAGCTCCCAGGCAGCAGTAACTCCCTGTGGACCATCAGCCCCCCGAGCCGCCACTATCTCAGCCACGTTCTTCATCTGGACAGCTTCCCGCTCACTCTGTCCTGGACCGTGCAGAGGTACTGTCCCCTACTTACTACTTCCCTTCAGGAAATCTCCCAACTTTCCAGATTAGCAACACTGGCACTGCCCTGAGCCGGCCTTGGCGACCTGCCTTGGCCAATTGTGGTCGGAATCGAGCAGCATGTAACCGAGAGTTAAATACTGCTCCAGAATCAAAGCACATTGGATTAGCACAAAGTAACTGCGCATTCTGACCCTGCCCCAGAAACTAATGGCACGTTCAGACCGAAACCGAACCAAAGCGTCAAAAGCTTTTGGTTTACATGCAAAGTACATACATGGTGGAGGCACTTCGAGGAGCGTCTAAAGATCCTGCGGCATGTTTTGAAGTTTTTTGTGGGTTTCGAGTTTTCTGTTTCATATGTTTATTGGTATGCGTACAACAAAACAAACAGCAATATTACAACAATAAAACTAATAACAATAAAATAAATTTAAAAAAATAAACAAGCAAAAAACAAAAAGGGTGTGTGTTGGGATTAGGCCTAGTTAGCCTGGAAAAATTGCATAAATGGTTGCCACTTATTATGAAATTTGATTTGAAGATGACCTTGTTTAGAATATCTTATTTTTTCTAGTTTTAGAAAAGACATGACTTCAGTGGTCCAAAGTGTATTGGATGGGGCATTTGTTGCTTTCCAATTAAGAAGAAGATGGCGTCTCACTATCAGAGAAGTGAAAGCCAGGACCTCTAACTGAACTGATGAAAAACGGTGGTAATCTTGAGGCATACCAAAAACAGCTACATGTGGAGAGATATCAATGGTCTTGAGGAGCACTTTAGACATGGTGTCAAAATAAGTTTGCCAAATATTTCCTAGAGTTGGACAAAAGAAAAACATATGTGCAAGATTACAGGGTGAACCAGAACATCTGTCACAGACATCAATTGTATTTGGGAAAATTTGTGATAGTCGGGAATATGACATCGGAACACTACTTTGAATTGTATTAAGGTCAAGCGGGCACAAATGGAGGTTTTGTGAATACGGCCTAAAACCAAGTCCCACCAATCAACATCGAAGGTCAGACCCAGCTCTTTTTCCCAAGCCTCCTTCGTCCTAGAGTTTAAATGATCATCGTAGGACTGGATAGTACCATAGACTTTTGAAATTAAAGATCTTTGTGAAAGATTTAATTGTAAAAGATCATCCCATGTCTGCTCAGGCGGAAGTTGTGGGAAACTAGGAAATAAATCTTTTACACAGTTCCTAATTTGAAAATACCTAAAAAGATGTGATGGTGGGAGGCCGAACTCGTTAGCTAGGTCTGTAAAGGAACAGAAAACCCCCTCTTTATAAAAATCTTGAAAACATTTTAGACCCTTATCATGCCATAAAGTGAAAGTAGAGTCAGTAAATGCAGGTTTGAACGCATAATTCCTCAACAATGGACTTGATGTGGTGGGAGTAAGAAATCTAAACTGTTTCCTAAACTGAAACCATATCTTTAATGTGGAAGTGACCACTGGGTTACTAGTAAAGCCAGAGGGGTTGACTGAAGCTGCGCCAGACAGTATCGCCAATAAAGAGGACGAGGGACATTATTGTATTTCCAACTGACACCAAGGTATATTGACCAGTCTAAGCCAAAATGTAGTTTTTGTTATGTTCGTAGCCCAATAATAAAATTTGAAATTTGGTAGAGAGAGACCACCATCAAATTTGCAATTCTGAAGTACTTTTAGCCTAACTCTGGGTGTCTTACCATTCCACAGAAATTTAGATATAATCGAATCAATGCTTCTGAAAAAACCTTTAGATAGAAATATAGGTAGGCATTGGAACAGAAACAAGAATTTTGGGAGGACATTCATTTTAACCACATTAATTCTACCGATCAGAGAAAGAGGGAGGGAACTCCATCTTTGGAAATCAGCCTTAATCTCAGTCAATAGGGGAGAAAAATTTACAGAATAAAGCGATTTATAGGACCTGGCCACATGAACCTTCATACTTAAATCCTGTAGAACTCAGTTTGAAGGGATATCAGATTGAGATATTTGCATTGCTAGGGCATTGATCGGATAATATTCACTCTTCGAGACATTAATCTTATATCCCGAAACAAACCGAATCTATGAAAAAAGGAAAGAATAACGGGACATGCCCCTACAGGGTTTGTGACATACAGTAGCAGATCGTCAGCATATAAAGAAAGTTTGAATTCGACACGGGAACGTGTAATGCCGGTAAAAACGGGGAAAGACCTCAAATAAATGGACAAAGGCTCTATTGCAAGAGCGAAGAGGAGGGGAGACAGAGGACAACCTTGTCTACAGCCACGATTTAAGGAGAAATAACTAGATTGAACCTTATTAGTTGTAATACTGACACAAGGTGATGTATAGAGGAGGCGTATCCATGACATGAAAACATGACCAAATCTAAATTTCGTTAAAACCGAAAGCAAGTAACTCCATTCGACTCTATCGAACGCCTTTTCTGCATCAATAGAGATTACAACTTCTGGAGTGGTAGCGCTTCCTTTCGAGTAGATAACATCTAATAAGACATTATAAAAAAGCTGACGTCCTTTTATGAAGCCCGTTTGCTCCTGAGAAATAATTTTTGGAAGCACCTTCTCTAGACGACGTGCCAAAGCTTTTGCGAGAATCTTGGTATCGACATTCATCAAAGAGATAGGTCTATAAGAGGTGCAAAGTTCAGGATCTTTGCCCTTTTTCAGAAGAACACTAATAGAAGCCTGTCTCAAAGTAAACGGAAGAGCGCCATTCGACAAAGATTCAAGATAAACAGCATGTAACAGCGGAATGAGTTGATTGTGAAATGCCTTGAAAAATTCAACGCTTTCGAGTTTTCAAGCTTTTGACGCGTGTCCAGCGTGTCCATGGTCCAGCATGTCCAGCGCCTCCAACGCGGCCGATGCTAGAGTTCGAATTGATGACCTTTTGGCAAAATTTGCAGCGCATCAACCAAGGATTAGCTTCATCGTGCTGTGATCCGGAGCTACAGCAGCTCTGGGACACAAAGACACACATCAGTGTTTCTTTTTCCCCATCGGAGAAAGCTAATGCTATGTGCTAAATACAAGCTCCATGGGCTAATTCCATCCGTTGTCCCCCATGCACTCAATCAAACACACTCTCATTCATCCTGGCCTATTGTACATGTTTTTATTGATAGGGGAAACCACAGTCTTAAAGTAGCATAACTGTCAGGCTACCAAACGCAACAACAACACAAATAGCGACTTTTAATGGGCTACTGCCATTGTCCAGCAAAGCTGTGTACAACTGCTCTTACATGGATGTCATTTTAGTGGCTGGATCAGCACCGAGAATGTGTATTTGACCATGAGACAGAAGACTGCCATCGGAGCTACAGCTAAGCTACAGCGCTACAGCGTTGATAGATCATATGAAAGAAGAAATAAGCACCAATAAAGTCACTACAACCATCAGCCACATTTAAATCAGCTTTTAAAGTTGTGCTGTGCTTACTGAATGTATAGTTTATCGTATCATATTACAACCATGTTCACCAAAATGATGGAAAGAAATAATCTCAAGTGAAACCACCATCACCATCAGGACACAGAGGTGGGGTTTAAGCTACATTAGTTGCCACAGCTGCCGTGGAAGTCGGCTGCCAATCCGCCCATCAGCCTGACCAACCACCACCAATCATTCACTCACACATTATTTACCCACTGTGTACATGTGTTAGTGGTAGAGGAAACCTTTGCAGACAAGGGGGAGAACATGCACACCCCACAGCAAGGCCCTGTCCTGCTAACCGCTGCACCACCCAAATACCTTATTGAGCCATTCTGGCAACACAAAATCCTTTGTGGATCACTAAGTCTAAGTTGTGTTGTGCCACAGGAACCTGAGCCTGGGGGCCAAGGCAGAGTTAGCCTCAGGGAAACATGTGATTTACCTGGAGGACCACACCAGACTGGAACTCATCCAGCTGCTCAATGGCACCAGAACCCTCCCAGTGTGAGTATAAACTAAAGGGATCGAACTAACAGTAGATTGTCCTATCACTCCAAATAGTTTTTCTTACTCGCATAACATTTGTTTTAGCACTGAAAAAATAGTTTGATAGATTCCGGTTACACGTGAGGGACCTGCAAGCTACACAGTATCATTATAAAACATTTCAGCAGCATTCTTTCAGCTCCATAGGTACACATTGGTAGTTCTTCGGGCTTTGCTGACTTTGAAAATGGCTCGGAAGCCGCAAAAGCGTGGACAGACAAAGAGACAGGCCAATCAAGCTAAACAGAAGAATTTTAAGTTATGATAAAGTATGGAAATGGAGGGTAGGATAAAATACGTTTAACTTCTTCCTACTCCCTTTCGAGCATGCATTATTTTAATTTAGTTATATTTTCTTTCTATTTATATACTGTATGTTGTTTATCAGTTATGATTGTGTACATAACATGTTCAAAATAGAAAATAATCTACTATACTTTACTAACTATAACTTTTTAAAAAGGAAAAATGCTAAATTGACTTTTTTAGCCTCTAATCATATTATAACATTGTCCCCTGTCCCTCATCATAATCATAACTGGAGTATCGAAGTAGAAATGGTCAAATATCATCCACTGAACTGGGTTCATTGAGTTGACGATGTATTACTTCTTCTCAGAAACTACTGAAGATAAAAGCGAAACATCTTCAATAGAAAGTGCTAAATGTGTTTAACTGTGTGTCCAGCGTGATACCGGACGTCTTTCCGTGCTTCCTCCGCGCTCCGAGTGACTCCAACGCAAAGCCCATCGGACAGCTGTATCCAGGTACGAACCACAGGCGTGTGCAGCTCTCTACTGCGCTGCAATATCACTTTAACTCTGTTTCTGCTAGATGGACGCTTTAAGGACATCCTGTTGGCTCTGGAACGGACCACCAGTCAGCGGTCGGATATGCAGGAGTGGTGGATCGTAGACCAGTCCGCTGACAGTTTGGTCCACCTAGGGGGTGCGGTCACGGAGCGCCGGGAAGCAGGACTGCAACTGTTTGTCTTCAGTGACAAAGTCAGTCCTCCCAGCCTGGGCTTCCTCGCTGGATACGGGTACGCACTCGAGCAACTAAAGCCTGTCTGACCAGTGGGCTACGCAGAAACTTTACAGGCTTTAAGAGCTTTAACCATGTAATAACGCTGTTTACTCGTTTAAAACATACCTGAAGTAGTTTATCACTTCATTCAACTTCTTGACACACATTTCTGTAATTCTTCTTTCTCATCGTCCTCATTAAATGCGGGATGTTTTTTTTGTCAGCTGCATTGATAAAACAGTAACACGAATACTGTACAGTGTTTTGTTTTGCTGTGTTATTAATGCAGTTGACAAAAAGCAGCCTTGTATTCAATGAGTACCCATGAGGAAGAAGTTAGAGAAATGTGTGCCAATGTGACAAACGACACAATGCACGGCGCGACACCCATGCGAGGCAAATTTGCGCATGTCCCGTTGTTACAGCAGACCAAATGTGATAAACTCTTCGGCAAATATAAGTTTACATGACCTGAAAAAAGTTTGCATCATGTAGTTTCAGTGAAAAAGGAAAGAGAGGAAGGTGCAAAGATAGAGAGCCTTAGTTGCTATTATTTTCTTTTTCACTTGTACTCAGTTATGCCTCAGTTGTCTTTGGCTTTTAGCGACCTAATTGTATCATAAACCCTCTCAAAAAGCAGTATTCCATCACCCCAAAACATGCACAATAGGTTAGCCCTCCAGTCAGGTGATTCTACTTGGTTGGTACTAGCTGATAAGGTATATTGGATTCCCCCTTTTCATACCTGTGTCTGCCCTGTAGAATCATGGGACTGTATGCCTCGTGGTGCTGGTCATTGGGAAGTTTGTGAGAGAGTTCTTTTCTGGGATCAGCCACTCCATCATGTTTGAGGAGCTGCCATGTGTGGACCGCATCCTCAAGCTGTGCACCGACATCTTTTTGGTGAGGACTGCCGCCACACTTTCCACTGTGACACGATGGTACACATATGTAACGCTATCCACTGACCAGATGACATACAAATGTAACACCGACAGGACGACACACAAATGTAAAAGAGTGATCACACGACACAAATGTAACACTGTGACCAGACGGCACACAAATGTAACACTGTGACCAGACCACACAAATGTAACACTGTGACCAGACGGCACACAAATGTAACACTGTGACCAGACCACACACAAATGTAACACTGTGACCAGACGGCACACAAATGTAACACTGTGACCAGACCACACACAAATGTAACACTGTGACCAGACGGCACACAAATGTAACACTGTGACCAGACGGCACACAAATGTAACACTGTGACAAACACAAAATAAACTGACCAGACGGCACAAAAATGTAACACTGACCAGACCACACACAAATGTAACACTGTGACCAGACGGCACACAAATGTAACACTGGACCAGACCACACACAAATGTAACACTGTGACCAGACGGCACACAAATGTAACACTGGACCAGACCACACACAAATGAACACTGTGACCAGACGGCACACAAATGTAACACTGTGACCAGACCAACACACAAATGTAACACTGTGACCAGACCACACAAATGTAACACTGTGACCAGACCAAACACAATGTAACACTGTGCCAGACCAACACAAATGTAACACTGTGACCAGACCAAACACAAATGTAACACTGTGACCAGACCAAACACAAATGTAACACTGTGACCAGACCACACACAAATGTAACACTGACCAACCACACACAAATGTAACACTGTGACCAGACGGCACACAAATGTAACACTGTGACCAGACCACACACAAATGTAACACTGTGACCAGACCACACACGAATGTAACACTGTGACCAGACGGCACACAAATGTAACACTGTGACCAGACGGCACACAATTGTAACACTGTGACCAAACGACACACAAATGTAAAACAGTGACCAAACGGCACACAAATGTAAAACTGTGACCAGACCACACACAAATGTAACGCTGCAACCAGGCGGCACACAAATGTAACACAGACAGGACGACACACAAATGTAAAACAGTGATCAGATGACACAAATGTAACACTGTGACCAGACCAAACATAAATGTAACACTGTGACCAGACCAAACACAATGTAACACTGTGACCAGACGGCACACAAATGTAACACTGTTACCAGACCACACACAAATGTAACACTGTTACCAGACCACACACAAATGTAACACTGTGACCAGACGGCACACAAATGTAACACTGTGACCAGACCGCACACAAATGTAACACTGTGACCAGACGGCACACAAATGTAACACTGTGATCAGACCGCACACAAATGTAACACTGTGATCAGACCACACACAAATGTAACACTGTGACCAGACGGCACACAAATGTAACACAGACAGGACGACACACAAATGTAAAACAGTGATCAGATGACACAAATGTAACACTGTGACCAGACCAAACATAAATGTAACACTGTGACCAGACCAAACACAAATGTAACACTGTGACCAGACGGCACACACAAATGTAACACTGTTACCAGACCACACACAAATGTAACACTGTGACCAGACGGCACACAAATGTAACACTGTGACCAGACCGCACACAAATGTAACACTGTGACCAGACGGCACACAAATGTAACACTGTGATCAGACCGCACACAAATGTAACACTGTGATCAGACCGCACACAAATGTAACACTGTGACCAGACCACACACAAATGTAACACTGTGACCAGACGGCACACAAATGTAACACTGTGACCAGACCACACACAAATGTAACACTGTGACCAGACCAAACACAAATGTAACACTGTGACCAGACCACACACAAATGTAACACTGTGACCAGACGGCACACAAATGTAACACTGTGACCAGACCACACACAAATGTAACACTGTGATCAGACCGCACACAAATGTAACACTGTGACCAGACCACACACAAATGTAACACTGTGACCAGACGGCACACAAATGTAACACTGTGACCAGACCACACACAAATGTAACACTGTGACCAGACGGCACACAAATGTAACACTGTGACCAGACGCACACAAATGTAACACTGTGACCAGACGGCACACAAATGTAACACTGTGATCAGACCACACACAAATGTAACACTGTGACCAGACGCACACAAATGTAACACTGTGACCAGACCACACACAAATGTAACACTGTACCAGACGGCACACAAATGTAACACTGTGACCAGACCAAACACAAATGTAACACTGTGTCAGACCACACACAAATGTAACACTGTGACCAGACCAACACAAATGTAACACTGTGACCAGACCACAACAAATGTAACACTGTGACCAGACCACACACAAATGTAACACTGTGACCAGACCACACAAATGTAACACTGTGACCAGACCACACACAATGTAACATGACCAGACGGCACACAAATGTAACACTGTGACCAGACAGCACACAATGTAACACTGTGACCAACGACACACAAATGTAAACAGTGACCAAACGGCACACAAATGTAAAACTGTGACCAGACCACACACAAATGTACACTTACCAGACGGCACACAAATGTAACACTGTGACCAGACCAAACACAAATGTAACACTGTGTCCAGACCACACACAAATGTAACACTGTGACCAGACCAAACACAAATGTAACACTGTGACCAGACCACACACAAATGTAACACTGTGACCAGACCAACACAAATGTAACACTGTGACCAGACCCACACACAAATGTAACACTGTGACCAGACCACACACGAATGTAACACTGTGACCAGACGGCATACACAAATGTAACACTGTGACCAGACGGCACACAATTGTAACACTGTGACCAAACGACACACAAATGTAAAACAGTGACCAAACGGCACACAAATGTAAACTGTGACCAGACCACACAAATGTAACGCTGCAACCAGGCGGCACACAAATGTAACACAGACAGGACGACACACAAATGTAAACAGTGATCAGATCACAAAATGTAACACTGTGACCAGACGGCACACAAATGTAACACTGTGACCAGACGGCACACAAATGTAACACTGTGACCAGACGGCACACACCAAATGTAACACTGTGACCAGACGGCACACAAATGTAACACTTGACCAGACCACACACAAATGTAACACTGTGACCAGACGGCACACAAATGTAACACTGTGACCAGACCACACACAAATGTAACACTGTGACCAGACGGCACAACAAATGTAACACTGTGACCAGACCACACACAAATGTAACACTGTGACCAGACGGCACACAAATGTAACACTGACCAGACCAACACAAATGTAACACTGTGACCAGACCACACCAAATGTAACACTGTGACAGACCACACACAAATGTAAACACTGTGACCAGACGGACAGAACAACAAATGTAACACTGTGACCCCACTGACCGGCCAACCACCACATGTAACACTGTGACCAGACCCACACAAATGTAACACTGTGACCAGACGGCACACAAATGTAACACTGTGACCAGACCACACACAAATGTAACACTGTGACCAGACGGCACACAAATGTAACACTGTGACCAGACCACACACAAATGTAACACTGTGACCAGACGGACCACACACAATGTAACACTGTGACCAGACGCACACAAATGTAACACTGTGACCAGACCACACACAAATGTAACACTGTGACCAGACGGCACACAAATGTAACACTGTGACCAGACCACACACAATGTAACACTGTGACCAGACCACACAAATGTAACACTGTGCGACCCACACAAATGTAACACTGTGACCAGACGCACACCAAATGTAACACTGTGACCAGACCACACAAAATGTAACACTGTGACCAGACGGCACACAAATGTAACACTGTGACCAGACCACACAAATGTAACACTGTGACCAGACCGCACACAAATGTAACACTGTGTCAGAGAACCATGGACCACACACAATGTAACACTGTGACCAGACCACACACAAATGTAACACTGTGACCAGACGCACACAAATGTAACACTGTGACCAGACCACACACAAATGTAACACTGTTACCAGACGGCACACAAATGTAACACTGTGACCAGACCAAACACAAATGTAACACTGTGTCCAGACCACACACAAATGTAACACTGTGACCAGACCAAACACAAATGTAACACTGTGACCAGACCACACACAAATGTAACACTGTGACCAGACGGCACACAAATGTAACACTGTGACCAGACCACACACAAATGTAACACTGTGACCAGACCACACACGAATGTAACATGACTAGACGGCACACAAATGTAACACTGTGACCAGACAGCACACAATTGTAACACTGTGACCAAACGACACACAAATGTAAAACAGTGACCAAACGGCACACAAATGTAAAACTGTGACCAGACCACACACAAATGTAACACTGTGACCAGACGGCACACAAATGTAACACTGTGACAGACCAAACACAAATGTAACACTGTGATCAGACCACACACAAATGTAACACTGTGACCAGACGGCACACAAATTAACACTGTGACCAGACCACACACAAATGTAACACTGTTACCAGACGGCACACAAATGTACACTGTGACCAGACCAAACACAAATGTAACACTGTGTCCAGACCACACACAAATGTAACACTGTGACCAGACCAAACACAAATGTAACACTGTGACCAGACCACACACAAATGTAACACTGTGACCAGACGGCACACAAATGTAACACTGTGACCAGACCACACACAAATGTAACACTGTGACCAGACCACACACGAATGTAACATGACTAGACGGCACACAAATGTAACACTGTGACCAGACAGCACACAATTGTAACACTGTGACCAAACGACACACAATGTAAAACAGTGACCAAACGGCACACAAATGTAAAACTGTGACCAGACCACACACAAATGTAACGCTGCAACCAGCGGCACACAAATGTAAACACAGACAGGACGACACACCAAATGTAAAAAACAGTGATCAGATGACACAAATGTAACACTGTTACCAGACCAAACATAAATGTAAACCACTGTGACCAGACCAAAACACAAATGTAACATGTGCAACGGACACAATGTAACACTGTACCAACCACACAAATGTAACACTGTGACCAGACCACACACAAATGTAACAATGGACCAGACAGGCACACAAATGTACACTGTTACAGACCGACACACAAATGTAACACTGTGACCAGACCACACACAAATGTAACACTGTACAAGACGGCACACAAATGTAACACTGTGACCAGACCGACACACAATGTAACACTGTGACCAGACAGCACACAATGTAACACTGTGACCAGACCACACAACAAATGTAACACTGTGACAGACGGCACACAAATGTAACACTGTGATCAGACCACACACAAATGTAACACTGTGATCAGACCACACACAAATGTAACACTGTGACCAGACCACACACAAATGTAACACTGTGACCAGACGGCACACAAATGTAACACTGTGACCAGACCACACACAAATGTAACACTGTGATCAGACCAACACACAAATGTAACACTGTGACCAGACCAAACACAAATGTAACACTGTGACCAGACCACACACAAATGTAACACTGTGACCAGACGGCACACAAATGTAACACTGTGACCAGACCACACACAAATGCAACACTGTGACCAGACGGCATACAAATGTAACACTGTGACCGACGGCACACAAATGTAACACTGTGACCAGACGGCACACAAATGTAACACTGTGATCAGACCACACACAAATGTAACACTGTGACCAGACCACACACAAATGTAACACTGTGACCAGACGGCACACAAATGTAACACTGTGACCAGACCAAACACAAATGTAACACTGTGACCAGACGGCACACAAATGTAACACTGTGACCAGACCACACACAAATGTAACACTGTGACCAGACCACACACGAATGTAACACTGTGACCAGACCACACACGAATGTAACACTGTGACCAGACGGCACACGAATGTAACACTGTGACCAGACGGCACACAAATGTAACACTGTGACCAGACGGCACACAATTGTAAACGACTGTTGACACGACACAGCAAAGTACAACCAGGTGACCAAACGGCACACAAATGTAAAACTGTTGACCAGCACCACACACAAATGTAACGCTCAACCAGGCGGCACAACAAATGTACACATACAGGACGGAACACACAAATTGTTAAAAACAGTGATCAGATGACACAAATGTAACACTGTGACCAGACCAACATAAAATGGAAACACTGTACCAGAGCCCAAAACACAAATGTAACACTGTTGACCAACCAGAACACAAATGATACCACTGTTACCAGACCCACACAAATGTAACACTGTGACAGACCACACACAAATGTAAGCCACTGTGACCAACGGCACACGAAATGTAACACTGCTGAACAACCACACACAAATGCAACACACTGTGAACCAGACGGCATACAAATGTAACACTGTGAACAACGGCACACAAATGTAACACTGTGACCAGACGCACACAATGTAACACGTGATCAGACCACACACAAAATGTAACACTGTGACCAGACCTAACACAAATGTAACACTGTGACCAGACCACAACACAAATGTAACCACTGGTGACCAGACGGGCACACAAATGTAAACACTGTGACCATAACCAAACACAAATTGATAACACTGTGACCAGACGGCACACAAATGTAACACTGTGACCAGACCACACACAAATGAACACTGTGACCAGGACCACACGACGATGTAACACTGTGACCAGACCCCACGACGAAATGCTAACACTGTGACAGACGGAACACGATGTAAACACTTGACAACGAGCGGCACACAAATGTAACACTGTGACCAGACGCACACAATTGTAAACACTGACCAAACGACACACAAATGTACAACAGTGCACCAAACGGCACACAATGTAAAACTGTGACCAGGACCACACACAATGTAAACGCTGCAAACCAGGCGGCCACACAAATGTACACAGGACAGGACGACACACAGATGTAAAACAGTGATCAGATGACACAAAGTAAACACTGTGACCAGACCAAACATAAATGTAACACTGTGACAGAACAAAACAAATGTAAACTGTGCGACCAGACCAAACACCAAATGTAGACACCTGGTACCAGACCACACAAAATGTAACACTGTGACCAGACCACACACCAAATTAACACTGACCAAAACAGCACCAAAATGTAACACTTGTGACTAGACTGACACCACAATTGTAACACTGACCAGACCCACACACAAAGTAACACTCTGGTTACCAGATGACACATGTGAACACTTCGTGACCAGACCAACACACGAAATGTAACACTGTGACCAGATGACACAAATTAACACTGTGACCAGATGACACAAATGTAACACTGTGACCAGATGACACAAAAATGTAACACTGGACCAGACCACACACAAATGTAACACTGTGACCAGAAATGTACACAAATGTAACACTGGTCCCTGCTCTGATTGGGTGTTGTGTTGCAGGTCTCTGCTGTAATTGGCTGTTGTGTTGTCGGTCTCTGCTCTGATTGGCTGTTGTGTTGCAGGTGAGGGAGACCGGGAGCTGGAGTTGGAGGAGGAACTTTACGCCAAACTCATCTTCCTTTATCGATCTCCAGAAACTCTGATCAAATGGACCCGACGATGACACCATTAAGTCACATTAGAACTACAATGAAACTGCGGGTGGACTACAAACATGGTGTACTGATGGATACCAAATTTTCCTTGAGATGGATTAGAATAGATGCAGCCAAAATGACTTTCCCTAACGTTGTGACAAGGGTTGCACATTGTATTCTTATGCGATCGCAGCCCAGAGTTGTTTTACTCCCACTGGTCATACGCCTGGTCTTAGCTCTGCAACCATCTTAAATCTGAAAGGTACGATCGCTTCCCGCCGCACTTACAAAATAAGTCACTGTATACTCCTGCTACAGACACAGTTTATGTCGACAAGGCGTGGCAATGAAGCACAAGACAATCACAAAATATTACTAAACTCATGGCTGATTTATCCAACATTATGATGCACAGCCCAATGAGGACGGTGCATGATAGAAAGTCAGTCCGCTTCGTAGTACCTAAAGCAGGTTTCACAATGACGTTACCTCACAAACCCTCGAATCCAGCTTTGTTGAACAGGACCTGTCCTTGTTATCAGGAAATCCTCCGCTTGTTACTGCGTCAGTTCCATGGACTGTGTTTTTGAGCTACATCCTCTGATTTAGACAGCCTGCTCACCGTTCCTTGGGAAACTTCAGACAGGAAGGTTCACGAGTCAAATGTAATGTTATGTTACCTATGTAAGAGTTATTTGAAAAGGGAAATATCATGCACATGAGCTTTTAATAACATTTTTTGAGTCATACGTTACTACATTCACACAGGTTCGAGTCATTCTGTTTTTGCCCGTTGTTTGTCTACTGCTGAAATGCAATGCAAATGTGATTTCCCACATTTTGTTGCATAATAGCATTTTTGCTGCCTAATCACTAGACCTGGTCTGAGCAGAAATGAATTAGAAACTAGGATTAGAAAGGTTAAATTCTCTACCTCTGAAAGAACTTTGTAAGTTATACTTGTAACACAATGAACATCACCAACATCAAACTCTATTTATTACAGTAACATTGTCTTGTTATTGTGCTGCTAGCTAAAAGTAAGTGTTTTTTTTTAAATATCCTTTAAGGCGAGACACTGCTGGTGAATAGGGAAATAAATAAATGTATTGATATCTTTTTTTTTTTTTTTAAGTTTTGCTGTCGATTACTGACATAAATATGAGGGAAAAGATGTATTGCAAGTTTTCTGTAATTTTATGTTTTCATATGAAAATAAGGCAATTTATACCTAAAAGTTGTCAAAAGTGCCGATATATTCAGCGACGACGTCTAAATAATGGACAGACTTAGGTTTAGATTTATTGTATTATTTATTTGCATATTAGTTACTAAGATATTTTTCAGAGGGGATTTTGGATCTTGTTTAGTTTGTGAAAAAATCTGTAAAAATTCTAATTTCGCCTTGTGTTCAAAGCTCAATAAATCAGGCTAGGAATTAGAAAAAACCTTCAAAATCATGTTAAGTCCAAGACAGGAAAGTTTGAAGTCTGTAGGAGCGACTAAAGTGGCGAGGTCGTCGCACCTAATTTTGGGGAAAATATAAAAGTATTGTACGGAGTAAGTTTTGTCTTTTTTATACGCTGACATGAAAACTAAGATGTTAAGAGAAGAAACCAGCTAAAAATCTCCACATTGACCACTGCGTGGAAAATCTGTATTTTCACCTCCCATGTCTCGCCTTAGGACAGACAATTCCCACTGCTGCCTGCAGAGGGTGTTCAAACCAAACATACAAACACAATCCTTGGTGATAGTCCATAAAAACAACTTGATAAGCAGCGGTTTTTCCTGATTGATTATTTGTTTGAGTTTTTGCTTGGATTCCTGATGCTATCGTTTGCCCTCGTAATACAGTGTGAGCTGCTCGAGAGAAAAGCAGCAACAGGCCACTTTCTCAGGCGAACCTTTACTACTTTACAAGAGTCATATCCTCTCTCTTTT